>JAYKQN010000034.1:3160000-3395000 GCA_036785175.1 Eupleurogrammus muticus
ATCATAATTTAGACTTTTTTTCTGTTTTCATGTCTTGCTCATATTTGTGACATTTTCAGTCTAATCTTGTTTAAAACGCATCTGTAAGTGGAAGCAGCAAACAGCTTCCTGTTTATCATATAATTATAATTAAGCAGTGAAAGCCTTAGGGAAACGTTATAAGTGCGTTTTTCCAGCGTTCCTGTTGGGAATAACGAGACTCTGACTTTGCCACTGGGCTCAACACATGGATTTAGGGCAAGGTTAAACTGGAGATATTTTGGGAGAACCCCCCACAAGGGTTTTCTCTTTTTATTTTTTATTATTTTTTAAAGCAATTTTATGTCCTCAATTATTCCCAGTAACAACGGTCCAGTGTTGCAGCCACAGTTGGAGTTCCTCTAAATTATTCCCTGTTAACAGAGGACGTCTGAACTGAACAGATGAAGCATCAGTTTCCCTGAAATCACACGTGATTGGTGGAGAAACAACAACATCCACAAATAAAAGCAGGTGGAGGATTCACATTCTGAAAAATACCTTACTGGTGGCTTCTACTAGTATTAGTTGTTGTTGTTTTTACACAAACTGAATTTAATTCTCCTTCTGGTTTTGTTTCAAACGTCTTTATATTTCATATTAGACGTGATGATTCTAGGGTTTAAAATACGTCTGTGGGATGAAGTATTCAAGTAAAAGTGTGAAACTGGTAGAGTAGAGTAAGTAGAGTAAAAATGTTAAAATAACAATCTTTAGGAAAAAACTGTTGAGATCAACTATTGAAGAGATAAATAAAGTAGTTGTTTGGTTTATAACATGTTTTTTTAATAAAATGATTCCATTTTTCAAAATGCTGCTTCTGTCAAGTTGTGATGTCACAGTGATAGAGTCAACGCCCACCCCTCAGGCACAGCCAATCAAATCAGCCAATCAGAGCAGAGGCTCATTAATATTTAATGAGAGAGAAAAAACAAGCAGCCCTTGTTTAATATTGTAGAATATTAAAACAAGGGCTGCAACTGTTACTATTTTAATAGTTATTTATCCTGGATTAATAAACATGATTAATGAGTTAATTGGTTCATAAATTGATATAAAATGTCCATCAGTGTTTAATAATAGTAAAAAATATTAGATTTGAGAAGCTGGAACCAGAGAATTTGGACATTTTCATCGTAAAAAAATACTCTGTTTAATTACAAAATAGTTGGTGATTAATGTGATAGTTGACAACTAATCAACTAATCGATTAATCATTGCAGCTCTATATCAAACATTAGTCTGTACATCATCAATCATTTATTTACTCGTCATGTTTCTGACACCATGATGAACGTTAGGTCCAGTATCTGCTCTGAACGTCTGGTTGGTTCATGGATCAACGGCTTCAACAGGAAAACCTGACTGTGCTGAACTGACCCTTTAAAGCTCTGTTTGATTCACACACACACCGGCACGCATAGGCGGATGTACTGGTGCAAATCAATTATTTGCCATCCACAAAATGGCTGCGTGCACGCACACACACACACACACACACACACACACACACACACACACACACACACACACAGAAGCGGATGTGGTGGTGTGAATCAATAATGCTGTGTTATCACAGGGTGACATGTGAGCCGTGGCAGGGAGCAGATGGCCCCGGGGCGCCTCACTTCCTGTCGGCTGTGCCACACACACACACACTCACACTCACACACACTCTGCAGGGATTTCTCGGTGCAACTGGCCATTAAGAAAACATGGCACCATTATTGGTCCTTATCTGAACCGCTGAGTCCATGTCTACAGCAGCACAGACGCTGGTGGACAGAACTCTCCGGCCGGTCCGTGGAGGTCTGGGATAATAATCCTCCTCTTCCTCCTCTTCCTCCTCTTCCTCCTCTTCCTCCTCGTCTCCTGTTTTTGGCAGCGGCACAAACAGCCTCAGGAAATCTGATGCTGCTCACATCACGTTTTTTTAACGTTGATCCGTTTTTTATCTCTGAGCTCGACTGAGTCAAAGCATCGAAACCAGCGGATTTATTCAGGTCTGGACAATAGAACCACGTTAAAGCACGTGTCAGTATTAAAATCATCAATACAAGCACATCAGGCTTCAATATCCTTTTTTTCTTCTGGTTATTATGTCAAAATATAATCGGTAATGTAAATATCAATTATCAATAATCATCATCATCCACTTATAGGGAATATTTCAATACGAATGTTTTTTAAACTATTTCTTATCAATATGCTGTTTAGTATTTCTGTGATCAGAAGTGAAATATAAGTGAAAGTGAAAGAATGTTTAGGGCCAAAAATGAATCCAGAATTAGCATTTTTACATAAAATTGTCAGATTTCGATATTTTGCATCAATAAATTTATCAACTTTAATAAAATCCACCAATAAACTGAAACATATCGTCATGGAAACCTTTTATCGTTTAAACGTCAGATTGTGAATGCAGACGATTCAAGGACGAAGATGAAAGCTTCAGAGAGGACGCACGTTTCAGCGTGTGTGTGTGTGTGTGTGTGTGTGTGTGTGTGTGTGTGTGTGTGTGTGTGTGTGTGTGTGTGTGTGTGTGTGTGTGTGAGTGAGTGTGTGAGTGAGTGAGTGAGTGAGTGAGTGAGTGAGTGAGTGAGTGAGTGAGTGAGTGAGTGAGTGAGTGAGTGAGTGAGTGAGTGAGTGAGTGAGTGAGTGAGTGAGTGAGTGTGTGTGTGTGTGTGTGTGTGTGTGTGTGTGTGTGTGTGTGTGTGTGTGTGTGTGTGTGTGTGTGTGTGTGTGTGTGTGTGTGTGTGTGTGTGTGTGTGTGTGTGTTTGATGGTGACTGACTGACGTTTGAGGTGCAGAGAAAACCTTCGTTTCCGGGGATGAAAGCGTCGCCGTGGGAACGCCGTTGTTCCTGCAGCTTCTTCTTCTTGTCGGTGACTTCCAGACCTCTGAAGGTCTTGGAGGTCCTGAAGGTCCTTCTAGACCAGGGCCAGGCAGTCCTGGTCTAGGGAGAGCTGGTCTGGTCCAGGTCTTTATTCCAACCAGCAGCAACAGCCTGATTCCACTGACCAACCACTAGACCTTCATCAGTAGAATCAGGTGTTCAGGAACCAAAACCTGGACCCAGACCGGCCCTCCAGGACCAGGACCTGGTCTAGACCTGCACCCGGGCCCGGGTCCCTCCGTGGAACACCTGGTGGAAGCAGAGTTTTAGTGTTCCAGTGGCGTTCCGTCTCGTCTTTTCTTTAATTGGCTGTTGTCATGGCGACGTCAGAAACTTCAAAGACTGGTAACAGGAGAAGTGACGGACGCTTCTTCTTCTGGTGTTTTATTCAGTGTTTGTGGTGGATGATTTAAGGCGTCAGGGCTGCGTTTATGACGCGGTTCTGGTTTGTTCTTTATGAGCCTGTTAAGTCGACGCGTGACTCGTCTAGACGCCGTCTGCAGCTGCAACCACTGGATGTTTAATCCACGCCACGAACCTGCAGCAGGACGCTTCAGGCCTCATCAGGTGGAACTCACTTCTCACTAGTAGAATTATCTTATTACATTCAGTTTTTCTTCTTGATTTTGTTCAATCACTGTCATGAAAAAAAAACTTGATCAAATTGACCCAAATCAGGAAAATAACTTGAAATAAGTCAAATCTGCCAATGGAATGCACCAAATAAATCACATTTTCATCATCAAGATTTCAGTTTTTTGCAGTGCAACAACTTTCTATTTTCTACTGGAATCAATAGAATTTGTGGCTCTTCTAATGAGTTTTTGCAGTTCAGTAGATCTGCAGCGATTAATCGATTAGTCGTCAGCTCATAGATTAATCAACTACTCTAATAATCAATTACAGCTGTTCATAAAAGCTGCAAACTGATCAATTAATCGTTGCAGTTCTAGTTCTAAGGTGTAAAACAAAATGAAGGAGAATTTCATCCTTGCAGTTTTACACTCATAAAGGTTTGATGTTTTTTAAATGTTGACAGTAGAAACAACAATGATCGATTAATCGTTTTTTCTGGTTCCTCTTTTAGAAATATCAGGTGAAAAAATCATTTTGGTTCAATAATCTAATATTGAGTAGAATTCTCTTATTCCACTGGCAGATCATTTAGCTTAGCTCTTTTTTTTCTTGATTTTGATTTATTAAAACTTTGAGAAAATTGACCAAACAGTGATTGACGTTTTACACCGTTTTGTTTACAACTAATCGATTAATCGTTTCCATAATTGATAAACTGATCAAAATATTTCTAAGAGGGGAAAAAGTGAACCAGACCTACTATTTATACTATTTATATATTTTTCTATTTCTATGCAAATTATAATTTCACCACCAGATGCAAGAAAAATCTGCGCATTGTCCCTTTAAATCGATGTGGAACTAGAATCTAATAAAACCTCTGGACATCGTTGGATTAATGGGAGCTCACATTCCTGCACTTCAACACCGGGTCAGAAAAAATATTCAGAGTTCATGGAATGTCTTTGATCAGAAGGTGAAGCTAAAGGAGGAAGAGGAGGAGGAAGATGAAGAGGAGGATGATGAAGAGGAGGATGATGATGATGATGAAGAGAGGACACAGGCTCTGCTTTTAAGCCATTACGCTCAGCTTCAGCCTCCTGCTGCAGCAGCTGCACATTTCTGCTCCAATTCCTTGAAAACATGAAGAGGAGAAAAAAAAAAGGAAGAAACAGGCGACCGGAAAGACTGAAAGAGCCGAATCCAAAGCGTCTGAGACACAGATTCTCTGAGGTTTGTGCAGCTGGAGTCATCTGACCTCCATCATCTGACTCTCAGCTGATCGTCTGATGACTGGAAGCAGCAGCTCAACCTCACTCACTCTGCAGGTGGTAGGACGCCGCTCCACACCAGACGCCATAAAAGTCCAGTTTAAACATTTACTTTTACGGTTTGTCTCTTTTTTAACAAGTTAGAAAAGTGCTTTGATTGAAATGTAATATATTAACAACAAAAACACGGAAAGAAGGAAGAATCCATTCATGCAAAGAGGATTACATATACATACATACATACATACATATATACATACACGTATATATATATGTATGTATATATGTTTTTTATTATTTTGAACAATTTAAACACTACTTCCATGTATTTGTATTAAATAGCACAGACATGAAGGAAAAAGAAAAAGACAAACACTGAAAAACTCTATTTCTGTTAATGTTTTTGTATTGTGAATTATAAATTTCAAAATAAAAGTCCAAAAAATAAGTCCAAGGTCCATTTTTGGTATTTTGGGCCCTTCACTGCTTTTAATGTGAAAGTTGAGGAGCTGCTGCTTAGAACCAGTCGTGTTAATATATATATACATATATATTTTATTAAAGTCATCTTAATAATAATGACTAATCTAATATATGATGAGAAAGTAAAAACAAAAATAGAAAAAAATGTTGGTTTCTTGCCATTTAAAAGCCCATTAGTATAATTTCTGTTACAATAAAATCACGATTTTGTGTTATTTATTTTTTTTACAGAAAATAGTGCAACCGAACAAATTAATTAATTAATTAAAACCTTTTTAGGAGAGTTAAACTGTCTGGTGCCAAGTTTTTTTTAGAATTACACCACATGACTTTGTCCCTTATATTTTCATTCATTATTCCTCTTTTGTTGTGACTCAGCCTTTAAATGAACTTTTCCAGAAGACGTGATGTTTTTCTCAGTTTAAAGTGTAAAACCTATAAACACACAGCTGAGCACAGAACGTACAGCAACATGTTTATGGTTCAAGTCCTGTTTTCTAATCTTCATCGTGCAGCAGCGTCGACGCCGCTCAGCGAACTAATGACATTTTCCATGGATTATTCCAGGGAGGAAACGACAAAAAAGGCTGAACTGCTTCATTAGCTTTTCTCACATTTTCACACGAGACGTTCGGCGCCACAATAGGCGACTTATTAGAATTCAGCAGGTGCTGTTTCTGTTTGGTGGAGAGAAGGTCACACGGACCAGAACCAGGAGACCTGCTCACATCCTGCGACAACACACACACAAACGCAGAACGGCTCATTCCAAGGTCCAAAGATGGAAACACTAAAAGACAAACCAACGTGTAATTCTTCATCTCTTCTTCAGCAGGAAGTGGTGCTTGGTGTTGTTGTTGTGACGTAACTCGTCGTTTCGTTCGGTTTCGTCTCCTCCAGAAAACAGACGCCTGTTTGTTTCCACACATCAATGCATTCCTGTCATTCCCCCCCCCGCCTGGATGGGAATCAGCTGGTTGCCTGAGAAAGGTCAACGAACCTTTCCCAGCATTCCCAGTCTGGAAGGAGGAGGAGGAGGAGGGGGGGGGGGGCGTTCCTGGTAGAAAACATCTGGCTTCATTCCACAGACTGTGAGAGAAAATGTGTTTAAGGCAGTGGTTCTCAAATAGAGGGGGGGCACGTGGCTCTGTCATAGGGGGGGTGTTCGACCTCAGGAAACATGCTTTTTTATTTTGATATTTTTTACTGTCCTAGAATAAAGTACAACGGCACCTCCACTCCATTAGGGGGCAGCAGAGTGTTCACAGGGAGCATACAGCACAGAGTATGAGTATGAAGTGTAGACACCAAGTGACACCATGAAAACATATTTAACAGGGATGAGAAGACAGGCGGAGAGAGACGGAGATAAAGAGACAAACGAAAGTCTCCCAAAGCTAAGACGAGGAAATATGACGAAGCGTCTGTAGCGCTTGGTTCACTGTGAAAGACCGGTGTGTTACTGAGTCTGAAATGTTGGAGACAAAGAAATTAAAGACATTACACCACAATCACTGATAAGAACATTTATGTAGTTTTATTTTTTAGTATCATATGGTTTGACATGGTCAGTCAAACATGTTTAATTAAGGATTTAATTTATTTTTAATTTCAGATGCACTTTAAATCTTTTCTGTTAGTTAATAAAGCTATTCTTTTTTATTCTATTGGCAGATTTTGAGGAATAAAAAGGTCGTCAGGGTGAGGAGAGATGAAAACGTGGAAAATGTGAAGGTTCTCATCAGGACAATGAAAACTCATAAAGTAAAAATCCTGTAATGAGCAGAGCAAACGCTCATTACAGGATTTCTACTTTATCCCAGTTCATTTTTGTGGTTTTAAAAACTTTTGACATCTTAAGAACAAGATGCTTGTTCACATTTCAGATTTTCGGAGCGTAATTCTGGTTCCAGCCTGAACAAACACAGGTTTCCAGGCTGTAACCAGCTCCTGTTGGAATAATTACGACTTCCTCTTCCTTCTGTTCCGCTGTGACCTCACAACCTCACGAGGTCTGTTCTGCAGTTTCAGCCTCGACTGGCGGCAAAATCCAAACCAAAAAAATCCTGCTTCTTCTTCTTCTTCTTCTTCTTCCGTTGCTGTTTCACTTCACTTTTCACACAGAACATTTCCTCTCTCCACTAAAATGTGCATAAAGCTGCAGATTGAAGCTAAAATGTCTTTTTTTGTCCACAACCCAAAGATCATCAGTTTACTATTACAGAAGAATAAAGAAACCAGGAAATAACCAGAGAACAGAAGCTGAACCAGAGAATCTGGACATTTTAGAATTAAAATGATGATAATCCAATAATCAATAATCAGAATAGTTGTAGATTAATGATAGTTATTGTAGTCACAGTGATGATCACCTCACTGACTTAATGTGTGTTTTCTTACTGACATTGTCTCTGCTCCACTTCTAACTTTCATCCTTCAGCAGTGTATTTCAGCTTCTTCCTGCTGCTCATTGTCTGAAAACTGAACCATGAGAAGTGAATCACTCTGGTTTCAGATTTTCCTGAAACGATGCATTCAGCTTTTTTTACCTCCATTGTTGTGGTTGCATTCTCTCGCTCTGACGTGATGACGCGATTACACAATACGGCCTTTTTTTCCCCTCCAGACGCGGGGTTGACCAGCTACCTCTTTTCTTTTGTGGACGGCGTGATGTCACTTCCTGCACCAGATGCTGCGGGGATGACATCAGCGTCTGGTTGGAGCTACGCGTGTGTGTGCGTGAGTGTGTGTGTGTGTGTGTGTGTGTGTCGTAGCAGCCAAACATGGAGTCATCCTGAGGCCTCAGAGAGGGAGGAGACGCTGTAACTAAGAGTCTGTTTGTTTTCAGACGTTAAATCTCTGCTCTGGAAATGGAGGGAAAAAAAAAAGAGAAGAACAGAATCCAAACGGAACAGAGCAGCAGTTTAACGTTCAACACGACGCAGGAATGTTCAGGTTTTTCCTGCTGCTTTGATGAAACTACAACAAGCCTCCTGACATCAGATGGAGAATTAAACATGTCGAGAGGAGGAGAAGCTGCATCAAAGCCGCCGGCCTTTCATCATGGAGACGTAGGGAGGTGGTTGTCAGTTCACTGGTTCTCAAATAGTGAGGGGGGGGTAGACCTCAGGGAACAGGCTTTTTATTTTATTATTTAGAGTTTTTTTCAACAGTCCTAGAATAAAGTGCATAGCACCTCCACTACATTAGGGGGCAGCAGAGTGTTCACAGGGAGCATACAGCACAGAGTATGAGTATGAAGTGTAGACACTAAGTGACACCATGAAAACATATTTAACAGGGATGAGAAGACAGGCGGAGAGAGACGGAGATAAAGAGACAAATGAAAGTCTGTCTGAAAGACAATCAATCAAAGTATTGATGAATTTATTGATGCAAAATATCAAAATCTTACAGTTTTATGCAAAAATGCCAATTCTGGGGTCATTTTTGTCCCTTAATATTCTTTCACTTTCACTTCTAATCACAGAAATACTTCAAAATAGAGCTGAAAAAAGCATATTGATAAATAACTGTTTATATAGATCAGGGAATAAAACTTAGAGCTGCATCGATTAGTTTCCAGCTGTTACATGAATCAACATTTTCTGAACTAAACAACTAATCGATTAATCATTTCAATAATCATCTCATCAGAATAGAATGAATGTAATAGTTGATTAATCAGTTCAGAACAGGACGTTTGACCAGATCAGAGGAAGCTTCGTATCTGTGATTATACTTTATGTCAGGAGTGGAGACAGGAAGTGTCTGAGGTATTTAAACACGTCCTGGAGGCAACAAAGAGGCTGATTCACCGTGATGGAGTTAATGACGTCAGCGTTCAGGATGAGGACTGAGCTTTTTATTTTGGGCAAAACAAGGCGGCGGCTGATTGGCCGAGATAGGAGGAGGCTCCGATAGAGGCCGTGGGAACCAACGGGGGGGGCACGCCGCCTCGGGCCTTACAAGTCGCCTCCACTGACCCCCCACGACCCCCAGACCACACAAACACCATCACAGCAGCTGAAAATAGACCAGAGCTGCTGTGATGAAGGAGACGAGTAGGAAACATCTGCTGCTGCAGGAGCTCCAGATGATTCAGATGATCCAGATGATTCAGGATAACGTGAACTTTACCACAGAAATGACGTTGCTGTCAGATTCCTTTAAACTGAGACGTGGAGTGGAGAGTCAATACTCAACAAGACAAGACATTATGTTGTTGCTGCTGTGGAGCTGCAGCCATTAATCGATTAGTCGTCAGCTGTTAGATTAATCATCTACTCTGATAATCGATTACAGCTGTTTGAGTCATGATAGCTGCAAACTGATCAATTAATCGTTGCAGTTCTAGTTCTAAGGTGTAAGACAAAATAAATTAACAACTATTTTGATAATAGTTTTTAGATTTGGGTCATTTTTAATTCTAAAATGTCCAGCTTCTGTTCTCTGATTATTTCCTGGTTTCTTTATTCTTCTATAATAGTAAACTGATGATCTTTGGGTTGTGGACAAAAAAAGACATTTTAGCTTCAATCTTCAACATTTTACAGCATTTAATGAACAACTAATCAATTAATCGATTCAATCATCTATAGATCAATCAGCTGTGATCTATCTATATTGTCCCTATTTATATGGATACAATAAGAGCTGCAACAATAAGTCATTAATCAATAACTTGTCAACTATTAATTAGGTGCCAACTATTCTGACAACTGATTAATTGATTGCAGTGATTTGTTAATAATAAAATGTCTGGAAACGCTGATCAACATTTACACCATGATGAGCTAATGATCAAACCACCCGTAGCTGCATCTCTCCCCATGTGGACGGTGACTCAGCTCGTGTCTGATCTGTTTCACTAGATCACGCAGCCTTGAACCAGGATCTGAGCTGAAGGTTCAGCGTATTTATAGCAGCTTCAGCCACTTCCTGCTCTGAGCGCCAGATGGATCCGACCGGGCGTTTCTTCCTGCTTCTATTTACGTCTCAGCCACAAACTGGTTTATCGAGGTCGGGATCGCAGGGACGGGCTGGAATCAGAGGAAGGGAGGTTTTAACGGGGGGGGGGGGGGGGTTCAAAGGTTTAATGCAGTGCTTCTCAATTATTTTCTGTCTCCCCCCATGGAAGAATAACCCCCCCCCCCACACGACTATAAACACAATCATTTGTCTATAAATTGTTCTAAGTACCTCTGCATAACACTGTGTCCTTATTAACGTATAAGAGAATAAAAATAAAGAAATATGGACCAACTTACAACAAAGAATAGCTCTATTAACTAACAGAAAAGATTTAAAGTGCATCTGGAATTCGCTGCTACACTTGGTGTCTACACTTCATACTCATACTCTGTGCTGTATGCTCCCTGTGAACACTCTGCTGCCCCCTAATGGAGTGGAGGTGCAGTTGTACTTTATTCTAGGACAATAAATAAATAAACATGTTCCAAGGTCAAACACCCCCCCATGACGAAGCCTCGTCCCCCCCCTGTTTAAAAACTACTGGTTTAATGAGAGAAGCAGAAACAACTGAGAGTAAAACGATGGACTGTGAGGTTCTGGAAGGTTTGATAGAGGCTTTGGACTGATAGACCTCGATGAGGAGGAGGAGGAGGATGAAGAGCAGCCCCCCCCATCCCCGTCCTCACCCCTCCACAAGGTCACCAAGTCTGAACATCTCACGCTGCATCAAAGCTGCTCGATAAGAATCAATGAGAATAAAGACGCAGAAGGATCATAGACCTGTCTGGTGAAGGTTGGAGTCCATCAAAGAAATGAAGAAATAGAATGTGATGATAGAATCTGGCTCCTTTTCTAAGACGCTGCTGCTGAAACTGGAGGTTTTAGCCCAGAGTTCATCGTCCTGATGGAACCAGGTTCCTGCAGCGTGGAGTCTCGTGTGTGAAGCTGCAGCTCATTAATCTGTCGCTTCGCTCCATGAATAATGGAGACATTAAAAATAAGAACAACAAGCGAGGCGGCGTGTCGCGAGTCGCCGGCGACGTGCGGCGATCACGTTTCACGTCCCAGTCGAGCGATTCGCTCCCTGGGGGGCGGCGAGCTGTTGTGTAAACACAGGAAAACGCTCTGATGAATATTTAGCAGCTTGTAAAAGGTGGCGTCAGACGACGGTTTCACTGCAGCCAGAAACAGAATAATTCAAGTCAGCGTCATCCTGTGTTTTTAATCAGGCTGAACATGTAGAAGGATTCAACAATTAAGATTAATTACCTTAATTGATTTATATCAGATTAATATTCAGTTCATGATGATGATGTATAAATCAAATATATTACACATCTGTGGAATCCTGGTTGACGTGGAATAGTCTTATAAGTAGAGCTGCAATGATTAGTTTACTGATTGATTAGTTTCTAACTTTCACAATAATCACCAACTGTCAGAGTGAATCATCCTCCATGATGGAAATGTAAGATGAAGTTTAGCTGCTGCAACTATTGGTTGATTATTATTATATTTATATTAGATTTTATATAAGTTGGTGCCTAGTGGACATTTGATGATGAAAAGGAGAAATTTGTTGTAAATGTGAAGAACATAATTGGTTTTAAAGGAGTCAATCCTGAAAATGTTAAATCTAATTCAGCAACTTAACTCCTCATGACCGACAATGACTGTCTGTTTATATCTTGTTGTAAAACTATAAAAAAACGTAGTAGAACATAGTAATACTAAGAACAAGAATGACGCATCAATTCTCAGAACAGCAGAATTAATGGATTAATCAACCAATCGTTGCAGCTGTAATTAATTAGAAGAAGAAGAAGAAGAAGCTCCTTTTACTATTTCACCTGGAAATAAATCTATAAAACAACAAGAACATGCGACTGAACCAGGGTTCAACAACATAGACGTTAGATTAGAGGGGGGGGGGTCAGGTGGATGTCATGAGACTGAGTCTTGCTCCACTTCAGCTCCTGCAACGTTTTTTTTTTTTTTTTAAATCTGCCTCAACCATGTGAGTCGTGTGCACTTTCTATTTTTCCTCCTTCAGCATCTCCCTCCATTATAAAACAGGACGAAGCGTTTGTTGCAGGTCGTCCTGCAGAGACTCACGTCTGCAGCAGCTTCCCCAGGAACAAAGTCACGTTCTGCTCATTTTGTGGGTCAGAGCGTCGAGGGGAAACGCTTGGTTTACGCTGCTTCTGATGCTCAAACACAATGAAAAGAGAAACAGAAGCAGCTCCACATGCTTCACTGTTCCCACCAGCGGGAGGAAGCTTTTTTATTCTGCAAACATTCAGTTCTTTTGGGCGTCTCTTTATCTACATAGATACTGATTGATCAGAAATATTTATCTGTTCATTGATTAGTGTTCTGGGTAGCTGTGGGGCCGAGGCTGAGAGGATGTGGGTCAAAGGTCAACGGGTAGTTTGGTACGTTGGTTTCCTCAACGTTTGTACGACGTCGCTGCTGGATCAGCGAATTAAAGTCAAACCAAAACTACAGATTCAGGAGGGGGGGGGGCACGGAGATGAAAAGCACCAATATCCTTTGTGATTGAAGTGTTTTGATCAAATCATTTGGACTCATGTCTCTATAACTGCAGCGATTTGTTGAATTGATTAGTTGTCGACTCTTTTAATAATTAACAGATCGAAGGAGAAAATGTCCAGTTGGCAACTTATCAATTGATAAACTAATGGTAGCTTCTAGTTTTTAATATTATAACATAAGATTGTAGGAAGAGGCAGAGGCTTCATGTTTGATCCGTTAATAAAGATCAAATCAAACCTGAGTAAAGAAAACAGAAAATATCAGAAAAGACAAACTGGAACATTCACTTCTTAAAAACAAAACTTTAATTGATGATCAAACGATAATAACGTGACGTTTAAAACTTCTCCACAGAGAAACTCTGACACTTTGCTGTCATTTCAATTTATTCTCTACAGCAGGTGAATAAAATAATAAATGAGTCGTCGTCAGTGTCTGAGCGTTTCTACTTATCACCCAACATCTTCATCTGATTTCATCTGTTAAAACTGTCAGAAGCTCTGGATTATTCTGTGTGTGTGTGTGTGTGTGTGTGTGTGTGTGTGTGTGTGTGTGTGTGTGTGTGTGTGTGTGTGTGTGTGTGTGTGTGTGTGTGTGTGTGTGTGTGTGTGTGAAACAAAGGAAATTCCACGCGTTTAAAGATAAAAACGCGTTGGTTTAAAAGCTCCGTGTTGACACCAGAGGCTGAAAACCAGGAATAAAGTGCTGATCGTCTCCTGTGTTTCACCGACTGTCCCCGGCCGGAAACAGGAAATACTTCAGAATGGAAGCTTCCCTTTGGTCCTGTGTGTGTGTGTGTGTGTGTGTGTGTGTGTGTGTGTGTGTGTGTGTGTGTGTGTGTGTGTGTGTGTGTGTGTGTGTGTGTGTGTGTGTGTGTGTGTGTGTGTGTGCGACATCCAGCGCCCCAGTTTTCTCTCTCTCTTTCAGACTAGTTCAAGGTCAAATTAAAAACAGAAAACATTAATTACCGAAGGTGAACAGACTCAAACAGAAATAACAGACCCCCCGCGGGGACTGACACACTTGTGTTTGTGGAGAATTTAAACCTCACAATTCTCCATTGTTTCGCTCAGACGGGTTCGAGTTACAGCATAAAAAAAAAAAACGCTCGGAACAGAACAAAAAAGAGGAGACATGCAATAGGAAACTGTTGGTGTATCCTAATCTGTGTGTGTGTGTGTGTGTGTGTGTGTGTGTGTGTGTGTGTGTGTGTGAGCAGCTTAGAACCACCACTTCCTGTCCAGCTGTTTCTGCTGCTGTCACCACCACCAGATGTCTGTTTCCTCGTCTCACACACACACACACACACACACACACACACACACACACACACACACACACACACAGCGTTTATTTCCTGTCTCTGCTGGTTTAAGTTACATTAAAGACGTCAGAGACTTTTCTTGTTCCTCCTCCGTGGATCCGCTGACTTCTCTGTGGTCGTTTTCAATGGAGCTTCTTCCAGGAAGTAGTCCAGCCCGTGGTCTACATAGCGTTGTTCTGGCTGATGTTGTAGCGCCATCATCAGGTCGTTCCTGTTTCTCCAATACGTTGGTTTGTTTTTGATTTGCTGCCAAACGAATGACATCAGCCTCAGCTTGTGGTTCGTTTCCGTTTGGAACGGATATGTTAAATATAGTTTATTACATTATTCATGTAAAACATAAATGCAGTTATGTGCAAGTAAATGAGAATTTGCATTTGTAAAATGTTGATCAGTGTATTTTCAAAGATAAAATGTCTTTCTATTTCTCAGTTGGCGACTAATCGATTAATCAATTAATCAGCAGATCTGAGATTCTTCTTAAAAATGATGAATAGATTATAAGAGTTTAATTTAATAGTTGTCAACTATTCGATTAATTGACTAATCGTTGTTATAATCCAAATGTAATCGATTATCATAATAATAAATGACATTAAGGCAGAACCTGATGAGCATCACTTTGTGTTTGATCCGTTACAGATAAATTAGGATCAAATCAAACCTGGTATTTAATTTATTGCTGACACAAACTCAGATGTTGAACATTCACCTGTTTCTTTGTTTTATTATTTTTATTTTATGGTTTGAGTGAACTGAAAATAATCTGATGTTTTTGCCCAAAGCAGCAGATGAACAACAACTTCCTCTGTTTTCACTTCATATTAAAAATACATCAATGATGCTGCTGTTCTCAGGGTTCCTGCTTCACTACAAACACTGCGTTTTAATTTGAGTCGATGCCATAAAAACACACAAAAACACACAAAAACACACAAAAACACACAAAAACACACAAAAATACATAAAAACACATTAAACGTGTATTGATCCGTCTCCTATTGTTTGAATGTGGAGCTGCAGCGATGAATCGATTAGTTGATAAATATCACACTGAAAAGTAGAAAATGTCCAGATTCTCTGGTTCCAGGACTGTTGGCGAAACATTGATCCACATTTTATGAACCAAACAACTAATCGATTAATCGTTTCCAATATTTGATTGAGGAATTGACTAATAAAATAGTGGTTAGATACAGCCCATCATATAATGTTGGCTAATTGATTGTTTGGTTCATTAAATGGTGAAAAATGGTGAAGATTGAAGCTAAAATGTCTTTTTTTGTCCACAACCCAAAGATCATCAGTTTACTATTATAGAAGAATAAAGAAACCAGGAAATAATCAGAGAACAGAAGCTGAACCAGAGAATCTGGACATTTCTTATTGAAAATAATCCTAATTAAACCACAATGAACCTAACGGATTAAACAGATTAAACTGGTCAGATTTTGGTTCTGTAACCAACACGTTGTTTTTCTCCTGTGTCCAGGACGCCTTCGTGGAGCTGTACGACCGCCAGCGGGGGTCTGCGTTCAGCAGCTCGTGGCCGTCCATCAGGACCGTGTTCAGCCTGGCGGCGCTGGGGGCGGCGGGCCTCACCATCGGGGCGTACCTCACGCAGCAGAAATGAACCAATCAGCTTCCAGCCCTCCACCTCCATCCTGTTTCACTTTATAAAGAAAGACGCCTCCCCACCCCCCGGAGACTCTGGATTCTATTCTGGCCCTTAGCCCCCCCCCCCCATCCCCCCCCCCCCCCATCACCCCACCCCCCCCCTTCACGTCCAAACCAAACAACCGGAGGAACCAGACGAGGACGTTTGTTTTGTTCTGCCTGCGTCTGTTAAAGTAGTTGAAGCATGAACAGTGAGTGTTAGTGTCCACGGTGCATGTGATGAAGATGATGAAGATGATGAAGATGATGATGCTACACACAGACGTCCATCAACGGCGGCCATATTACTAAGGTCCACCTGTGGTTAGAATCTGATTCTATAACTACAGTAAGAAAAATTCATAGAGATCTTTTAAAATAATGTGGTTTTATTCATGTTTTCTTCAGGTCAGAAACTTACAAACCATTTAAATCGCAAAACTCTGATACAAGCATGAAAACTAAAGTCAAGAATTGACCCTTAATGTCGTCTTATTTATTAAACGACATAGACAGTTATTACACCTGAAGAACTAAAAGATAATTATGTGATCAAAATTATATGATCAAGAAAAGATGCAGCTTTAACAAACTCAGGATCACGTCTGAACTCGTGGTTTTTTGATATAGAAACTAACACACACACACACACACACACAACACACACACACACACACACAGATCGATGATACAGGGTCGTTGAATATTCAGAAACTGCAGCTTTTTATTTGTCATTACAACATCATTTATTGTAATGATGCGGTTTTACTACGTTATTTCTGCTTTTGCTGATGTGATCCTGCATAAAACACTATTACTTTGTCTAAGCTTTACATCACTTTATATAATGATTAGTATCTAGTGTCATAACTACATTACGAAAAAAAAGTAGGTAGAGAATCGGTTCAAAATGCAGTGATTTATGGTTATTTTAACATTCTACCAATGGTTTAATGCTCTAAGGACCTTAGCAAGATGGCCGCCGAGCTGGGTCGCAGCGTGGAGTTGTATAGAGGTCTATGGGGACGACGTCCTGCTCCAACAGGAAGTGGCCACAGCCCCGCCCCCTAACGAGCAGGGGCTCGTTAGGACCAGGACGCCGGTTTCCGACCCCCCATAAAGGAACTTCCTCTTCCTCCAGAACAGATAATGGAAGCAGCTGATGTTCCTACTCAGACACAGCACAAACTGACGTAATAACTGGACGATGAGTTTTTAAGGAAAAGGACGAGATCCTGAACGACGGTGGCTTTAAAACACAAAGAAAGAGGAGACGGAGCTTTTCTTTACTGAGAGGATGAGAAACGTGCTGAGAAACCTGTAAATGTTGTATGTTGCCAGAGAAGTGTGGAGCTGGGTGGGAGCGGACTAAATGTGGAGGAGCGACGGGAATGAAGAGGTTTAAACGTTTAAGTAGGTGAAGGAGCTTTGTCCTGAGAACTCAAACCATCAGAGGAACCCAGTCGTTCTTCAGGCTTTTTTTTACCCCTCGTTGTTTGTTCTGACCCAGGTTCACATCTGTCCTCCAGCTGCTGAGACGCTTTAAACCAGAATCCAGGTTCAAACCAGACAGAATCAGCTCAACTCAAGATGGTTTTACATTTGGATCTGTGTCTGGTTCTGAAAGACAAGTTAGTTTAAAGTGGTGTAACCAGGCTGATGGATTACGAATGAGTGATTATTGGATTAACATGAACATTCTGCTGTGTGTGGAGCTAACGAATATTCTAATAGTTGATTATTGAAACCATTAATCAATTAGTTATTTGGTTCAATCTGACACTATCCACACTAGAGTGTGAGTTGATTATTAGTTTTATTGTCTGGTTCCAACTCGTGTTGGAGTCACTGAGCTGGTTCCGCCTCATGAATTAAAACTAAACGTTAGCAGCAGGTTCTAGTTCAGGATTGAAGCAGTTTGTGGAACCGGAGACGTTCCTGCAGAACATCGATCTGTTCCTTTCAGTCTGGGTTTTTATTTCTCTTTAAAAAAAAAATCAATGTTTGTCTTGTGTTTCAGTCTGAAACGTTTTTTGGAAACGGCTCCACACATTTTGTTGTACAGCAAGTGGATAAAGGAAAAGATCTTTGTTTTCTTCCTATTCTTCTGTCATTTAAAATCTTCAACTTCTTTGCTGCATGAATGAAAGAGGACTCAGTATGTGTACCCATATTTATATCAGAATAGTTAGATAAATAACAAAGGAGTTGCATTTTCTATTTATTGAGGTACAAGATCACAGATTAAAAAAAAAAGAATCAGTTTTCACTCGTTTCTATTCTATGGAATCACACTGTAACTACATTTTTTCTGGCTGCTATAACAACAAACAAAACGTTTAAAAGTGAATTTCTGTGTTGTATTATTATTATTACCGTATTTTCACGACCATAAGGCAGTGTACTAAGTCCTCATCCTCTGTTTCTGATTCCAACAGCAGCTAAATCTCCATCAAACATGCCAGCTTCACTTTCTTCACCATCAGAGTCACTTTCCTCTAAATGATGCGTTATAATCCGCTGGAAGTTGCTGTGCTACCGTAGTCCTGGTCTGGATGGAGAAATGGCACCGAAACGAAAGCACCAAGACGGAAATGTTCAGTTTTCATTTCTTCTGCTGCTTTACTGCTTTTAGTGAATGGTGACCATCGGAACGCTTCGCCCACTCGTTCTTTGCTCTGTGATCCACTGATCCAGTCTTTGCTCTGTGATCCACTGATCCAGTCTCTGCTCTGTGTTCCACTGATCCAGTCTCTGCTCTGTGATCCACTGATCCAGTCTCTGCTCTGTGATCCACTGATCCAGTCTTTGCTCTGTGATCCACTGATCCAGTCTCTGCTCTGTGATCCACTGATCCAGTCTTTGCTCTGTGATCCACTGATCCAGTCTCTGCTCTGTGATCCACTGATCCAGTCTTTGCTCTGTGATCCACTGATCCAGTCTCTGCTCTGTGATCCACTGATCCAGTCTCTGCTCTGTGATCCACTGATCCAGTCTCTGCTCTGTGATCCACTGATCCAGTCTCTGCTCTGTGATCCACTGATCCAGTCTTTCCTCCAACTCGTACCACCTGTCTTATGTCTTAAACTCAGCTGTGTAGCTGATTTCCTTCAGTTTAAACTGTGCTTTATCAGCGTGTCTCTTTACCATTTTCAGGTTGTTAAAACAACGATGTTCTGCATAACGCACATCCCCGTTATTTTATCTACAATCCATGCCCACACTTCCCCTACATACACACATAGGGAGCACCAACATTTTGGAGAGAAAATAAGACTTTAATGTGCCCTTATAGTTGTGTAAATACGGTCTTATAATTATTGGCTTCAGGCTGCTGTACTGTTGATTTCACTTTTACTCAGCTTCAAACTGCCACAGATTCTACAGTATAGTTGTAGAGAGCTGGAAACCAAAGTTAACTCGTATTAACCTTTAATTTAAAAAACTGAAAATACACAAAAAAAGGAGGAGGATCCAGGCGGCTTCGTTCTAACTTCAGGAGGTTTGTGTCGTGTTCATGTTTTAATCAGACTAGAACTCAGATCTCTGTAGAACCTGAACCTGGTCTCAGTTACACCAGAAAAGGCCTGCTAGGGGTGTGGGATATATTATGATTTAATATAATTATATCATATTCCCATTGATAACATCATCAGTCTAACAGCAATATCCTGTCAGTTTTTATATCTTTGTGTTATATGAATGTAGGCACCATGGTTGCTACTGTTTTTCTGTCTATAATCAAAAACCTGTAGCACTTCAAAAAAATGGTAAAAAAAAAGAAGTGAAGTGTGTTTCTGTTGTTTACTGCTATATCCACGATAAGCTAGCGGGATCATATTGTTCCTAATAAACCAGATTTGTCAGCAGCAGCTTCACTTGTTTCTTGATGTTCTGATGAAACACGTCCTCCCTCAGATAAAAGGATTCTAGCACAAAGAAAAGTAAAAAATCTGAGGAACAAACGGAAGATTTCTGTCTCTCCTCACACACGTCTTTATATTTAGTTCTTGTTCCACGGATCCAAACATCCCAGAGTCACCTGTAGTTTATACACGTGTTGAGTATTTCATGTTCTACGTCTAGAAAAAGGGGTTTTCTGCTGAATCTGTGCTTCCTGCAGACGGGTGGAAGACAAAAGAAAAAAAAGTCCGGCATAAGACATATCAGAGGGGGGGACAGTGTAGAAATACTACAACTCATGTTTCTGAATACACACAGAAACACACACAAACAGGAACAAATCAGCCAATCAAAAATAGGTGTAAAACTATATTGAGATGATCTTGTCCTGTTAGACAAATAAATAAACAGTATTTAACTAGTTGACTTATAAAAACTGAGATATCAAACTGCAGGAAATGTAATAACTAACAGCTTAGACTGACAGCTCATAAATGAAGTCTGTACATCTTATGTTTAGTTGTAGAGCTGAGAACCTGCTGGTTAGTCAGGACTTTGTTCTGTGATCCAGGTCAGACGTCTGGTCCATAAGATCAGACTCTAAACTACAATATTTACTGATGTGTTCTGAACCTTTTAACCAGTAACGTACATACACGTCTAAGACACCAGGACGGGAACAGACCATAATACTGTAGATAGAATAAACATTTTTATTTTCTCCACCAAATCTACAGCAAGACAAAGAACCAGAGACGTTGAGGTGGAGATGAACGCGGCTTCTTTTCATTACACGTTACCATCCACAGACACGTTTTACTGAGCAGACGCGTGTCAAACGTGACAGCCCCCCCCGCCACACACACACGTACACACACACACACACACACACACACACGCTGCCAGACATCAAAGCAAAGTCCCCAAACGCAGCACGTGTCAGCCTCCACTTCGCTGCTAAACACAAGTGCAAAAAACCGAATAAAATGCCCTAGGCCAGGTTTTTAACACCCCCCCCCCCCCACACCCCTTCTTGGCTTCTGTTCTGATCACACTTGTCTTCAAAGGCCGCGGCGCTCGTGCCCCCCCCTTGTAGAATTTGTGAAAAGCATGATGCAGTAAAACCAATGTTGAAAGAGTTGAGTGGGTTAGAGAAAATAAGGGAAGAGCAGTAAAAGAAAGTGTGTGTGTGTGTGTGTGTGTGTGTGTGTATGTGTGTGTGTGTGTGTTTCCCTGAGGAGACAGAACAGCAGAGGGAAATTCATTTGGGCTGCAGCCCCCCCCCACGTAACCCCCCCCCCCCTTTACTCACCATGCATATAAAATGCATGACATGCTCTGAAGAGGAATTTTAAATCAGGGCTTCGACTTTCAAAAGAGAGTCCGGTGTGTGTGTGTGTGTGTGTGTGTGTGTGTGTGTATATATATGTGAAAAGAAAAAAGTGAGGAAGACGGCCTGCCCCCCCTGCCCTGCCCCTCCCCCCGCTGCGGGGCTACAAGGTGTAACGGAGGCTTTTCTCGGCGCCGGATCACGGGGGAGATGGAGAGATCAAAGTGGATTGTCTGGTCTGGGTCTGGTCCGGTTTCCCCTCATTTACTAGTCCATCTCATCCACTGCTGACACCTTCTGCCCTCATTTAGAAGCAAAAAAAAAAAAAAACACTTCCTGCTGAGCTCTGGCGATTTCCTTAAAGAAGATTTTAAAATTCCAGAGTGTAGAAATCACTGGTTTCTGATTAGAATGTAAATATTCAGTGAGGAGGAGGTCGCGGCCTATCACAGCGAGACGGGACGACTGGACAAACCCATTCATTCTGAAACGAGTGCAACGCTGCCCCCTACTGGCCAGCACATGTCTATGACAGTGGTTCTCAATGTGGGGTCCGGGGACCCCCCAGGGTCCACGAGGTGGTGCCAGAAAAAAGGAGAATCATTTAAACTCACTGGAATTCAACAATGACTGAAAACAGTTTAATAGAGGACTGACAAATTAAATTCATTTAGTTAGTAGTTTTTTATTTATTATTTATTTGTGTATTATTTTCCCTCGGCACATTTATTTTATTTCAAATTTTACTTTCCAATTTATGTATTGAAGTGAAAGTGAATGGGGGGGGGACAAATAGATATAAATACATTTAAATATTAATATATAAAATAAGAAATACATAAAACATTTTTATAAATTATATAAAAGTGGACATTTATGTTATCATTTATTATTTTATTCTGATTGCTGCAGTTTCAATCCTCCATAAATTGGCCATGAACTCCCTACACTTTCTATTATAAAACGCCTTAAAGCAAATATCTCATAAAATTGGGTTCATGGTTTAGTTTCTGTGACATGAAAACGTCTGAGACTCTCTGCTTCATAAAAACACTCCGGCGGAGCCTGAGACGCCAGAGAAGACCACGTCCAAATATAGAGGCCGAAGCATCAGCTGCTGTAATCATCGACTGGAATAAAAACAAAAAAACGGCCTTTACCCGCCACGCTCTGGCACACGTCGCCTGCTCCAGCTCTGAAATCTCCTCAGGCAGCGCATGAAGAGAAAGAGGCTTAACAGCTCTGGTCTTTGATACCGGCTGCTGAGCCCAGAGCAGCTGGCTGCATCAGAAACGTCCAAAAACAACAAATAAATACGAATAAATGCACGAGACAAGCATCGAAATCTCAAATATTATGGTTGGAAAGCAGGACAGTACAAATAATGACTGCCATCACCACTTTAACTGGGTTTTTAAATTTGTTTTGTGGAGCAACATAATAAAAGGCAAAATTAGGAAACTATTGCAGCAGCAAAATGACTCAACACTGAAGCATGAAACCATTATGTTAAAGTGGTCACAGTGTGTGTGTGTGTGTGTGTGTGTGTGTGTGTGTGGATATCAAAGCTAACGAGGCATGTCTAAGTTCAGTTAGAGCACAGTTAAACACATTCATCTCCACATAAATGCGAGTTAAGGAGTGAAATTAAAGGCTATTATTCCTTCCTTCCCTGCAGCGCTCGACTGCAGTTTTAATTTGACAAAAATGTGACTGGTGACGTGTTTGTGAGAAAGTAAACGGCCAAATAAACACAAATTAGTGCGAGGCTAATCTCTGGTATAGTTATTGCCATAATAATTAGAAACCCAACAACCGTGGTTAGATTCCCACCAATTCAACAGAAACAACACATGAGAAAGTGCAAGGAAAAAAACAGTGTTGGCCAATAGAGGGCGCTGCCACACCTGCTTTTGTTGCAATGGTGGAAATCCAACAAGTCAGTAGGATTTACTGTGAGTTACTCTGTCACATTAAATATGTCAAAACTGTCATGTAGTGTGATAATAAAAACTTGGTACCATACAGTTTGACTCTCTTTAAAAGGTTTTAAATAATTAAAAACACAAACTATCAACTAGATTTATATTTTAGGTGGAGTAAATATGTAAATGTATAATTCTTTTTTCAGTTAAACCATTTACATTTTGTGGCAAAAATCACAAAATGGAGATTTTTGTAAAAATAAATTGTACAAATGGACTTTAAAATAAGAAACCACACAACACAAGATGTACATTTTGATAGACCTGATTAATATTTTTAAACTGTATTTTTAGTTTTTGGAATTCTCTTCTTGACAAAACATGATTTGTCACTGACCCATATGCTGTATATGTATTTATTGTCTCGACTATGTTTTATGCTCATATTATTATGTTATTGTAAGAGTTTGGTGCCAAATTGGTCTTTAAAAATTCACCAGAACAGTAAATTAATTTCAAGACGCTCAAAATTTTCAAGACCTGACCTCTGACCCCTCACCTTCAACATTTTCTCCTTCTAGCGCCACTGGAGTCAAACATCATAGAATATATAGAATATTAAACACTCAGCAGATATAGACGGAATGAGCTCCTTATTCTTCTCCGTTAAGTCTCCTTGAATCAACCGTTACCGAATTAACTTCCTCGCAGGTGTCGGTGATAACGAACACGTGCCTGGCCCCGCCCACCTACGTGAATTTTCATGCACCTTCGCTACTCCTTTCGTAACACACCGTCTCAATATGGCCGCTGATCGGGTACGTCTGCACGTATCTTACCTTTCCACACCCCGGACTCCCTCTGGATTTCCGGGATATTCGCGGGTTTTTTCCTCCGGACAAATATTCATCCAATCGGCGAGCAGGGGGCGTGGCTGTGAGCGATAACGTTCGACTGTCGGTAGTTTGAGCGAAAGTCTTTGATTCGTTTTTTTCCGGCTGTTTTCGGTGCATGACGTCACAACCACACGTTAGCGATGTTCTGGCTTTAACTAATTTAACTTCCTTTTTCCTGTTTACTATTTCTGTCAATAAAGTTTGACAATTAAAGTTGGTAAAAAAAGCCAACAAAATGGGGAAAAAAATCTTGAAATCAGCACAACTGTCCTAAAACAATATAAATGCGTATTAAAAATAATAATAATTAAACAAAGAAAAAAATGTTGACAGGTCTGAATGTACTCAAAAAAATTAGATTAAATGACTGTTTAACTTGAAAATATGAACTATCCATGCATTATGTTTTATAGGTTTAGGTGTGTGGGCTTCATTATGGAGTTGTTAAAGATGACCAAAATTAAATTGAAAATAAATCTGAACTCATATACTGAATGAGCAAACAGTGGAAAAAAACAGTAAGAACATGACTTTAAAGTACATTCAGTGTCCGTTTATTTTTCTGCAGCCAGAAAAATAGAAAAAGTAAAACAGAACATTCATACTGCTGAAGTGTAGTTTGTCATGCTTGCACGTTTACAGTACATGTTGATCTGATACAAATATTCTTTGAACTGGACATATCGCCACGATGTATTTACAAAAATAACATTAAAACTACAGTCTCTTTACACACATTCATAAAAATAAAGCTTCCTGTGACGTTTACTGAAAACTAACTATTTACAGTCAAAGATGGAGATGAGTCCTGTGGAGCTGCAGCTGAGAGAACGTTGGTTTGCAAGTTTATGAGCATCAGATTATGTGAAGCAGCAAATCACTGAAAATAAATGTATAAAAAAACAAAAACATTTTTTAAACGTCTGAATGACATTTTCCTGTTTTGTCATATCTTTACAAAAAAATGCATCTTTAAGTTGCAATGACACGAATCTCAAAACGAGTTCAAATATTCACTCATAGTTCTTGTTGATTTCTTTGTGATTTCACTTTTAGAATTACATTTATTTAAACAGGTCTCCTGGTAAATGCAACCAAAGGAAGGGAAATCTGGTAGAATCAAAGTAGAGAGTGTTGTTTGATATCCATTTAGTTACAGCTATTGCAGGTCAGAAAGCTCCAATAATTGCACTCATGTGAAAGCAAAAAGTCAAGAGACACAAATACTTTCCGTTTTAAACTGGAGGGCAAAAAAAGGCACAAATAACGACTCTTTGTTTGAACTTTTTTTGTTTTACAGCAGCAGTTCTGTATGTGAAGTGTAGTTTTTTTGCCACTTAAAATTAAAAAGTTGCATCTGTGAACGTCACCTTTTCTACGGCAAAACCACAGAGGAACGGATCCGTTTTCCTGGAGGCGATGACGTCGTTCATCCACGAGGACAGAGGCATGATGGGAGCTACACCCGCCAAAACAATCAGCAGAACCCGTCTCCGCCTTCCCCCACAATGCATCTGTGTGTGTGTTCATCTGATCAGTGTTCAAACAAGAAAAATAAAACATAGTAAAAGGATAAATTCAGAATCCAATCCTCAGTGCAGGAAGTCCATGTCACTCTTTGGTTTCCAGGCCTCTCTCTCTCTCGTGCTTCAGCTGCTTCGTCTCCGCCGCCATCGGAGCGGCGTTCCCGACCTTTGACCTTTTCAGTTTATTCTTGCTCCCGACACGTCTCACGCTTTGTCCGACGCTCGCTCGCGCTCACTCCGTCAGAGTTTCCTCCTTACAGACATCTGAGGAGAAGAGAAGCGTGGTTGTGACATCAGTAGTGTGCCATGGCGCCCCCTTGTGGTCCAAGTGGTGATAAACGTGTGTTAAAGTGCTAAAAAAGCTTGTTAAAGTGACTCTAGGAGCTGATAAATGTGTCTAAGTGACTTCTAGAAACTACAAAATGTTTTATTTGCTAACAAAACAAATAGTGACCTCACTCATCGTCATTATTAAGGATGGAGGAACATTTAGAAAATGAATACTGCAAAAAACGCCTTCGGTGGAGCGAGGTAAAAATTAGGGTAAATTGTGAAAAATATATAAATATATTGAAAAATATAACTCCATTTGATATTTTCTTTAATTATCCTTAGTTATAATCGTGTATATAAGTTCAGCTTCTCTTCTAGGCTAAAACAGCAGAGCAGCAGTTTAAGCCTTTAAATCCATGATATATGACGTTTCTAGTGGGATTTAATAACTTTACACAATTTCCTGCCTCTGTGGGGGAAGCAGCTCCAACAAATGAAGTCAGACAGGAATTTAATTTGCTTCCCTCTCCTTATCTGTGGAAAATAGGAGATAAAATCATATATGTCTAAACTAATTTTCATGCATCACTATTCTGTTAAAGCTTCCGTTTAGTCCCTGTGAAAAAACTGCAAAACTTCCACAAATATAAGTGATATTTCGATAAATCCATAGGTATGAATACAAATAAATAATTGTTTGGTTATTAATTAATCTATAATCACTGAAAGCTGCACCATGGCGGGCTCATTGCTTCTCTCTGTCTCCACTTCTTCAAGTTTTTAAGAACTTTTTGAGACCATTTATATAAAATAAGTATTTAAAATCCTGATTACAAGACCTACCGGCAGTCATTTAGTTTATTTATGGTGAACATTTTTACTTAATTAATCCCTACTGAAACACAGAGCAATGTTTCTGGTAAAATGTAAAGTTGGCAGTAATAATTTTATTATATCAGAGTATGATGATGCTGTGTATTCTACACTCTTTATTTACATGGACACTGCCTTGGTCTGATTAGAAGCTCAGATAAAACCAAACATCTGAATTAACCGCCCGGTGACAATAAAACTCTACTTGTTACCGTTTGTACTGCACATATTATAAAAATCCTGATATCAAAATTTAAGCCTTTTCTAGTCTTTTTGAGGCGTTCAGTGTTTCCCTGCATACACACACCAACCAGCGGTGCAGCGCCACAGAATGAAGACAGAGTGCCACGAACTGAACAAACATGCACTGACCCAACGTTCTCAACCAGCAGGATTTAGATTTTGATGCAAAGCTTCAGCTGTGATGAACCTGCCGCGTTGTGTTCATTGTTTTGTTGTGCTGGTGGGAACCCTCACACAGAAGGAAACACTGGTTTTAATGTGTTGGTGAGAGCAGGAGGGAGATTTTAGGTGTTTTTGTCCCTAAAGAACAGAATCTTCACCCTGAGCCAAAATAAAAAATAAAACGCGCACATGAAGGTACCCAGCAGCATCCAGCAGGACAAACAGGCCGCCATGCTCCGGCCGGGGGGGCCAGGGTCGGCTTCCTACCTGGGACAGGTTAGAGGGCGGGGCGAGGTGGGAGGGGGCGGGGCTCAGAGTCCGGGACAGGAGGGGGGAGGGGCGGAGCTTAGCAACGCTGAGCATCGATACCTGCGGGGCTGAGCACCAGAGCCTGGAGGATGTCGGACAGCGACACGATGCCCTCGATGCTGGAGCGCTCGTCCACCACCACCAGCCGGTGCACCTGGGGGGGGCAGACGGATCAGCAAATACCACAATGACATGATAACACGGGTCATTCTGCCCTCAGCTGGTCTTGCAGGTTTGAGCATGTTTAAATGTTCTATTCCACATCTTTATCTCTAACAACAGTGGAAATAAAACACGTCAGCGACTCAAACTAACATGGAACACGGAACTTTTAGCTTTGACTGCCATTATTTTCCAGGATGAATTATTCATTTCCAGGATCTTTTTTCCCCTCATTTCCCATATGTTTTTCATTTTTTGAAAAAAGGTAAAATCCATGAATTTTTACTAATAACAATAAGACATTTCTTTGATTTTGGTTATGGTTGATATATTTTGTGTCCCTCTGTTTTTTTTTTAACATTTATTAAATCCTGACTCATTGTTATGTGGTAAAATGTTGATAAAAGGTGAAAAATCAACATGTCAAAAATGTCAAAAAACAACATATGATCTGTAACCAACATGAAATGAATGTTTTACAGCAACGCTTTTAATTGGGCTCATGTTTGATCATGGAAGTGTGGTCTAGATGCAACATTATGCAATTTCTTAAAATTAATCAAAGAAATTTGCAAATAACCTCGTGTCACAAACATGTTTATGAGGAGTTCCTGGAATATGAGAATATTAAACCGTTAAAGTTTAGATACTGAAGGTTAACAACCATGGGGTCCTCTCAGGTTAAAATATTGATTAATTCCGGGGATGAACGTCACCTCAGCTTTGACTATTCTGTCCGTAATCGTCTCCATCGTCTCCATCTTGTGACACTTCATGACGCCTTCGAAGTACTGGCAGCGATGCTTCAGGGCCTGAGTCACTGTGATGTCCAGGTTGTTGTAGGTTTTCTCTGCAGCCAGATTCTGCAAAAAAAGAGCAATTTATCAGAGATGCAGTGATTAGTCGATTAGACTGGGAAGCAACTAATCAATTAATCGTCTCAATAATCTACAGATTAATCAATTATCAGAATAGATCAATAGGAGTCAAGTCTTTAATATTTGACATCTCAGCATGAGCAGAAATAATAATTTAAATAACTTCTACTCACAATCACGTCAAACTTGGAGTAAATATCCACCACTTTGCCTGCAAGAGAGCAGATAATCACGTTATTGATAATCATCGATCAAACAGGACATGACATAAACGGTCCTTCCCTACTGACCTGACTCGTCCACCACGGGCAGCGCCGACACCCTCCGCTCCACGAAGATGTTGAGCGCTCTGATGATGGGCGTGTCAGGGTGGATGAAGGCGATGTCGTGGTACGAGCCGATGCCCAGCTCCCCCAGCGTCTGCTTCATGAACGCCGGCTTGGGCATCTCACACATCTGGAGGAACAGACAAGAAATAAAAAACAAGAAGAACAACCAGCTCCTGGCATCATCCACACGGCTCCAGATCGACCAGCAGGGGGCGACAGAGGGAGGAGGACGAGACACGAGGAAGAACTGGAGAGTTCCGACCAGGAAGGAATCACAAGCTGCATCACATGCTCAGCCCCGTAAACCCCCACGCCTGGTGTTCGCTGTTAGGAAGAACACTCACTCTGGAACATCTCTGAACACACAAAGGTTATTGGACTGGAAAATCACATTTCACTGAAGATAAAACCACTTTAAAACTAGACCAAAGTCCATAAAATGCTGTAAATCACTGAGGATCATCCACAACATGAAGAATATTTTCTGTAAGATGTTTAAAAAGGAGATTATAAAGGAGCCAATTAAATAATCCCACAAACAGCTCCAATCTAAATAAATATCTGAATAGTGGTTAGTTGCAGCTACTACTGATATTATATTAAACTATTTTATTATTGTAATGATGATGTGGATATTGATGATATATATTGATGCTGTAACAGGAACATTGGTTTTACTGCAGATAAAATACTTTAGTTTTCCATGTGATTTATGAGTAAAACTCACGAAGAGCTGCAGGAACTTGAGGATCCTCTTGTGTGTGAGGATGTAAAGTGCGTTCCCTGTGACGGGGTCGATGACGGGCAGGCGGTGGATTTTGTTTTTGATGAGTGTGTAGACGGCGTCGAACAGGCTGCAACACAACGACAGAGTAAGACATCCTCACACACACACACACACACACGAATATTCACCAGAAGCTACAACAGAACGCTCCGTGACCTCTGACCTTGCATCGGGGGAGATGTTGACCAGAGGTTTGAACGTTGCTTGAAGGTAAACCTCTGGAAACACAATCAATCAAAGATTTAATCCTAAGATTGTGCCATTGAACCAGTTTGCTGCAGCAACAGGGCTGCTCACCTCTCCAGGTCTCCAGCTTATGTTCCTCTAGTTCATAGATTTGCACCTGAAATGCAAAAAAATCCCCTATGTTAAACTACAAATAGAAATATCTCAGATGATTTTGTTTATTTCAGGATTTTTTTTACCTCTAATTCAGGTCAACTAACATTAAAAAAAAGATGAACTTGACTAAAATAAAGGAAATAACTTGAAATAAGCCAAATTATCAGCCAGTGCAATAAATTAATTCTACTCACTATTGGAATAATTTGACAGAAAATAAGATTTTTCCACCTGTTAATAGATTTTCTTCTGTATTCCACTGGCAGGTTATTGATCCTAGTCATGGTGTTTATTGTTTTTTATGATATGGTCAGTTTGGTCAAAAATAAAATGATAAAAATCAAGACAAAAAAATGAAATAAGCTAAATTAATAATAACTTACTTTTTATACTAAAAACAAGATTTCAGTTCTCGCAGTGTGTGTAAGATAACGAAACTAAATATAGTGAATGTACAAGTTTACTACATTAACATTAGAACATGCAGATGAGCTAAAACTCGTTAATTTGCATATCCAGCTGAATCATTATTATAAAATCAGTTTTATGGTTTTATAAAACGCTCATTCAGTTTCCTGAATTATGTAAAAAAAGGGCATATTTTGTGCATTTGATGCAGAAGATTAAGACGATTAAAATCCAGATTTCAGCTTTTGCATGAACACAACGTGATTAAATGAGACGTACCAACGGTGACTTGTAGTATCTGTGGAGAATGATGATGAAATCTGTGATTGTCAGCATTCCTGCAATTAAAACACAGTAAACACACAATAGAACACACAACAAAAACACATTAAAACACAGTAAAACACATTAAACACACAATAGAACACACAATAAAAACACATTAAAACACACACTGAGCCTGCAGCAGCTGTTGTGCAACTGGTTAAAAGAGACAGAGAGAACGAACAAGGGCGTGGCACACACACACACACACACACACAGACAGAGACACACACACACAAAGACACACACACACACACACACACACACACACACAGAGACACACACACAGAGAGACACAGAGAGATACAAACACACACACACACACACACACACACACACACACACACACACACACAGACACACACACAGACAGAGACACACACACACACACACACACACAGACAGAGACACACAGACACACACACACACACACTGCTGACTCTACATTCATTATTCATCACAGCCTGACTTGCAATAAACTCTGCAGAAAGAAAAGAAACAGCAAACAGAAGCAGATTGTCTGCTGGTTGTGTTTCTGCAGCAGCTTGTTATTGATTTATTTGTATTTGTCTGATCATCATGATCCTGCTGATCCTGCTGTGTGTGTCCACCCGGCAGCACACAGCACAGTGTTCCTGATGGATCCTGACTCTGATGAGTGTGATGAGTCCTAACACTCAGACCAGAGGCATCAACACTTGCTGTGTTCACGCTGCATCTGTTACAGCTAGAAAAAAAAACATCAGAAACACAGAACGCTCCTCACACGTCACCCTGAGCAGACCCTTCACTTTATTTTGAAGATTTGTCTTTTCCTCAGAGATTTGAAGGAAAACTTCTGCTAAATAAATCTGTTCTTGTTTCTAGGAACCAGTTTATTTCATCATTTGGGTCAAATACTTCAAATAATTGATGCTTTTATAACTGAACAAATGTTTTGACTTAGAACTTAGTGGAACAGCAACTAAAAGTAAATGTAGAATAGGAAACAGCGTTAATAAACATTTAAGCTTATTTTAAATAACTAGTTGAAGCTGCAATGTTTAATCGATCAGTTATCAACCTTTACATTAACCCTTTGGACTATTCTGATAATCGATGAATTAATTTGAGTCATTTTTTAATTCTAAAATGTCCAGATTCTCTGGTTCAGCTTCTGTTCTCTGATTATTTCCTGGTTTCTTTATTCTTCTATAATAGTAAACTGATGATCTTTGGGTTGTGGACAAAAAAAGACATTTTAGCTTCAATCTGCAGCTTTAGAAACACTGATCAACATTTTACACCAGACTAACCAACTATCAGAATAATCGTTCATTTCTAGTTTTTAAACTGCAGAAACTGACAGGTTGGTGTGTTGGATCCTGAACAACCAGGATATTTAATCCTTCCAACAATAACTATAATTACAGAATGCCAAACCCAGTATTTCATTCACAGACATTAAAAAGGAGTAAACGTGTTTGTTGGCAGGTTTAAAGGTTCTTACCAACAAAACTCTGCTTCTCCGTGTCCCAGAGAGGAGCAGCTCTCACGCCGTTGGCGACCAAGGCAAAAAACGCTTTCTTGACCTGAAATGGAAAAAAATGAGTTCATGAGATTATACTCTGATTAAATAATCCTTAATTTAACCTGTTCCCCTTCCACCTGAAGATCTGTCCACCTGTTAACTCAAACTAGTGTAAGTAATATTCATACAACAGAGGGTAAACTATGAAAATCTACACCACACAATGTTTCAGTGTTGATCTGAATCTGTTTTACTGTAACACTGTTGGTGAAGTCCTGTGTCTGAGTTCATGTGTGGGATTTGTTCTTATTGGTGTTCGTCACTCACACTAACACATCATTAAAAGTTCCACAAAGAGCAGACAGTGTGTGTGTGTGTGTGTGTGTGTGTGTGTGTCCTCAGGCTTTACTAAGATAAAGTCTGTTTCCTGCTCAACTGAACATTAACTCAGCCCAAAGTCACTTTTGTCATTAAACACACACACACACACACACACACACACAAATTACTTTTTGGTAATTTTGGAATAAAATTGCATCGTATCAGCATGTTTTATAAACCAAACAACTAATCGATCGATCAGACTAATCAATAGATTATTGAATAGTAATCACTTGCAGCTCTAACTTTAAGATTTGTGGCTTTAACTAATCTCAGTTTAGTTTTAAATCTCTTCTCTGCAGCTCTACAACCAACTGCTTCTTTTCTTTCTCGCATTAATATTAATGAGCCTCTGCTCTGGTTTATTGGCTGTGCCTCAGGGGGTGAGTGCATAGTTGTGACATCACATCTTCACAGTTAGTTTGAAACGTGGAACAAAACCATTTAAACACAAGGAGGAAACGTCACAAACACACATGTTGCAGAAAGTCAGAATCTCTCAGACACCAGATATTTAGGAGGATTTTTCACTTACAATAAAAACCACAAACAGGAACTCCTTATTTTGCCTGTTTGCTGTTTGCATGTGATCTAATTTCCCCTGGTGGAGAATGAATCTGACCTGCTCTGACCTTCAGGCCAAACCTGAGCCTCCTGGGGGGTAAACTGTGTGTGTGTGTGTGTGTGTGTGTGGGTGGGGGGGTATTATCTGAGGAACAACCATGAGCCTACTCAACACCCACCTGCAGCGCCGTGTCGAACACGACCAGTTTGGAGCTCGTCGGGACGATGTCGTAGCACTTGTGTGATTTCATGAATCTCATGTAAATATCACTCTCAGGTTCAGCAGCTGGAAGGAATAAAACGCTGTTAGAGGGAGGAGGAAGCTCACTCACCATATTTATTTAATGAGATCTTGGCAACAAACAGCTGCTCCCTCCTAAACAGCCATTATGGGTTTGGGCCTTAATGACACGATGGAAACAACATGGAGCTGCATTATGTATTTATTTCCTGTGTGTCCAGAAACATCTGATCTGAACAAACATGTGTTGATTCCCTCCTGGTTCACATGCTGTAAAAGTGAATGGCTGAACTCCGGATGCTGATTTGTCCTGATTAACAGCGAAAGATAAAATGCTTAATCGATTAAATCATAAATAATTTAAATTACTACGGATCGTCTCCGGCTGCAGGAAAAATGTGTTGAAAATGTGTAATTATCGTGACTCAAACCCTGATGGGAGGAGTGGTGAACACACAACTCATCATTCAGAAAACACCGCTGCGTAAAATCCTCGTCAAAAATATGTAGACGACGTTTGTAAGAACGGATGGATGAGAAAACAGAGCAGGCTGTGAAACATGTCTCCTTCCTGGCAGGATCAGTCAGTGGACTTACGCTGCAAAACATTATTTCTACGATATCAGGAAACAATTATAAACCGTCACATTTACGCACGGATCGAACCGGCGGTTCGGTCACTTACCATCATCGTCTAGTTCAAGTTTCTCCAGCATCCCTTCGAATAAACCGTAGACCTGGACAAAAAAGGCAGAAGTTGAAGAGAAAAACCCTCAGAGCAGCAGCAGCAGCAGCAGCGATGTAAAGTTAGCTGGAAACGCGGAGCAGCAGCGGCTCAGTTTGCGTCTTTACGCACGAGACCAAAACAAACAAGAAGCCACGTAACGCGGCGCCGCGCGTTTCACCCACAAAACAAAAGCTGCTCCACGATCTGCTAAATATACACACACACACACACACACACACACACACACACACACACACACACACACACACACACACACACACACACACACACACACACACACACACACACACACACACACACACACACACACACACACACACACACACACACACACACACACACACACACACACACACACACACACACACACACACACACACACACACACACACACACACACCAGGAGCGGCTGCTGCAGTACGAGCTGCTACGACGCGTCCAACAACAATAAAGCAGCGCGACGCTTTGTCGCTGAAACAAACACTCACCAGTTCAGGCACAGAGAGAGTGTGTGAGTGTGTGTGTGTGTGTGTGTGTGTGTGTGTGCAGCGTGGAGGTGAAAAGCAGGAAGCGCCGCGCGCCCCGTGGACACGCCCCTCCCATGCGGAGCAACCTGGCCGCTTCTCCATATTAGGAAATCCCGCGCGTTGCTAGGCAACCAGAAGCCGGGGGATGCCTGGTCACGTCCTGCTGAGTTTTATCTGCTCATCTGAGCTACACAATAAAGCAGAGGAGCCACCAGACATGCAAATTCTGCTTCTTGCAGACAGTTCCTCAGCAGGAAAAGTGCTGAGTCATGCTGGCTGTGTTTTGCATATTCAAACAACACGTTTATCTGCATGAGTCTGTGTCGTGTGTCTTCTAAACATGTTTTTCTCAGCTCATCAGGCCTCTGCAGCAGGATGAGACCAGGCTGAACCCGTCCCAAAAACCAACGGTGACGCAGCGCTTTTTTCTTTTTTTTATTTTGCCCCTGTCGCCAGGAGCCAAGAACGAGATGCTGCGCTTCCATAAATCTGAGGCTGCAGCATCACGGCGTCACAGCAGAGACGCAGCAGCCACATGCTAAAGCCATTACAGTGATTACTCCTGTGGAAGGTAGAACGGCCACATCAGGAGATTATTCTGTTCTACAGACACGTCTCTGCTCTTTAAACCAGGAGACAACACACAGCAGGATGAGTTCACACATAATATAATATAATACAATATAATATAATATAATAATACTGATGGAACCTCACAGACATCATTAAACATCATTTCCCCACTGTCAGTGAACTTAAGTGATATGAAAAAATAAAAAACTGGATTTTAATTCACTGAAAACCACATTTACAGTTTCATACACACACAGAGCTTTATATCTTTATATTAATATTTTCTATTCATTTCTATTCATCCCTTATGACTCAGCTGAAGCAGCGTGACTGAAAACCACGAAGAGAAAATAGTCATTAGCTTCCACATCAACGTCACATTAACCACAGAATTAACTGTGTTTCTGGTCAATTTCAGCATCTTTCCTTAAATATTATTATTATTATTATTATTATTATTATTATTATCACTGAAAAATTGAACAAGTCAGAATTAAAAAAAATCTCAGAAGAATTCAGATTTTATTCTCAGAATTCTACCACAACAAATAAAAAAGAAAGAAAACCAAAGTATGCAATAATGTGAATAATATCCATCCATCCATCCATCCATTGTCTATCCCGCTTATTCCCTTTCGGGGTCGCAGGGGTCTGCTGGAGCCTATCCCAGCGCGTTAAGGCGAGAGGCAGGGATACACCCCAGATGGTCGCCAGCCAATCGTGGGGCACACACACCATTCACACACCATTCACTCACACACTCACACCTATGGGCAATTTAGAGTTTACCAATTAACCTGAGCATGTTTTTTGTATTGTGGGAGGAAACCGGAGTACCCGGGGAAAACCCACGCAGACACGGGGAGAACATGCAAACTCCACACAGAAAGGCCCCAGACCCAGGCCCAAGGCGGGTCTTGAACCTGCGACCTTCTTGCTGTGAGGCAACAGTGCTACCCACCGCACCACCGTGTCGCCCTGTGAATAATATATATTTTATTATTTTATTTTATTGAATTCTGTTTTCTTCTTTAAATTATTTTGGCATGAAACATTTATAAAAAATAAACTTGAATTACATGAAGAAACATGATTTTTCCTTATTCTAAACCTTTTCAGTTTTTCTCTTTTGTCAAAATGTAGGAATTAAATCAGTAAAACTAGCTGCATATGAAGGTGGTGAATAAAGCCTGAACGTGTCTGCTGGTGTTTCCACGTAAAGAACTCACACAGACGTGTTATTCAGAGCTTCAGTTTGCACAGAGACGACTTTTGAACCAGTTTTGTGGTTATGATGTGAGATGTCGCTGCTTTAAAATAAAAGTTGCACTGACGCCTTTTGAGTCTTCAAAATAAAAGTCCTTTTTATGTTCTAACTGTTTGGTGCAAGAAATCGCGACAGAATCTGTTGAAGTGGGAGTTTGAACCTTTAACCCTCTTGTGGAAAGTGTTTTCAAATGGTAAGAATTCCTTTTTCCTCATTTTTCTAAATAGCTGTGATATAAAATCTATGTTTTCACAGTTAGGTGTGAAAAGGGGGGCTTTTATTTTGAAGGACATACAATTTATGAGGTCAATTAAAATTTTACCAAATAAAAATTTTAACTCACTATGAGGAATAATTAAACATAATATGATTTATATTATATTATTATAATTTGATTAAATAGTTTTGTTCCCATTCGGAAACAATATGCAAATATGGAAAATTCATTCCAGTGCATCACCTGATGGAGTAGCAACGTTTTCTAAAATGGATCAGTGACAAATCATGTTTTGCAAGATGAGAAAGTCAAAAACGTTTTAAAATACGGGTTTAAAATTTATTTTTGATGTTGTAAGATTTAGTTTTTTCAATATGCTAAAATAGATTTTTTTTCCATATGCATTAACAACCTAATGTGTGCCACTGACTGACAGAGCAACAAACTCTGTTTTATACTATATATTTACTAATACATCTATTATTTAGGCGACATGTTTTATCATGTCTCGGTAATAATTCATACTGGAGGGTTAACAGAATCAGATGTGGTCTCATGTGGATTCTTAAAACCAGTTCCTAGGTCAGACTCACTTGTTGTGAGGTAGAGTAAAGAGGCACGGGGCTCGAGGAGAAGGCAGCGGGGGGTCTAGAGGAGGGGAAGCTGTGGCGTTGTCCCGTGTCCGGGGGGGGCGACAGGCAGTAGGACCGGGACCGGGACCCTGACCCTGACCCGGATCCAGACTCGGGGCTGCTGGGGCTCTGCTGGACCTCCTGGCTGAACAGCGGCTGATTGGCTGCCTGCGTGGGGGGGGTCGGTGGCGTGGAGAGTCCAGAGGCTGGGGGGGGATACAGGTAACTGTTAATATAAATGAATTCATATTTCACTGAGCTACTGGCAAAGAAAACATTTATGGCTCAGAGATTCATCAGGTTTGGTTCATCCATCAGGACTGAACGTGTTCATGTGTTCATGGTGGTTTCTTGTCGTTTAAAAGTCCATTTATTTTACAAAATTACATAGAAAGTGTGTCCAAATGTCAAATGGTGGAACTGAAAACTAATTTAATTAATTTTTAAATATTTAACACAGACACGGTGGAGCAGTGGGTAGCACTGCTGCCTCACAGCAAGAAGGTCGCAGGTTCAAGACCGCCTTGGGGCCTGGGTCTGGGACCTTTCTGTGTGGAGTTTGCATGTTCTCCCCGTGTCTGCGTGGGTTTTCACCGGGTACTCCGGCTTCCTCCCACAATACAAAACATGCTCAGGTTAATTGGCAAATCTAAATTGCCCATAGGTGTGAGTGTGAGAGTGAATGGTGTGTGAATGGTGTGTGTGCCCCACGATTGGCTGGCGACCATCTGGGGTGTATCCCCCTGCCTCTCGCCATAAAATGCGCTGGGATAGGCTCCAGCAGACCCCTGCGACCCCGAAAAGGAATAAGCGGGATAGAAAATGGATGGATGGATGGATATTTAACACACACAGAATATTAAACTAGTTCTGACATTGTCCCAAGAAACAGAATCTCAGTAATGAATGAGAAAGTCAAAAACGTCCTAAAATACAGTTCTTACATACATACAATACAGTGTGTTCTTGTCATGAAAAAAAACACACACACACAGAATGTAAAGAAAAAATTCAGAATGAATGAAATTAATACACAATGATCATTTTTTCTAAAATCAAATGTTTAATTTCCATTGGTCCTAATACTCCTCTGTAATAAAGACCAGTATTAAAAGGAGACATTTAAAGACTTTATTTATCATCTTGGTCTCTGTGGTTTCTGTCGATGCACCAACACAACAAACAACCAGAGCTCGCTGTCATTATTATTATGTGGAGGCTGGTTATGACCATCACAACAGTAACTCTGATATGTGCTTTCATTCATGAAACATGAAAATAAAACCGGTTTATTATTGGTGCTGATTGCGTCTATGATAAATGTCTTTTATTCTATCACCCTGGTGTCCATGTTGTGTTTTAATATGATTAAAAAAATAAGGAAACCTACTGTGATACTGTTGACATTTAATTTGTTAGCAACAAGAATCACGGTGAAAGAGAAAGTGACATTAACAGGGTTAAACACAAAGAGCAGCAGCGTCCTGTTCACTGAAGATCAGATGTACAACAAACCACATCAATATTTAAAAAGTCGAAAAGAACGTGGCCTGAAAACCAGCAACACATCAACCTGGTTACACAACCAAGAGCAGCAGGAACAAACTAGAAGCTGTTAACACACTGTTACAGCTACGGAGCCAGACAGACCTGCTCCATTAGCTCATTAATCCACTAGTTTTCACATTATGCAACGACTATTTGATATTTTTAAAATACACTTTTAGGAAGCATTCATCAAATCTCCTATAAAATGTACATTATCTGTTCATTGTGTTGTTTTTGTGTTATTATATATATATATATATATATATATATATATATATATATATAAAATAGTTGCATCCCTTAACTCAGAGATCAGTTTTGTTTTGTTCTTACTAAATATTTAACATCATTGCATTTTTTTTAATTGTCCCTTTAATAATTGATCATAAAATGTTTTAATTAAGTGACTGATTCTAATGAACACCTAAAGAACTGCAGGCTATAATTATTCTGCTTCAACATTAACGTCTGCTTCACTCTGACCGTTTCGATGAAGAAATCCCCTGAATGGAGCCGTGATCTGAACAGTGATGAATAATGAATCACAGTAAACCCTCAGCTCTGGTTCACGGCGCCGTGTTCCTGGCGTGGGTCCACGGCAGCAGCTGCTGAGTGAGGCGTGACGGCCGGACGCGACGCCACGAGACACGAGTACGTCCAACGTCACGTGAAAACTCAGAAAACGTGAACCAGCAGCTAAAAGTAAAAGGAGGCGACCTGACGTTGGTCACATGGAACACGCTGGGATCATTTACATTTACACATTTAGAGACGTGATCAGGGTGGGTTAGTACTGTGGGTCAGTGTGTGAGCAAGTCAAAAACCACAGTTATGACCCAATAATTATCTTTAAAAATATATAAAATATGGAGACACTTCATGCTCAGTGTTCTACTTTTATTATGTAAATGTAGTGGTGGGGATACAACTAGAACAATTAAGATAAACATTAATATAAAATAGTTCATATCAATGCAACAATGATTATTGATCATATTTATTTAAACATTTTAATAAATGTGATATGAAGCTCCTATAATTTCCTGTATTTTCTGCTAAGAATGAATACATACATTTGGCAATAAAAAAAAGGGAAAATCATACTCTTCCATCTTGCAAAATAATCCACCCAAAATCTATTTATCTTATATTGCACTGATAAAGTATTATGGGAGGAATTATTGTGATATATATATATAAAAGTAGAGCTGGGGGGTAAAGCAATCGATATAAAAAAAGGATTTATATTTATTAATATTGACAATTATTGATATTTTCTTTAAATATTTGTTTTTATTATGTCTAATAATCTACAGCCAGCTCTAGCATATATTGATATATGGGGCTAATATCTATATATATATATATATATATGTATACACACACACACACACATATATATGTGTGTGTGTGATAAATGAAGCGTTGTGCCGGCCCGTTTAGGTGCTCTCTCCACTATCTCCTGACATTTAGTTGGCATGCACCGAGCTCTGCTTCCGCCGTGCAGCGTCTTATTTTAGCCTCGCTGCTGTGGCACATTCCACAGGAGGAGATAACAGGCTGCAGGCGGCTAATAGGAGGCTGCCACCGCCACAGGAAACAGGAAACCAGGGCTGGTTGGTTAAAATAAATATGACTAATAGCCCCATAACAACCAGGTGATTATTGATGCTTTCACATATGTATAATAATGATCAATAATGATCAGTCATGTGGATATTAGCTCACGAGTAATGGCTAGTACTTAATTATAATATGCTTGATTATAGCAGCTCTTAACATTATTTTTATATTAACGATTAATAAAAAACATTAATCCATTACCAAAGTAGGTGGTGATTAATAATAGTTTGCAATCAATCGATTAATCAACTACTTGCTGACCACTGATATAACGTAATCAATAAATCAATTCAACCCACGACCAGACGGACAAATCAGGTTTTAACTTGATCGTCACAGTGCATTTAAACTTACTGAGTGAAAGGAATCAATGATTAAACATTTGGTGATTCATGTAATAGTTTTCATCACCATAATAAATGTTGTGTTGTTTTATCTCGTTTTTTAATGTATTATTTTAGTTTGTTTCTATAAGTCTGCTGCTGCTGGTCTGAGAGACACCAAATTAAATTATATAAAAAAAATAAAATAAAAAAAAATAAAAAAAAACTAAGCATTGTGATTTTATAATATCCAAAATATATAGTCTCATGTCAGGATCAATATCTAATATATAATACAGATCTATCACCTATCATCATTTTAACAGGTTACAGCCTCTATGACCAACGATTAGCGTAAAATAAATCAGAATAGATGAAACACTGACAGGTTAATGAGTGGTGTTAGTGAACCGGTCAGAGCCCGGTGTCTGCTGGTTCCACTAGAACCCGGCTCCGTAAACAGCCATGAAAGTGGATCCTCTGGGTGCCCCCCAGGAGCCGGCGGCATGTTCTGAGTCATGTGACGCTGCAGAGACGTCTCATTGGCTAAAAGCAAGCAGCAGTAGTGAGGCCACTTCAGGGCCAGTAAACACAACACGATGGATCAGCGCCGTGACCGGCTGCTCGGGTCCGGGTTCTGGTTGATGCTGGTTCTGGTTAATGCTGGTTCTGGTTAATGCTGGTTCTGGTTATTACTGGTTCTGGTTAATGCTGGTTCTGGTTAATGCTGGTTCTGGTTATTACTGGTTCTGGTTCATGCTGGTTCTGGTTAATGCTGGTTCTGGTTATTACTGGTTCTGGTTAATGCTGGTTCTGGTTAATACTGGTTCTGGTTATTACTGGTTCTGGTTGATGCTGGTTCTGGTTATTACTGGTTCTGGTTGATGCTGGTTCTGGTTGATGCTGGTTCTGGTTAATGCTGGTTCTGGTTATTACTGGTTCTGGTTAATGCTGGTTCTGGTTATTACTGGTTCTGGTTGATGCTGGTTCTGGTTATTACTGGTTCTGGTTAATGCTGGTTCTGGTTATTACTGGTTCTGGTTAATGCTGGTTCTGGTTGATGCTGGTTCTGGTTATTACTGGTTCTGGTTGATGCTGGTTCTGGTTAATGCTGGTTCTGGTTGATGCTGGTTCTGGTTAATGCTGGTTCTGGTTATTACTGGTTCTGGTTAATGCTGGTTCTGGTTGATGCTGGTTCTGGTTATTACTGGTTCTGGTTGATGCTGGTTCTGGTTAATGCTGGTTCTGGTTGATGCTGGTTCTGGTTAATGCTGGTTCTGGTTATTACTGGTTCTGGTTAATGCTGGTTCTGGTTATTACTGGTTCTGGTTGATGCTGGTTCTGGTTATTACTGGTTCTGGTTAATGCTGGTTCTGGTTAATGCTGGTTCTGGTTGATGCTGGTTCTGGTTATTACTGGTTCTGGTTGATGCTGGTTCTGGTTATTACTGGTTCTGGTTGATGCTGGTTCTGGTTATTACTGGTTCTGGTTAATGCTGGTTCTGGTTATTACTGGTTCTGGTTAATGCTGGTTCTGGTTATTACTGGTTCTGGTTGATGCTGGTTCTGGTTATTACTGATTCTGGTTGATGCTGGTTCTGGTTATTACTGGTTCTGGTTAATGCTGGTTCTGGTTAATGCTGGTTCTGGTTATTACTGGTTCTGGTTAATGCTGGTTCTGGTTAATGCTGGTTCTGGTTATTACTGGTTCTGGTCCATGCTGGTTCTGGTTAATTCTGCTGCTCGGGGCTGCAACTAACCACCAATGAGAATTTTAATAGGTGAATAATCCATTGCTCATTTAAATGATTAATCGATTAGTTGTTTGGTTCATAAAATGCTGTAAAATGTTGATCGCTGTTTAATATGAAAATCATCAGATTTGAGAAACTGGAACCAGAGAATTTGGACATTTTATTATTAAAAATGACTCAAATTATTTAATCAATTATCGAATCAGTTGGTGATAGTTAACAACTAATCAATTAATCCACTAATCATTAGAGCTCTATCAATCCATCACTTATTGAACTGTAGCACCAATTCCTCAATAATTTGCTCACAAAATTGATCTAAAAAAACACACGTGCAGGTTGCATCATGGGAAACTCTGGGATCAGTCAGTTGAAGCTGACAAACAGACTTCACTAATTAGACGCCAGTGACGTCCATGTTTGTCCAGAACAATCTGCGTTTGTGGATCATGTGACCGATGCTTTAGGGCGAGGTGTCACCACGTCGTATAGCCGTTTACAACCTCCACGTCCACATATGGACGTCCATCATGATGACAGCTGTCTGCTGCTCCACCGAGGTCTGACCCCGTCTAAATCAGGAGCTGTGAAGTCCGTGATAAAGTGGCACTTGAACGCCTCAGAGAGCTTCTCTGTTGGAGCATCAGGAGCTCAACGCTGCTACTGTAGCAGCGTTAATGAATGTCTGCTGCTTCCTGTCACAGCCTGGGGCGGCGTTCAGGAACCAGAACAACGTTCAGGCCCTGCAGCAACGTTCAGGAACCAAAACAACGTTCAGGAACCAAAACAACGTTCAGGACCTGCAGCAACGTTCAGGAACCAAAACAACGTTCAGGCCCTGCAGCAACGTTCAGGAACCAAAACAACGTTTAGGACCTGCAGCAACGTTCAGGAACTAGAACAACGTTCAGGACCTGCAGCAACGTTCAGGAACCAAAACAACGTTCAGGCCCTGCAGCAACGTTCAGGAACCAAACAACGTTCAGGCCCTGCAGCAACGTTCAGGCACCAGAACAACGTTCAGGCCCTGCAGCAACGTTCAGGAACTAAAACAACGTTCAGGACCTGTAGCAACGTTCAGGAACTAAAACAACGTTCAGGACCTGTAGCAACGTTCAGGAACCAAAACAACATTTAGGACCTGCAGCAACGTTCAGGAATCAAAACAACGTTCAGGCCCTGCAGCAACGTTCAGGAACCACAAAGACAGAAACCTTTTCATCTAATAAAATAATTCACCAAAACATATTTAGCTTCATTGTACTGATCAAGAGGAATTATTGATGTATTATTGTTATTTTTGCAGACTCCTGATTCTATATCAGGGAACGTGGCTATAAAATATTCTCCTGAAATATGTCTGCAGAAATGTCTTCAACATCCATGATTATTGATTATTTTGTGTTAAATATTTGGGGGCTCTGTGTTACATAACTGAGACGTATAGTTCACGTGAGGCCTCGACCTTTGACCCCGACCCTGCACACATGGCTTTTCCTCATCTGGTTTCCTGTCACTTTGTATAGATGCTCTGCAGGAATATCTGAAATATCTGAAACCTGAGAACCACAGAGCACCTGACACATCCAGACTGGAACCATACGTAGACGAACTGATGCAGGACTTTAAGAGGGATTGTGCTAAATCCTGCAAGCTAAGGTCATACAGACACTTCCTATACATGTAAATTTGAATTTTGATTGTAAATTCCCTGAAAACAGGAACAGGAACTAAGGAGCAGCTGATGCGTTCAGGACGTTACCGGACAGACACGAGGCCTCGGACTGCTGCCGTCCTCCTAGCCCATCCTGATCCTTGCGTTTCTTGCTCCTCCTCAGGCTTCCAAACCTCTTCATGGAACTCGCTGGGTCGTGGGTTCGAACCTGAATGAGACCATGACCATCTGCATCGCTACGGGGGGAAATTAGGACCTCGCACAACCGAGAATCACTCCATCTGCTGCCTGGAGAAAGTTCTACAGAACTAAAAAAGAAAAAAAGTAGGTTGAACCACTGACTGCACAGATCTCAGAGAGCTGAGTTTCTCTTCCAGGAGAGAGATGGTCGTCTTCTCCTTAAACCACCGGCTGAGGAACATGTGCTGATTCCTTTGGGCTGTTCTGCAGAGTTAAGAGTTCCACTTCTTGTTGGAGCTGTCGGTTCTGCTCAGGAAGAGAAAACACGGCCGAGCTTTGCATATCCAGACAGAAACAGAGATGGAAACAGAGATCCTGCAGCAGAGAGGCAGCAGGAAACAAGAAAAAAAACAAAGAAGAATCCGTAGAAGCTGAGGAATGATGCAACGCAGCACAGCGACGTTCAGCTGCTGCAGATCCAGTCAGGTGCAGCTCGCTATTATAGCAGCATGTCAGCAGCCTGGAAAAGGAGGCCGGCCTCCCGGGGGGCCGCTTCTGATTGGCCGAGGCGACGCACGGCCCCTCCCCCCTGTTCCCACAGTGGAGTAAATTCAGCACAGCCACATCTGTCCCGCTCCGTCTTACGCTGTGTGACACACATTCATTATTTCTGAGATAAAACCGTCGAATCTGCAGCGGCGGCGCTGACGGGTTTTATAAATAGACGCGTGGGGGTCATGGCGTCGCGGCGCCGTCGTCTCTCTGGACGTTTGGGGGTGGTGACCTTTAAACCCCCGTCAGATGACAGCGGGGGGACATCCCGTGTCCCGTCAGCTGATCAGAACGCTGCCATTCAACAGATGGTCGACTCGCTGCATCATCACACGACGCAAATTAAGATGTTACGCAACTGTTCCTCAGTTCACTGGGTCAGTCGGGTATGAGTTACAGGCCCTTTATACCAGGCACATCAGGCAGACAGCGTCAGACCAACATCTGACATTTAACGTTTAACATGTAACCAACATCTAAAATCCTGTGACAGCAGTTTTCTTCATCCGACTGGATATGGTTTGTTCATCGATTTGCATTAAATTTAATTTATTCAAAAAATAAAATAAAATGATACATTCACAAACATAAAAAACAAACAGAACAAATCAATAATCTGATTAAGATCTGAAATGACAAAACTTATAAAAGCACAGAAACACAATGATCAGCAGCAACATCAAGTGTCTAAATGCTTTTATAATCACACTCTTTACTAAAACTACTTTCCCTTACTTTATATTATCCTTTTCTTATTTATCAGTGGCTTAGTGCTATTCCCCCTCATCGATACATCCATGTCTTCATGTCTTACAGAGAAAAAAAAGTACCTGCCCTTGTAAGGACTCGATTTTTTAGGAATTCAGACGTCCAGCTGCTTTATTTACTGACAACATACAGCACGGTAGCAACAGAGAGTGTGTGTGTGTGTGTGTGTGTGTGTGTGTGTGTGTGGAGCTGAGAGTCTGGTCATTTCCAGATAAGGCCATAAAAGCACCACAGTTGCTTTGAGCAGTTGAATCAGAAATTGATAATTTTCAGATGATAGAAAACACATGTTGAGAAAAGCTGCAGAGAATAAGGAGCCTTCTAATATCTGTAACACCTATTTACCATATTTATATTTACATAAATATATATATGTGTATATGCAACGTTCACTGAACAATGGATACGCAGGAATCCTTCTGCAATAAACCACACTGCTTGTGTTTAATGGTAAAAACACTAAAAGAAACATAAAGGTTGTAAATGTCGTCAACACTAGTAAATCATCACGAGTCTTTGGCTCCACCTGCTGGAGAAAACTGAATACTACAAAAACATGGCTACTGTAGTACTAGATACTACAAACACACAGCTACTGTAGTACTAGATACTACAAAAACACAGCTACTGTAGTACTAGATACTACAAACACACGGCTACTGTAGTACTAGATACTACAAACACACGGCTACTGTAGTACTAGATACTACAAAAACACAGCTACTGTAGTACTAGATACTACAAAAACACAGCTACTGTAGTACTAGATACTACAAAAACACGGCTACTGTAGTACTAGATACTACAAAAACACAGCTACTGTAGTACTAGATACTACAAAAACACAGCTACTGTAGTACTAGATACTACAAAAACACGGCTACTGTAGTACTAGATACTACAAACACACGGCTACTGTAGTACTAGATACTACAAAAACACAGCTACTGTAGTACTAGATACTACAAAAACACAGCTACTGTAGTACTAGGTACTACAAAAACACAGCTACTGTAGTACTAGATACTACAAAAACACAGCTACTGTAGTACTAGGTACTACAAAATCACGGCTACTGTAGTACTAGATACTACAAAAACACAGCTACTGTAGTACTAGATACTACAAAAACACAGCTACTGTAGTACTAGATACTACAAAAACACAGCTACTGTAGTACTAGATACTACAAAAACACAGCTACTGTAGTACTAGATACTACAAACACACAGCTAACGTAGTACTAGATACTACAAACACACAGCTAACGTAGTACTAATGTGTAAATTCTCTGGTTCCAGCTTCTGATCCACATTTTACACCATTTAATGAACCAAACAAATAACTGATCAATCGTTTTAATAATCAATAGATTAATCAACTATATATCAGAATAGTTGCAGCTCTACGCTGTTTTTGGTGCAAATGTCTATAGTTGTTCCACTGGCAAATACATTTAGTTTATTTCAAATTATCTTATTAACATGTAAATAACATGAATTATCTGCCAGTGGAGTAAATAATTAGTTCACATTAGACAAGTGTAGTTTTAACATCACTAACAACATATTTGTGGTTTAAAGAATCAATAGTTTTGTGTTTCATGTCCTTAAACTTCAAAGAACAAGTTGTTATTTCATTTCAATGAGCCTCTCCTCTGATTGGCTGATTTAGCTGTGACATCACCACTTCCCAGAAGTCCAAAGGCACGGTTTCTGCGTTTCTCTGTGAATGGAGCATTGATTCATTACAGTGTTCACAGAACAACTCGACCTTCCTGTAATAAAAACGTACGTACGTTCCATTAATAAAAACCCAGGTCAGCAGAACAGAGAGAAGTTCTGTTTCTAACCGCGTTAGACGGAGCATGGCTCGTGTTTTCTGGTTTTCTCTGGTGTTTTCTGGCGTGTTCTGGTTCAGAGCTCCAGAGGAAGCGGAGGGTTCTGGGTCTCGAGGTCTGGCGCTGGCAGCGTTTTATTCCAGCGTCGCTGCCAGCCGAGGAAACACAGAAGAATGGGAACGGGTACGAGCCAAAAAACACACACACATGACTCATCCCTGCGCCGATTGATGGCGGCTGTTTCCGAGCAGAACAGGCTGCGTTCTGTTATGTAATAACGGAATAATCGAAGCTGCTGAAGCGAGGCCTTGTTCCTGCTGCTCGCAGCATTCCAGCGTCACCATTAAGTCATTAGACAGTAAAACTGATACGGAACCACGACGGACCAGGTCCCACCTGCCGGGACACGGGTCTGGAGCAAAAACACTGAAACCTGAGCGGAAATGTCTTGTTTTTGTGGTACAATTTGTCCAAAATTAAGTAGAATTACACAAAACAAGCTGGACTCTGAGGTTTGAGAGAAGATGTAAAACCTTACTGAGATCAGCACCACAAACAGGTCTGTTAGTGATGTCACAACTACACCGGAAAAAATGAAATGGAAACAGGTGAAAATATCTTGTTTTTCGTACATTTAGTCCAGTGCTTCTCAGTATTCCTGTCCCCCCCATGTGACTATAAATAGAATCATCTGTCTATAAATTGTTATCAGTACCTCTGCATAACACTGTGTCCTTATTAACGTATAAGAGAATAAACAAGAAAGAAATATGGACCAACTTACAACAAAGAATAGCTTTATTAACTAACAGAAAAGATTTAAAGTGCATCTGAAATTAAAAAATAAAATTAAATCCTTAATTAAACATGTTTGACTGACCATGTCAAACCATATGATACTGAAAAATAAAACTACATAAATGGTCTTATCAGTGATTGTGGTGTAATGTCTTTAATGTCTGTGTCTCCAACATTTCAGACTCAGTAACACACCGGTCTTTCACAGTGAACCAAGCGCTACAGACGCTTCGTCATATTTCCTCGTCTTAGCTTTGGGAGACTTTCGTTTGTCTCTTTATCTCCGTCTCTCTCCGCCTGTCTTCTCATCCCTGTTCAATATGTTTTCATGGTGTCACTTGGTGTCTACACTTCATACTCATACTCTGTGCTGTATGCTCCCTGTGAACACTCTGCTGCCCCCTAATGGAGTGGAGGTGCAACTGCACTTTATTCTAGGACAGTAAAAAAGATAAAAAAATATATATATATATATATATATATATATATATATATACACATACACACACACACACACACACACACCATTGGACATTAGTGTCAAAATATAAAAAAAATATATGTCAAAACAAAGACAAAATAATGTCAGAATACAGATCTCTGGGAATAAAAAGTCTTATTCTGATAAAAAAGAAAACTTGGCTCACTCTAACACAGAATAATAATAAATGGTTCTTTATGGGTTAAAAAATCAAGACTAAGATTTTCTTTAAGATTAAATTGACTAAAATCAAAGAGCACAATGAAAAATCTGCAGTTTCCTGTTCCCAGAGGAGATCGTCGATGCCTGATAATAAAGGAACATTTTTCTGTGACTGTTTGCTGCGAAGTGTCACAAAACAACAGCAGATTTAACCTGACAAAACTCAGGTGTTCACACCTGACTGAACCTCGCGTGGCTGAGAAATGCTGCACGACGTGTTTTTATTTCAGCTCCATCAGCAAACTGCAAACACCTGAACTGGTGAAATCAGACAGACGTGGCTTCCTGTCTGTGGCTGGTTATGGTTGTTAGAGCAGGATATTACAACCTCACGTAATGTCTCTGACTTCCTTTATGATCCTTCATCTGCCTGCCTCGCTAACATCTGCATTTAGAAAAGGTATAAAAGGCTAGAGGGTCCAGAGATTAGCAATAGAACTATTAGGAAATAGCTAATTCAACCACTTAATTATCAGTTTTCCTGCTATAAATGATAATAAATCAGGAATATATCTGCAGCCACAAAGGTTATTATTCATCTACAACATGTGAGCTGACCACAGTCGAGTCAGAATCAACTCAGATATCTAAATATTGAGTTTTAATAAACATAAAAAATACTTCATTTTAACTTAAAACAAGACCAGACTGACAACCTGAAATAATCTAAATGATCTGCAATGTAAAGTTCACTGATTAATAAGATCAGAGGTCAAAGGTCAATTATTAGTCCATAAAATAATATTATATTTTAATATGAGTAACAACAAATATTTGTAGTTTTAGGAACCAAAAATAATCTCATTAGAGTTTTACATTTCCAGTCAAAGTTAAAATTTAAAAAAACATGTCTCTCGTTAATGTTAACGAGCTTCTCCTCTGATTGGTTGATTTAATTGGCTGTGCCTGAGGTGTGGGCAGCAACTATATAGGTGTGACATCACAACATCGTGGAAGTCCTGACAACACGTTTTAAGCTGAATCTTCAGCTTTGAGAAACGAGAGACTTTAGAAACGTGATAAATGAGTGGATTCGGTGCCGTGTGTGTGTGTGTTTCTGTGTGTGTGTGTGTGTGTGTGTTTTATTCTTTTACTCACCTTTCCTGGTTCTGGAGAAGATCTTGATGCTTGGCGCCGTGGCGTTGGACGACGAGCGGAAGATGCCGGTGAAGCTGAGTCGCCGCGGCGACTTGGGCGGCGAGTTCTGGTGAGACGGGTACGGGAAGATGGTTCTGGGGGAGCCCGGGCCGGTCCTGGTCTGGACCGGGGCCGAGCGGGGGCACGGGGGCAGGGGGGCGGAGCCTCTGACGGGGCTGGCCGAGCGGATACGACGCTCGCCCTGAAACAGGACGACGTTATGGAGTTAGACTATAAAGGTATCAGAGTCACAAAGTGTTTACCCGTCGTTTGGTTTAATCCTAGAAACTTGATAGTTCAACTGTCTTAAAAAGGTTTTAAAATTAAGAACACATGATTTGACATTTTGTGCCAAAAATAGCACAAAATCCTGATTTTTGTAAAAATAAATGGTACAAATTTAAATGACAAGAAACCACGTCGCATAGACTGTACATTCAGACGCTGATGATGCTTCTTAAATCTGTACTTTACGTCACGTTTTGACTTTCTCCTCTCAGACATGATTCACTGATCCTCCTGCTGCTCTGATGGAACGTGACAGAGACAAACACAGAAAGAGATTTATTGTGAAATAACAGATGCTGTTTGAGTCACTTCTGCTTTTCTCTGATAGGAAACGCTGCTCTCTGGGAGCCTCCTTACACACCATAAAAAAGGCAAAGAACAATAATAAAGTTCATTTTAATGATGGAGTTTTGTTGGTATTCGACCTGAGAGCGTGTTTTTCTGGACATTTAACATTGAACATTCCACAGAAAATTGTTTTCAAATCAACTAAATCCTTCAGAGGAGAATCGTAGTTAAATAAACCTGGTGCACGGACAATTGTACAATTCATACACGGTACAAGTTTTGATTATTTTAATGTTTAAACCTACAAAAATATCTGGTTAGGGATGCAACACTTCACATGAAGCACAGTAAAAGTCGATAATGTGAGAAGTTTAAATTAAAATATCCAAGAACATACGTAGTGTTCAGTAGAGCTGCAGTGATTAGTCGGTTAATCCATTAGTTGTAATCACCTTGATCATTAACTATTTAATAATTGATTGAGTTAGAAGAGGAAAAAATGAAGGTGCCAGCTTCTCAAAACTGAATATTTTTTCATTTGCTTTTGGGTTCAATCTTCAGCTTTGAGAAACACAGATTTACATTTTACACCATTTAATGAACCAAACAACTAATCGATTTATTGTTTAGATAATAGAGGTTAATAAACTATTTTAATAAACTATTAAATATTCGTTAGTTGCAGCTCTGAATCCATTGTTTCTAACTTTGCTCTGTTCATTCTCTCTAGTCTCTTGTCTACAGCTGCAACGATTAGTTAATTAATCAATTAGTTGCTGATTATTACATTAATTAGTTTAAACAAATAAAATCAACATTCAATGAACCAAACTCGTCCTTTCACTAATTGATAGATGGCTGGCCAATCAGAACGATCTCCAGTTCCTATAAACTCTTTCTCCTTCTCTCCACGTTTTAAAGCTTCTTCTCTCGACTAAAGCAGCAGCGTCAGATTCTCTCAGATCCTAATCTGCAGAGATGGAATCTGTCTTTATGACTTTCTGTCTCCTCACAAGGTCGATATGCTATAAACACACGGACGGCGTTATTCTCCACTCAGGGAACAGACGCCCAGAGCGAGCCAATCAGAGACGAGGAGCCCCCCCAGCCCCGCCCCCCCGCCTGTTAACCGTTTGTGGGCTTCGCTCAGGAATCTGACGCCTGGACGCTTTATTTACTGCAAACAGTCAAAAATGCAACTGGAGTGTTTTGGTAACATGGATCAGAACCAAAGAAAGAAAAAAAAAAAAGATGCATGAAGTGAAAAAGAGACGATCATCAGTGCTGCTGCAGAAACAGGAGATTCTATCATTGAATTTGGAATAAATCAAATAAAAAACTGAGAGGAGAAGGCTTGTTTTGTTCTTAATAAGAGGCCGGGGCGGTGGATCTGCACATTGCTGCTCGGACCAATCCCAGCCAGCGAGAACACACACCCAGCTCCGTGTTTGCCAGCAGCAGCTCCGTCATTGTGCAACAGCTTGTTAAGGCAGGGGAGGCATCGGTTTGTGTCTGGCTGCAAAACACCAGCGACGCGGCGTTAGAGCCAGCATTCCACGGATATTTCTGATTGATAAAGGCTAATGTGTGTGTGTGTGTGTGTGTGTGTGTGTGTGTGTGTGTGTGTGTGGGGGTAAAGGGTCAAAGACTCTCACAGTTCGATTCTATTCAAACCAACAGGAGCATGAAGCTGCTGCTTTTTTCTTTTTTAGAAAAAATCAATTTCCAGTCTGTGATCCTGCCTGAAACCAGAGGGCGTGGTGTTACTGTAAACCAGAGCCAGCACACGCTTTGTGTAATACTTCCATATCTGACGTGATTAAAAAACAAAAAAATACAGCAAAGACAAAAAGAAGATGAATTACGTGCAGCGACTGAATGAAAAAAAAAAATCACTGCAGGAAAACAAGGTTATTAAGATGTTTTACCGTCTGGGAACTTTTAGTGGAGCCGCTGGTTTCCACTTGAGGGGAAGTGAAGGCACCAAAGTCCTGCAAATATATAATAATAAAAATAATTAAATCACATCAGCTACAGGAGGAAGTTGAGAAGAAGAAGAAGAAGAGCGTGATGGCGTGTCATAACAAGCAGCTCAGATGCCTCCACGGCTTCAGGAACATGAAGCAACAACACAGGGATTAGACGTGTGTTCACACCAAATACACCATATGTCTTTATCGCGTTTGATTGACAGGTGTGTGTTGTTGACGCGGTTCTGGTGGAGGCCGACCACAGAGAAGAAGAAGAAGAAGAAGAAGATAAACACGTTTGTCCACCGCGTTGAGATGCAAGGACACGACCGAGGCTTTAAACAAATGAGCTTTGCATGAAAAACAACCTTCACTGACACAGACGTGGATGAAGTGACCACACAAACCTGCTCTAACCTCTCTGAGGCTTCACCAGGGAGATCATCCAATCAGCAGCAAAAGAAAAGTCATGTGACGCGTTCATATGTTGTAAGAAGATTAAAAAAGTCTTATAAATGTTGTAATTCACAGGGAAACATAGACTGGATAAAGAAAGGCTGGAAAAGAAAGATAAAGTGGATAAGAATGATATCGCTGCAATGATTAGTTGATTAATCGATTAGTTGACGACTAATTAATGATAATCAATTAATCAGTGATCACCATTTTACAAACCAAAAAAACGAATCAATCATTTTATAACCAATAAATGAATGAAGCATCAGAATAGTCAGTATCTCGGTTTCTTCTCTCGTTTCTTCTATAGATGCAACGATTAGTCGATTAATCAGTTAGTTGCCAACTATTATGTTTTATTTTGAGTCATTTTTTCCAAATTCTCTGGTTCCAGCTTCTCTTTTCTAATTAATTTCTGGTTTCTTCAGTCGTCTATGATCAGACCTGAATTGATTAATCGATTAATCAAACAGTAATCAAACTATTATAATAATCACCAACAATTTTTGGGTTGTGGACTGCTGGTCTGGACAAAAAAAAAGACATTTTAGGTTCAATCTTCAGCTTCAAGAAGACATTTACACCATTTTATGAACCAAAAATATGAATTATTTTGAAATATACTCTATATATTTTAGTTATATTAACCAAAAGGCCTTTAAATGTCCTCATGTGACCTCTAGAGCTGCAACGATTAGTCAATTAATCGATTAGTTGCTGATTATAACATTAATTTGCAGCTATTATAATAATTATTAATGGATTTGAGTCATTTTTACTGATAAATGTCCAGATTCTCTGGTTCCAGCTTCTGTTCTCTGGTTATTTCCTGGTTTCTTTATTCTTCTATATTAGTAAACTGATGATCTTTGGGTTGTGGACGAAAAAGACATTTTAGCTTCAATCTAAACAGTGATTTATATTTTACATCATTTATGGCCCTAATGAATAATGGATTTATTCATATATAATGGGAATAATGGATGGTGTCATAACTGATTTCCAGCTGAAATGAACACAGATTTAACATTGAAATGAAGTTAAATGAGCAGAAATCTGGGTTTTAGCAGCAGGTTGTTCCTGTTTACACCAACATTCTGTCAGTAAACGACCGATTAACCGATGACAGAGCGAACAAACAGCAACATGGCAGCGCTGCTTTTACCGGTTAACGACCAAACAGACAAACATCACTGTGGACGCAGCTGTCAATCACCGGGCAGCGCGCGCTCCGGCGCCGGCGCGCGAGCACGTGAGCGGAGATGCAACATGAAAGAACGAAACAACAACCGTTAAATAACGGCTGAAGTTTAACGGTCAGCGGGAGTTTAACGGCCAGCGGGAGTTTAACGGCCAGCGGGAGTTTAACGGCCAGTGTAACGGCGGGCGCTCACCGGCAGGTTGATCCGCAGACTTCTCCTCTTCTTCGGCTTCTTCGCGCCCTCGTCGCCGGCCTCCATCACGGTGCTGCCCATGGCCGCTGTGAGTAAAATAATAAAACCCGTAAAAGTGCGTCCGCGGGCAGCGAGGCGGGACTACTTTATTCTATTCTATCCCGCAGCGCCTCCGCCTTCACTTCTTCTGCTCCACCAGGAAGTGGAGACGACGCACGACCCGCTCTGTTTACAGGTGTTGCGGCGCTGACGGCGCCCGCGAGGAAATGCGTGTTCGCCCCGCACGGTTCCCGCCCCCTAAACCCGCCGCGGAGGAACGGCGACACGCTCCGGGCTGCGCACGCGTCGAGTCTCAGCACCACCTCACGTAAAGTAAAACACCGCGTCATATCATGTCGCTGTTTTTTTTTCTTTTACGTGAACCATTCATAACAATTGAAGCGTTTCATTAACACAAAGTTACCGTCCGTCACGACGGGATGTTTTATTTCTTCAATATTCAGGATGTTTTAATAAAAGAGGTGTTTTAACTCGCGTGTTGGTCAGACCTGATGTAGTACCGCGGCTCGCCTGCTGTCAGTGAACCAGAGGCGGGGGGCGCTGTGGAGCAGCTGGAACCCGGATTTAATCTGCAGAAGGAGCGTATTCAACTAAATAAGAGATAAAACACTATTTTTTAAATAAAAAAAAAAACTCATTGCTGAAGAAAACAAACATCCGTCATAGCTGATAGAAACCTGTTCTTCAGGATAAGTATTGTCTCTTTATGTTTGGTACATGTAGAAAAAACTAACAGCGAAGTGAACGCAGGCTGTGTTTTATTTTACAGGGTGGGGTCGAGACTCTCCGGAGTGCGTAGCCTTGAGAGGCTCATTTGAGAGCAGCAGTTGTTCAGGTGTTTTCCCTGAATTATTCTGTTATTATTATTTCATTTCAAAGTCAAAAGCCACCGATTGAGATGGGGAACCGCTGCTGTTTGTTTGTGACCAAACAAGAAAAGGCAGAAGTGGCAGGAAGACACGTGTTTGTGGGGGAAGCTGGTTTCACCACAACACCAGTCACAACGTTTCACCAGCAGGTGTCACTGTTTCAGCTGCTTCATGTTTACCACGTTCTCACCTCTGGATCAGTTCAGCTTCTGAAAGTTCATCAGGGACAAAACTCAGTGAAAACAGAAAATCTAGTCTGATGGACGATTAATGCATCGATGGAAGAATAAAGAAACCAGGAAATAACCAGAGAACAGAAGCTGCAACCAGAGAATCTGGACATTTATCATTAAATGACTCATATCTATTCAACAATTATCAATAATTATCTTTAAATCCAGCAGCCACTTAAAAGATGCTAAAATAGGAATAATGTGACTAATACTAATACTAATACATTTCAATCACGTTTTAGATCAAAATAAATCAGCTTTACTTTTCGTCTGAAAATATGATGCACACGTTTCTAGCTAGAGGTTTTAAGGACAAACATAAATAATATAAATTATAAAAGTATAAAACTAATGAACTCACCGTCTGAACAAAGGTCAGACTTTTAAAGGAGTGTTTCAGATTTATTCAGGTGGATTATGTTTGTTGATGTTTCTGAGAATTCTTGAAGGGATCGCGATGTATTTTAGGAGATTTACCCTCATTTCCTGTTATTGTCACTGATCCAGAAATGATGTTTGTAGTTCACCTGCAGGTTTGCAGCGTTTTCTTATTCATGAAGTGATTTATTCAGATTAAAACTTTTAAAAAACTCATTATTATTTATCTTATTTATTCCTGTAGTTTATAAATGACTTGTTACTGAATATTAAAACCGGAGCTAGAATTCTTCTGGAACTATTTTTTTTAGGCACAGCACGTCTAGTAAACCTCCACCGCTCTGTCACAAACAGGACAATAAAATGAAAAAAACAATATTAATGAGACAACACAAATACAAACTGAGCTTCGTACCAGGGTTTATTCAGATTTTTACAAAATTCAAACCTGTTCGATGAACTAACATTTTATTAAAAATCCAAAAATTAATATACAGCACAATACTGGAGGAATCAGAAATGATGCTCCAGATATAAGCAGGAAGTTGGGAAAAGGAGCAAAATGTCCAAATGATTGAAATATCTAGAACCAAACAGCCTGAAGCTGCTGAGGGTTTGTGTCTGAAATAAGGACAGATGGACGGTGAGTAATCAGCTGCATGAACAACACGCTCAGAGCATCACGGTTTAGGCCCAAAAAAGCTTCAGATCTTCCATTACTAAATACCAGTACTATCATTTGTGACCTGACATTGATTATTTAATGGGTCTAAACCTGAAACAATCAGATGGGAAAGTAAATTTAACATTTCATTTATTATTTAAGCTGTTTTTTTTAAAGGGCAAATACGAGAACAGATTGAATTCAACTCCTCAAGGGTGAAAACCTGCTTAATTTATCTCGTATGAGGATCAATGACCCAACAGGTTTAGTCGTGTCCGTGTGGTTCGCTTACATTAAAAATCTTTAAATAAACTTACATATTACTTGCATTTTTTCCTTGTTGTGAAGAGCTCACCTAACATATAGGATTTTTTAAATCGTATTTTTGGGGCTGTTTTCCTTTATTTGATGGTAGAGGAGAAGAGTAGAAAGAGAAGAAAGAGGCAGATACAGAACTGAATGATGTTTGGGTTTCAGTTACTGGTCAGACTACACAGTTTAACCCTCTAATGCTATAATGAAATATTATTTTACGTGGTAAAAACTATCTATTGAATGTTTTTATTTTCAAAATAACCTAAATAATACATATTACAATTATACAGTATAAGAAAAAGCAAACATTCTCAGGACAGTCAGACGCTATGTAAGTTAATGTGACGATTTGTCCATATTTGTGTAATATTTTAGCATATAAAAAATATAACATCAAAATAAATGTCACATGTCTATGAGCAAAAGACTGGTCATGTGACCTCATAAAATGTATGTCCTTCAAAATAAAAGCCTCCTTTTCCACATCTAACTGTAAAAAAATATGGATTTTATATCACAGCTGTTTTGCAGATAAATTGATGCTGTATGGAAACACTGATGTTCTTTAGGAAATTATAAAAGGGTAATTCCCTTTATATAATTTTCAGACAATTCCTTGGCAAAAGCAGCATTTTATCAATAAAGGCCCATTTCTTACTGGTCAGGCTTATAAATCTTTCAGCTTTGTTTGGCTTTAAAGAGGCTGTAAAACTCCAACCACTAATGTTGGAGAAACTCTCGTTCTTCCAGGTTTTACAGAGAACGTGTAATTATGGACAACCAACACACGCGTTAACATGTAAAATAGTTTATTTTTGTAAATGTTTCTAAATTCAATTCCACAAACTCCAAACCTCATACTCTGTACACTCCAAAAGGCATTTTCAAAAAAAAAGAAAAAAAAAAAAAGAAAAATCTGACTACTTTACACGACCAAGAAAATGTAGCACAAACACACTGGCAGGATGAAGAAATATACAAGAGGAGAAAAATATCCAAGAAACAATTTTGTTACAACCATTCATTGAGAAAATATATACAATTGAGTCTTCGGAAAGTTAAAAAAATACATGCCATATACATTACAAGTTCTAAGACTGTCTCCAAAATTTTACAGTCGACTTGAAATTGTGCACGCAAAAACGCTCCCTCTCTAAGCATGTGACTTGTGAAGTGTCAGTATAAGAAATATTTCTGATTAAGGAGAATGCCTTTTTCTGTCCAAAGAAAGATAGAACCACTTACGGTTTCAAATAAGAGCCCCCCCCCAACCCCCCATACGATTCGTTCTGTCACCACTTCGTCTAACCCACGATATCATTAGACGTTTTGCACCTTGTTTTAAAAGCAATGTAAAAACAAAAAACAGGTAAATACATGATGGTGTTCCTATTCGTGTTAAAAAGTTAAAAAGTTGCTTTTGGGTTTCAAAACCTAATTCACAGTTCTTTAAAATCAAACCTGATTAACAGCAAACAGATCAGAGCGATCTCTCACTATTCAAAGTTTATCTTTTGATTCTGTAACCGACGACGCGTTACGTTAGTCAACAAAAATATTTCTTTTTTCGAGTGGTCAAAGTATGTGTAAGTCACAAAACACTACGCTACAATACCTTACTTTTAATACAACAAAAATACTTTGTGAATTATTGTGGTTATATTACAAATTCTGTACAGAATAATCATAATATATACTCTCAAACTGAAATAACGTCCATCTTAAATAAATTTCAATGACAAACAGAACAAAAACAATTTAAAAACACCCAAACATCAAGAAGGTTAAGGTAGTATTTGGTCGGTTATTCCTATAGTTTTCTTTATGTACATTTATACAAAAGTAACAGCATGTCTTCTTCAATCTTCAAAAACAATAGCAATCTAGCCTTCTTAAACTCAATCTCAGCATTTTGAGAATAAAATTCATTCACTCAGTAATAAATACAAAACCTCTCGAATTCCACACAAATCACATGACAGAGACCTATGATAAAACTGACTCATGGAATCAAGTATTTTAAAAGTTTTCGTGTGTGTGTGTGTGTGTGTGTGTTTTTTTGTGTATTTTTCTTTTTTTTAGTGCAAGTTAATATTCCCTTCGCGGTATTCATTGCTGTACATTCCTCATTCAGTGATGTCTACATTTAGTCATACGTATACATTAACAGTATGAAACAAAAGGGCCTGCCCTTAGTAGCAATAAGGCCGCACCCTGCACAGTGCTTCTCATTCGCTGGTGGCTCCCCCCACAGACGCCCACAGACGCCCACAGACGCCCACAGACACACAGACACATACAGACGCAGCGAGGCCGAGCCTCTCACATATGGCACAAGTCACATCCTGCTACCGTGTCACGCTTCCCTTCCTCCACCCGTTTATTTTCTCTCCATCTCCTCCTGTTCGTCTCTGGGTTCAGGGCCTCCCGCTCATTCATAAAGTGTGAAGCCTTTTTTGTTTTTTTAACTCTGTGCAGAGGTCACAGCATCCAGAAACTATAAAGCAAGGAATGCATCTCAGGTGTAGTCGTCTTCCATCAGTTGATCCACTTCCTGCACTCAGCGGCTCCACAGAGACACGCGACCTTCGCCTGATCCACCACGGCGTCAAACTGGTGGTCGAAGCACAGCTGGGGGGGAGAGGCTCTGGTTAACGTCAGGGTTCACACCAATGTCAGGGTAATAGTTAACGTCAGGGTTCACACCAATGTCAGGGTAATAGTTAACGTCAGGGTTCCTACAGGTTACATTAAAGGACCTTAAGGACAACTTTAAATATTTAATCCACCTAGAACATAAAACTGGTTGGTAGCAGGTTAACCACATATTTTAGACTTTATCTCATATATAAAACTTATTTCACACAGAAACATTTTTCTACTACTGAATTTTGCAGACGCTCCCTAACACAGAACGATGTGACTGTTGATGTGGAGACGACAAATGTAAAGTTGACAGTAACCTTCTTTTAGATCAGAGCATAATGATGATGCTGTATTATTACGTCTGGTAAATTTAAACCCTGACAACCACATAAGGTTTTATAAGACAGAACCTTTAGGTCAAGACAGGTCATCACTTTTTATTTAGATCATTTAGTGATTCAGAGAAAATGTTATGACCCTGATATCAAAATTCAAGACCTTTTAACGTATTTTTTTTCCAAATTCATAAATTCAATTGTTAAGACGTGTTAGCCTGTGGGAACCCTGTGCTCCGTCTGTGTTCCTGTGAATGAAAACATGAAATGAGCAGATAAACCACCCACCTCCTCTCCTTTGTCGACTCTGCGGTTGCAGCTGATGATGATTTTATATCCTCGTTCAAACGTCACGACCTCAGCGACACAGTTGGGGGCACAAGAGTGATTGATATATCTGAGGAGATGTAAAATGTTGGATTTACAACTGCTGCAAAAGTAGTAGAGACAAAAAGGGTTTCTACTGAATAAATTTATACAAAGAGTCAGATCAGATAAACTGAACGTTTTTTTCCCTTTTCCCTAAAACTTCCACCAATAATATTCAAGCTCATAACTTCTCATGTAGATAAAAGTCATATAAAATACTGTTTACTCATCATCGTGTCCCATCACAACTGGAAATGTAGTTATGAATTTTCTGTCCCATCACTATTTCAACCTAAACACTAATATAATAAAACAGTGCTTTATTTGCCCCTAAAATCCTATTATAAATAAAAATATTGAATTTATAGACTTGACACCCAATGATTTGGATTCCTGGACCTTAATAATGTAGAGATAGACGCAGGCTTTGTTGGAAGACGCAGAACAATGAGCTTTAATCTGTTGTTTTTGGTATTTTGACAAAGAAATTCTCTGAAACAAAAGCTGATCTGACCCGTCTCTGCATGAATTTATTCACATGGTTCTTTCTTGCAGTAAAACGTCCATTAACTTAAACACTAATAGCAAACGTCTCATATTTTGGACTTGAACTGTGGGTCATCGACGCCCTGGAACCGTCAGACAGTGAATGTACGTTGAACATCTGCTTAAATACGTCAGTACCTCGCTAAGCCTCCGGTTCTGGTGGCATCAACAACGTGTTCACTGTCGATGCGGAACATGAACACAGCTCGGTTCTGAACAGAGAGAGAGGAGCATTCAGTGTTAGTTTGTGCAGAACTCACTTTAAAATAATCACACACACACACACACACACACACACACACACACACACACACACACACACACACACACACACACACACACACACACACACACACACACACACACACACACACACACACACACACACACACACACACACACACACACACACACACACACACACACACACCTGAGACCTGTACACCTTCTCCTTCCTGATGGCGACCTCGTTCCTGAGGATGGTTCCGTTGTATTCTATCACCATGGTTTGTTTCTCAATGTCTCTGGCAGCAAACAACCCCAGACCCTGAATAATAAGATAAACATTATTTAATCTGCAGCAGGAGCAGCAACATGAGAAAAATTAAAATCATTTATTTGTCTTCATGTTAACAAGAGTTTGTGCAACTTGTCAAAAGGTTTAACTGAAAAAGAAAGATCAATGTTCAGAATGTAAAACTACTGGATCATGTGTGTTTCATTTATTAAACCTTTTTAATTGACATTGTCCCATATGGATGTTAATGATTAATCTACGACATCATGTATTGATTTATATTCCTGTGATCCAACTACAGAGATCTGGGCTAAATACATTAGATTTCAAATCAATTATATAATTAATCCAATAAGATTATAAAACTAATTGTAGCATGTGTTTTCATTTTTTAAACTATCGTGTAGAATAAGTTTTAAGAAGCGTTCATCAGGTCTATAAATGTACGTTTTGTGTTTTAAAAAGCCCATTTGTCCATTTTTCTTTCTCAAAAATGATGATTTTGTGTTTAAACGTTTATCTCAGGACGACCCGTCATGGTCCAGACTCACTTGGATGCGGGAGCGGGCCAGGTAGACGTTGGCCCTCCACTCGCTCTTCATCCAGCGGTACTGGGAGGACCGGGGGTGGACCACGGGGGGTTTGCTGTGGGGGGCGGCGCCCTCGCCCTGAGCCACGTTCTGATTGGACCTGGCGCTGCTGCTGGAGACGGCCGGAGCCTGAGGCCTGTTGGAAGGACGAGGCGTTAAAACCACGAAGGAGGGAGCGATGGCGACTGGAGAGGGGGCGTGGCCTACCTGATGACCAACGCCGTGTGGGCGGAGCCAGACCGCGGCTGAGCACGGGCGCTGCCGGCCGGGTTGAAGACCAGCGGCAGCTCCACCAGAGGGTTCCGACCGTAACGGAACGAGTATCTGTCACAGGCCTCGACGCCGGGCAGCTGGAACAGAACAGAACCAACGTTCAACCACTGTCACTGAATCTACTTGTTGTTGTTGTTGTTGACGGAAAAGACAAAACTAAAACTACTTTATTCAATAAAACGTATACAAATGACTAAATGAAGAATTTACACCTAAAAACTGTCGGCTGTTATTTTTTTAACTTTTTAACTTTTAGGTTTTAACCTCCTAAATTATCAGTTTATTCAACTTTTATTATGTAGAAACATTCAGCTCAGTCCAGTAACTGTTGGTGTCACTTCAAAACGTGTCCCCCTGAACTAAACAAAGGTTCCTAACATTAATTCCTATTGTCAACAATAGGTCCCAACTACATTCATTTTGATTTTTTTTTCAATAACTCAAGACTAAAATAATTGAACCTTTTATTGACTAAACAAAAAGCAGAATACGAGTAAATAAAACTAATCTGACACAGGACTGATGCCGTGGCTGTGATTGGACATCTTTAGTTCCTTCAGCTACGAACCGACTCCGTGATCTTGACGACTGCAGGAACCGTGAGTCCAAACAGGTCTTCTCCTTTCAGGTAAACAGGGAACAGCTTCAGGGTGCTGGACTCGGTTCTTCTGTCCGCTACAGGACCCAGAACCTTGTCCCACACTCCTGGTTCAGAGAGACCGGAACACACAGCGGTTTGTTCATCAGAGGGTGAGAAACAACAACTAGTAAACACTGAATTTAATCCTGTTCATTTGCTGACCTTTGGCGGAGGCGTCGGTCAGCACCAGGTCCTGGTAGCCCTGCTCCACGACCCTGATGCTGAACTCGGGCCTGTCGTCGCGGTCCTCCACCGAGCACACGTAGCGGCAGCGCCGGTTGCCGTGCCGCATGCTCCAGTAGATGCGACACGCCTCGTAGCCGACGGGGAAGATGGCGGCGGGCGAGTGGAAGGCGGCCATCTGCGGCGGGGTCAGCTGACCCATGGCGTGCAGCACCAGGCTGCCCACCCTGAAGGTGTAGCCCAGCTCCGGCTGCCGCACGGCGGTGGCGATCTGCCGCAGCTCGTCGCGCTGCACGTAGACGCGGCGGAACACGGCGAAGCAGCGCAGCTCGTGCTCCAGCGCCTGGCCGGCGGTGCCGCGGGGCCGGTGGGCGTGGCACAGCATGGTCTTGTCCTTGAAGAAGGTGCACTGCGACTGCAGCGCGCAGGTGAAGTGGTACACGTTGGTGCAGCGCAGCCGGTGGCAGCCGCTGGTGGCGCCCGTCTGCTGGCAGTACACGCAGCGCACCGCCTGGCCGCGCCGCAGCGCCAGCTCCACGTTGATCAGGGCGCCGGCCTGCGTCTCGTACACCTCCGTGGACCACAGGGCGCAGTTCAGGTGGACCCACACGTCCAGGTCCAGGTTCAGCAGCCGGGCCGGGCCGTCCGTCACGCCGTCGCCGAACTGGTGGCAGAAGCAGCAGCGGCGCCGGTCCCGCAGCGACGGGGGGGGCCGCAGCGAGGCGCCCAGCTTCCGCAGGAGCTCGTCGATCTTGTCCTCGTCCGGCAGCGTGGAGCCCCCCCGCGGAGCCACCACCTGGACCGTCCACTTCCTCCAGCGCAGCCCCTTCTGACGCTTGCCCTGGTGCCAGCCGTCGTGGGAGCGGGGCCGGGCCTTCAGCTTCACCGTCACCTTGATGGCGTCCGACTTGGCCTCCGCCTTGGGGGTGGCCCCCGCCACGGGGAAGGGGATGGGCGGCGTGGAGGGGGGGGACTGCTTGGGCTGAAGCTGAGCCAGGCAGTGGACGTCCAGCGACGACATGTTGTTGCTGTACTGGTGCTGAGCTTTGGACAGAGACTCCGTCTGGTCTGAGGACGGCAGGAGGCCCACCGAGTCCTGGAGCACGAACACACGGAAAATACACGTTTATATGGATGTGTGTTCAAATACAGAAAATACACGTTTATATGGAAGTGTGTTCAAATACAGAAAATACACGTTAATATGAACCACCGTGTGGTTCCCAGTAAAACCACGTGTGGTCCCACTGACCTTGCTGTCTGAGGTGGACCTGGCCTGTGAAGCTGGTGATGAGCAGTAGAGCAGGAAGCAGCTGTGGCTACAGAAGACCAGATCTTCCTTCACTCGACCTTCTGGTTCCTGAAAGGAGACATTGATCCCAGGATTAAGAAGCTGAATGAGAAACGAGGCTTTAAATTAAATAAAAAGTCGACCAACGTGAACTGTTTAAGCTTAGCTGACGTTAGAAAATAAACATCAAAAAACACACAAGACATAAAAAGCAAATCATCGTCTGCTCTGAGGTTAACTGTTTAACCCACTAATGGATTTAACAGCAGGAGGCAGGATTTACATAATGAGAAGAAAGAGCAGTGTTACACTGCTGTGTGTGTGTGTGTGTGTGTGTGTGTGTGTGTGTGTGTGTGTGTGTGTGTGGTCATTTACTGTACTAAAATATACTGGTCAAATAGCACATGGTATTGCAGTACTTTATATTTATTACTGAGGAGTATGAGGTGACGCAAGCTTTGATCAGGGTTAATTTTAGTCTGATAACAGCACACGTATGAGATAGGCTTTAACTAATAGCATCCAATATAAATAATACAACCATCCTGTCAGTGTTTGTTAGTATAGTACTGAAGTGGTCTGTGATGCTGATGCTACCTTCATGTGAGCAGGCAGGTCTTTGATGGACTTCTGGACCCCGTTCCCCAGAACCACCACCTTACAGTGGCAGCACCACTGGGGTTTACAGCCTGGGCTGCCTGGAGGCTTCTGGTCGGGGCCCCGAGCTGCAGCGGAGCCTGGAAACAACAATAAATAAATAGATAAACAGAATCACCCTGATGATCCACGTCAGAACACAGGAACACAACCACTGAATGAGTAAATGCTCTGTTTTAAGAATCATTCATCAGGTCTATAAAATGGACTTTTTGTGTTGATGTTGGTTTCTGGTCATTTAGACCTTTTGTTTAACAAATAAATAAATCACAAATTTGTGTGATTTTTTAGACACAAACTGTCAAATGGTTTAAACATTCAATTCACCTAGAATATTAAATATATTAAACTAGTTGATGGCATATGTTTTTATTTTTTAAAAACCTTTTTAAAAGAGAAAAACCATCAAGTGTTTAGAGAACATCACATGGTAACATTGTTTTTCTATTTTCCCCCATAGATTCATAATGATTTAATTGGTAAAAGAATGAAAAGTTTTCTCACACTTCCAGATGTTAAGTTCAGATTAATTAATTAATTAGTTAATTAACTAATTGATGTACCTGGGCTGTTGGGATGGAATCGGAAGTGATGTGCGTGCTGCTGCATCATGGCCCCCCCGGGTCTGATCATGTGTCCTGGCCGCCCGTGGAGGCCGCCGCCGTCTCCGTGGAACATGGCGGGGGGGCGGGGCTCCATGGCGTGGGGGCCCCCCCGTGGCCCCCCCAGCAGGGCCAGGGGGCCGCGGGGGTCCGGCGTGCTGCTGACCTCGTAGCTGCTGGGGATCTTCACGCACAGCAGGTCAGAGATGGCTGCCACCACCCCCGTGATGTTCTGGAGGACGAAACAACACATTGAAGGTTTCCAGAGAAACAAGCTTCATGTTTTGTTGTAAAACAGAAACTCGACGTCCCACAGCAGATTAGTGGTGGTGTATTTCACTGCTGAGGTTGAGGGAAAGTACCAGCAAGGCCTGCACATTTCACCACTCTGCTTTTCATTCTTTCATTTTCTATCCATCAGGTCATTTCAGGTTTTGTATAAAATCTTTTACTCAGTAGAACGCTTTGATTTGTTTGGCCTGATGACTTGACTTTTATGTGACCAAAATGACCGGTTGAACCGTTTAATTCTGAGAAAAACCCAACAAAACAAAACCTGAACTGTTGTTTTTTAGGGGAAAATTGGAGCTTCATAATCCTGAAGTCTCCTCTCTCAGTGTCTTTAATGTTAATTCAATCATATGTACAACTTTAGATTAAAAAACCTGTAATATTGTTTAGTGTGTAGTTTAATGATTAATAGATAAACTATCATATTGATGCCAACTACTTCTACTGATAATAAATCAATGGATTTGAGTCATTTTTTAATGATAAAATGTCAAAATTCTCTGGTTCCAGCTTCTGTTCTGATTAATAGGATAAAAGATAAATCTAGAAGAAAATGTCAAAATTCTCTGGTTGTAGCTGCTCAAATCTGATTTCCTTGTTTGCATTATTATTATAAATAATAATAATATTATTATTATCTCTACTTTAACTTCAAAATCTTTCTACAGATGCTTGTGGTGTGTGATCTTTTTTTTCCTTATATAATAAATAATAATATTGTTTAAGATGATATTGTATGAGATAAATATGTCTTTCAGTTGAGAATTACACAATTAGACAAAAAAAAAGACATTTTACGTTTAATCCTCCACCATTTAAACACCTAAATCTTTTATAAATCAGTAGATATATTATTATATTCCAGGTGTGACATCTATAGTGGTTGTCGTGTCTGGCTGGTTTATTAGTGATGTAACTCTGAACACAGATTGCAGCAGTTCTCACCTCGGCAGCCGCTGGTCGTAACGTGATGGCGACAGAAACCAAACCCTGTTTGGTGTCGGTGGACACGAGGCCGAAGGGGGAACCGAAGAACACGGCCGAGGGCTCCGTCTTAATGTCCTGGAGTTTGATCTGTGACCCTAGGACATAAAAAAGAATGAGCGAATAAAAAAACTGCAGCACAGTCCAGGTTTACTCTGATTGGAGTGAGGGATAAATATTTTACTGTCAGACGTGTGTTTTCCTGAATTAATCCATTCGTACCTTTCCCCTCCGGGGCCGGCAGCATGGGGAGGACGGGGGACAGGCAGGGGGAGGGGGGCTCCTCCTTCACCAGCGACAGGTCGGGGTAGCGGCTGACCTCTGACCCCACGACGCTCTCAGGAGACGAGGACGGGACGAAGCTGTCGGGCGTGTCTCTGTCCTTACAGGGCTCCTGGCCTCGGTTACTGAGGCGAGTCGGAGGAGAAAAACGGTAAAAACGGTAAAAACGGTAAAAACGGTACGCTCTTATCCCCACAGAGCAGACATGGAAACATAAAACAAACTGATGAAATAAGACTTTTCATTTTCATGGAATGAAATGAAAACCTCACAATAAATCTGAGAAGGAGCAGAAAGCATCAGGTGCTCCCCTCCCTCACAACGTCATATCATCATATAAAGAAATTATCTTGTTATAATAATATATTTATATCATGTTTCAGTGTATTTACACCATCAGTATATTTACCTATAAATATCATCATTTCATAACGTTATAAGTGCTGCAGTTTTATTTGTGGGATAATTTATCCAATCAGACCATCAGCCGTTACCTGAGCTCCTCCTGGTTGTTGTGGGGGGGCGTGGGGAGGGACGCCGGCACGTCGACGGTTTTAGGACCAGCAGCGATGGCTCGAGCCAGAAGGTCCTCCTCAGTCCTGAAGGGGACGTGGAGCGGCTTCGGGACCAGGCCTTTGGACACTGACAGGAGACAAACGTGGTGAATACGAGAGACGGACACGAGGATTCTGGAACGTGGCGTTAGAAGATGAACCCTCCTGAATTCTCAAAATAATTTTATAAGTGACCTTTAAAGACACTTTACAAGATATACAAGAGAAAATCTCACAGAAATAAAGACATAAAAGATAGTATAATGCAAAAGAATAAAACATTAAACATTTAAAAGGTTTGAGATAAAGCTATATAAAATACAAGAATATTAATGCAAAAAAATGAAAGTTTAACATTAAAAAGGTCGGAGATAAAAATATATATACATTTTTATTATTAAACATTAAATTAACACAAAAAACTAAATCTGAGTAGAAAAAAAAATATTTTTACTGTAAAAAAAAAAAAAAAGGAATGTTTATGACCCAATCTTCATAATTTAAAATAAGAATAACATTTGTAAATTTAAAACAATAAAAAGGATTATGAGATAAATATCTATGAATATATAAAAATATAAGGTAAAATAATGCAGGAAAAAAATATGTGAATTATTAAAAATTAAATTCTAACATCAAAAAGGTCAAAAATAAATAAATAAAAAAAAAATAAAAATAAAAAAAATCTAACATTAATGAACCAAATACAATACAAATACAAGGTGTAAATTTAAAATTACAAAGGATGGTGAGATAAACATCTGTGAATATATAAAATATAACGTATAATAATGCAGAGAACCAGCAGCATGTGTGGGCCCTACCCATGGCAGCAGCTTTGTTGGCCAGCTCCTCCGTGGTGGCGAACCCGTTGATCATCTTCTGTCTGTTTACGGGCGGTGGCGTCGGGGGGAGGGACGCCGGGGGGGTCGGTGGGTTGCTCAGGTTGCTCTGCTTTAGGAACCAGGACAACAAGATGTTAGCACAGCACCAGGCTGCAGAGAAGCTGGAACACGTCGACATGTGGAGGAGATTTTCAGAAACAGACGTTTCATTCTATTGTTTTCAAATATGACAACGAACGAGTCATTGACAGACTAACCTGTAGGGGGCAGCGTCACCGGGTCTAATAGACATGTACACACAGATACACGGACATACACCTAAGCACAAAAGGATTCCTACTCTGTCAAATACAAGGGATTTCTTTATTTTTCCACTCACAAATTAGTATTTCACTTCAGTTTTTACTTAAATAGACAAAGAAAGTCTGAAGCCATAATTGATTTGTGTTTCGTTAGAATGTGTAAATAAACGTAGTGAAAACCAAAAATCACATCAACAAATGACTATGATATAGAAAGCTCCTGCAGGGCATGCTGGGAAATCTGTCTTTATATATATACACTTTATAGCTGAATACTTTCTTTGTGTCCTATTTAAGTAAAAACTGAGGTGAAATAAAGTGAAAAAATCAAGAATTCCTTAATGTTTGATAACCCCCTCCCCTATGTTATTCATCCCATCACTGAAAGATTTCTCACTCTTGTAAAAACCTTTTTATATATTTTGATATCATTATAGATATTTTGTGTGTACGTGCAGAGACAAAGAGAAAATCCAGAGTCAAACTCCTTGTGTTGTCACATGTACTCGGTGCATGAAGCTGGTTCTGATTCTAAAGTTTTTCCTGGTATGATGTGAGGGTCTCAGGACAGAATCGTGTTGCTGTTATATGAACCGTGAAGCCCATTGAGGAGAATCTGTCGTTTTGGGCTGAACAATAAGAATCTTCCTGACTGTGGTGAGATAATAATAGTCTGAATGCTCCTTTATCACAGCAGCTACATGAGAATTCTTAACAAACATTTCATTTTTGACAGGAGCAGGTTCTGCACAGAATGTGACTCCAGCTGCACTAATCTCAGTTTTTCCTCAGTATCATCTCCTCTCTGGCTGGAGCTTCAAGAAAGAATCATATATTCTAAACAAAGGGAAGCGCCTCCGTTTTTAACATAAGCGTGTACATTAATGCAGCAGGTATTTCTCAGGTGTTCCTCACCTTGTAGGCCAGCTGGGAGTAGTAGTCGGAGACTCCGTCCAGGGAGGCGCTGCCGAAGGTTCCAGACAGCAGGTTTTCTCCGTTGAGCTGACCACTGCCGTAAGGAGCGAAATGAGCAAAGTTGACGCCGATCAGCGGCTCCATGAGCGGCAGCAGAGAGAGCTGCTGCAAAACACAAAGAAATGAGTGTTAATGGAGAGCTTTAATTAAACAATGCAAAAAGGTACATTTTAATTATTTAAGCGTTCTCTGTGTCCTATCATTACAGTTCCACTTCTGACCTCAGATAAATCGACTCCTGCTTGGACTGTTTTCCAAACTGTGGCTCTGCATTTCAATTACATAAAGGAGAAATAACACGGGTCCTGAAAGTCTGATCTCTGCTGCAGTAATGTCGATAGAAATGTGGCTCGCATCAGTTTTTTTCTACTTTTTCAGCCCAAAGCCACATACAAGGTTAGGTTGTAATTTCGCTTTCAGCCAAACCAATGTTATTCAGCGATAAACGTGCACAGTGCAGCACAAGCTGGTTCATCTCTCTGAACTGTAGTAAATGTGATGAGGAGGAAGAGCTTTTACAACCTTCCTGATGAGTGATTAGGCTGCACAAAGGTTAAATCAATACGCCTCAATCAACCAACGGGGGTTACGATATAATTATGAACCCCCCCAACAATAACAGCTTTAATACCTGGGTGCGTGGCTGTCATTCAACAAGTGTGTAATTACAGTAATATGCTCGTGATACGTGAAAACGAGAACGCTGTTCTGGCAGTAATTACCGTATTTTCACGACTATAAGGGCACATTAAAGTCTTATATTTCCTTCAAAATGTTGGTGCTCCCTATGTGTGTATGTAGGGGAAGTGTGGGCATGGATTGTAGATAAAATAACGGGGATGTGCGTTATGCAGAACATCGTTGTTTTAACAACCTGAAAATGGTAAAGAGACACGCTGATAAAGCACAGTTTAAACTGAAGGAAATCAGCTACACAGCTGAGTTTAAGACATAAGACAGGTGGTACGAGTTGGAGGAAAGACTGGATCAGTGGATCACAGAGCAGAGACTGGATCAGTGGATCACAGAGCAAAGACTGGATCAGAGGATCACAGAGCAGAGACTGGATCAGTGGATCACAGAGCACAGACTGGATCAGTGGATCACAGAGCACAGACTGGATCAGTGGATCACAGAGCAGAGACTGGATCAGTGGATCACAGAGCACAGACTGGATCAGTGGATCACAGAGCAGAGACTGGATCAGTGGATCACAGTGTGTATATATCTATGTGTATATATCTATGTGTGTATATCTATGTGTGTATATCTATGTGTGTGTATATCTGTGTGTGTATATATCTGTGTGTGTATATATCTATGTGTATATATCTATGTGTGTATATCTGTGTGTATATATCTATGTGTGTATATATCTATGTGTGTATATATCTATGTGTATATATCTATGTGTGTATATCTATGTGTGTATATCTGTGTGTGTATATCTATGTGTATATATCTATGTGTATATATCTGTGTGTATATATCTGTGTGTATATATCTGTGTGTGTATATCTATGTGTGTATATCTGTGTGTATATATCTATGTGTGTATATCTGTGTGTATATATCTATGTGTGTATATCTGTGTGTATATATCTGTGTGTGTATATCTGTGTGTGTATATCTGTGTGTATATATCTATGTGTGTATATCTATGTGTATATATCTATGTGTGTATATATCTGTGTGTATATATCTATGTGTATATATCTGTGTGTGTATATCTGTGTGTATATCTGTGTGTATATATCTATGTGTGTATATATCTGTGTGTGTATATCTGTGTGTGTATATCTATGTGTGTATATCTGTGTGTATATATCTATGTGTGTATATCTATGTGTATATATCTATGTGTGTATATATCTGTGTGTATATATCTATGTGTATATATCTGTGTGTGTATATCTGTGTGTATATCTGTGTGTATATATCTATGTGTGTATATCTGTGTGTATATATCTGTGTGTGTATATCTATGTGCGTATATCTGTGTGTATATATCTATGTGTGTATATCTGTGTGTATATATCTGTGTGTGTATATCTATGTGTGTATATCTGTGTGTATATATCTATGTGTGTATATATCTGTGTGTATATATCTGTGTGTGTATATCTATGTGTGTATATCTGTGTGTATATATCTATGTGTGTATATCTGTGTGTATATATCTGTGTGTGTATATCTATGTGTGTATATATCTATGTGTATATATCTATGTGTATATATCTATGTGTGTATATCTGTGTGTATATATCTATGTGTGTATATATCTATGTGTGTATATATCTATGTGTGTATATATCTATGTGTATATATCTATGTGTGTATATCTGTGTGTGTATATCTGTGTGTATATATCTATGTGTGTATATCTGTGTGTATATATCTGTGTGTGTATATCTATGTGTATATATCTATGTGTATATATCTATGTGTGTATATCTGTGTGTATATCTATGTGTGTATATCTGTGTGTATATATCTATGTGTGTATATCTGTGTATATATCTGTGTGTGTATATCTATGTGTGTATATCTGTGTGTATATATCTATGTGTGTATATCTGTGTGTGTATATCTATGTGTGTATATCTATGTGTGTATATCTGTGTGTATATATCTATGTGTGTATATCTGTGTGTATATATCTCTGTGTGTATATCTATGTGTGTATATCTGTGTGTATATATCTATGTGTGTATATATCTATGTGTGTATATATCTATGTGTGTATATATCTATGTGTATATATCTATGTGTGTATATCTGTGTGTATATATCTGTGTGTGTATATCTATGTGTGTATATATCTATGTGTGTATATATCTATGTGTGTATATCTGTGTGTATATATCTATGTGTGTATATCTGTGTGTATATATCTGTGTGTATATATCTATGTGTGTATATATCTATGTGTGTATATCTGTGTGTATATATCTGTTTGTGTATATCTATGTGTGTATATCTGTGTGTATATATCTATGTGTGTGTATATCTATGTGTGTATATCTGTGTGTATATATCTATGTGTGTGTATATCTATGTGTGTATATCTGTGTGTATATATCTATGTGTGTATATATATATGTGTGTATATATCTATGTGTATATATCTATGTGTGTATATCTATGTGTATATATCTATGTGTGTGTATATATCTGTGTGTATATATCTATGTGTGTATATCTGTGTGTATATATCTGTGTGTATATCTATGTGTGTATATCTGTGTGTATATATCTATGTGTGTATATCTGTGTGTATATATCTGTGTGTATATATCTATGTGTGTATATATCTATGTGTGTATATATCTATGTGTGTATATATCTATGTGTGTATATATCTATGTGTGTATATCTGTTTGTGTATATCTATGTGTGTATATCTGTGTGTATATATCTATGTGTGTGTATATCTATGTGTGTATATCTGTGTGTGTATATCTATGTGTGTATATATATATGTGTGTATATATCTATGTGTGTATATATATATGTGTGTATATATATCTATGTGTGTATATATCGATGTGTATATATCTATGTGTATATATCTATGTGTATATTAACCCTCCCCTATAGTTAGGTTCCTTATGTGTGTGTTAAATACAGTAAGGACACACAGAACTCAGACTGAGTCTTTTAGTACAGAGCCTTATGGTCCTGATAATACGGTGATGCTTTAAAGTTCTGATCCAGATCTCTTTGTTGCTGCATTACTTCTGCAGGTTTTCATGAAGCAGTGAGTACCTGTTTGATTTGGGTCATGACGTTGTCGGGCCCTGAGTGCATCAGCTGCCTCTCGTCTCCCTCCTTCTTTCTCTTCTTGTAGCGGGACGGAGGTTTGTCTCCTCCTTTAGGAGCCCTCTTGTTTCGGCCTTTCTTCTTCTCCTGTTCGGGGAGAAGAGGTCCGGGAAAGTCAGGGGGGCAGTCAGAGAAGGCCTGGAGACAGAAACAGCCGGTCAGGAGCTTTAAACAGGGTGTTTGTGGCTGGACTAATGCATCTCAGGGATGGGGGGGGCTCACTTTAGCCACAGTTTGATTATAATACACATAATAAATATGGTAAATGCTTTTTTGGTAAAAGTGAGTAAAAATATCTAATTCCAATGCTTGTGTTTTTTTTTTTCTTGATTTAGGTCAATTTACTCTTGTTTAAAAACAAAAACTCATTAAGGATTTTTATCTCATCATTTTGAGTTTTTAGCTCAAACTCTTTAAAAAACTTGAAATAAGTAAAATCATCTGCCAGTGGAATAAGATAATTCATGATAATTCTACTCACTATTGGATCTTATTCAACTGGTGGATCATTTTATCCATGCGTTAAATATATCAGCATATATAGTTTTATTCTTAGTTTCCTCTAACAATAACACATGACTATAACGGCGCTGTCACTGACCCCGTTGCTGTCCACTGAGCTCTGTCTCAGCAGCGTTTTACAGTCCTCGTCCTCTGACCTCATGCTGTCCTCTGACCTCTGCTGGCTGAACCCTGGCGGTGGCGTGCTCTTGTTCTTCAGGAGGTGTTTCAGCAGCTCGTTTCCCGCCTCGCTCTTGTTGGGGCTCTGCCCGGCGGCGAACGGAGACGACGCCCCCCCCTTGGCGCCCTCCTCCTTCACGGGGCCCGCCCCTGAGCCCACGGCGCCGTCTCTGGGTCCGTGGCACTCGCTGGCGTCCGTCTGCTCCAGTTTGATGTTGTTGAGGATCCGGTCGTGGTCCTGGGTCCTCGCCGCGTCTGATGGGACGCCGCCACCGCCGCCGTGCTGCCCGCCCCCGCCTCCAGAGAGCTGCCGCTCCAGCTCCGAGTGGCTGGGGGTGGAGCAGCCCAGCAGGGGGGACCTGGACAGGTCCTGGTCCCCGAACAGGTGGGCGTTCCTGGTGGGCGTGGACGAGGTGTCGGACATGCACGGCGTGAGCGGCGCCGTGAGGTCGGAGTGCGGCGTGGACGGCGTCTTGATGGAGTCGGCGTCGTCGTCCTTCTTCTTCTTGCGGTTCCTCTTCTTCTTGCCCTTCTCGTCAGGGATGATGTTGGAGTAGAGCTGGATCAGCGACTGGCCCGAGCCCGGGAAGTTGGACGGGAGGGGCGTGGCCGTGTCGGCGCCGAAGGGCGGGGCCTCGCCCGGCATCTGCAGCATCATGCCCGGGCCGCTGAACTGCCGGGGGCGGGGCTGTCCCTGGGGGAAGCCGGCCCCCTGCAGGGCCATGCCGTCGGGGCCCAGGCCGGGCGCCATGTCGGGCGCCATCATCCCGTTGCCCATCATCGGGCGCCGCTCGCCCTGCAGGAACGCTCCGGGCGGCGAGCCCATGCCCGGCTGCTGCTGCTGCGGGAACATCTGCCCCAGCTGCTGCTGCCGCTGAGGCTGCATGAAGTCCTGCGGGAGCTCAGAGTTGAAGAACGGCATCTGGGCCAGCGGCGCCATGCCGCCGTCCGGCGCCATCAGCGCCTGCTGCTCCATCTCCATCCGGTGCTTCAGGGCGCGCTGCCGCTCCACTTCCTGCATCAGCTGCACGCGCTGGCGTTCCTGCTGCTCCCGCAGACGCTCCCGCCGCTCCCGCTCCTGGAAGCCCTCGCTGAACGGGTTGTTGTCGTCGAACTTCACGCCGCCGCCGCCCTGCAGCGGCTTCACGCCGGCCGGGGGAGGGGCCGCCGCCACCTGGGGGTCCGCGGGCATCTGCGGGTGCTGGGGCACGCCACCCATTGGTATCTGGTGGGGGGGGCCGGGGTTACCCACCGGCACCTGCGGCGGCATCATGGGGGGCATCCCCGGCCCGCCCATCGGCACGGGGGCGCCGGGGTGCCAGCCGGGGGGGTTGGGCATACGAGGGGGGGCGTTGGGCTGGCCGGGGTGGAGGGGCATCTGCATCATGGGGTTCATGGGGGGCTGCACCATGGGGGGGCCGCCAGGGACCATCCCAGCAGGACCCGGCATGGGGTGGACCCCCGGCATGAGGGGGGTCATGTTGTTCTGCTGCTGCTTCACTCGGTACTCCTCGATCAGCTCAGCGTGTTCCTTCTGCTGCTTACGGATCTGGAACAAAACGTAAAAACGTGTGAGGTTTAACCTGGTGGTAAAACAAGGTGTTAATCACATTTATAACTTTACTTTTACTGATAACAATGAATTAGGGTAAGGTCCTGTTACATAAACACCACCACATAATGGACTAAATAGACATAGATAGATGGAGATGGATATTTAGATATATAGACGTATAAAAAGAGAGATAAACAAGGTTCCAACTTTAACATTAATCACCAACTACTCTGATAATTGATTAATCAATTTGAGTAATTTTAATTAGAAATCTGGTTTTATGTTCAATCTTCAGCTTTGAGAAACACTGGTTCATTAAATGTAAAATGTTGACCAAACAACTAATTGTTTTAATAATATAGTGATATATTATATTACTATATTATATAGTAATATAATGATATACAATACATAGTTTATTCTACTATCAGAATAGTTGTAAATTGAGAGAGATTAGATGCAACTCCTTGTCCACTAAGAAAAGAGCCATCAAGGCTGCCGTGATGTTGTGACATCACACCATGCAGCCGCCGCCCACCTCCCCGTTCACAGCCCTCTCAAACCAGCCGGAGGAGGAACTCGTTAATATTAACGAGACACAAAACGAGCTGCTCCTGCTGCATCTCCTGAGAGAGCAGATGTAAAACTGTATTGAGACAGATTCTGGTGCTTAAAGCCACAAATATATCTTGTTAGTGATATAATAACTTCAAATAAAACCCAGGGAAAGTGAACAATATGGGAGCTATAATGTTCTATACTAATTATGTCTGCTATAAACCCATATACAGTGAAATATCTGCCCCACGGCACCGAAGAAACGAGCAAAAAGTGGAGGTAATGAAAAGCAACGACTTCATGAAAAATTAATATCGTGTCATTTGAGATGTAAATGTGTTGTTTAAATAATACTGATTAAATAGATTTGTGGAAAATGGAAGTAATTAAAAGGAGGAGGTTCTTTTTTCAGTTATTCAGCTGGACTTTGTTTCATGGTTCAGGATCATAAAGCAGCAGTTTGCTGTAAATATGAAGGTTTGGGGGCAGATTTGATCAGAATTCACACTCGTGAAGCTGCAGCAGCCTGTTGGAGCTGCCAGGCGGAACCTCACCTGCTCCAGTTGTTTCTGCACCACGCCTTGCTGCTCCGTGACATGTTTGAGCTGCTCGGCGTCCTCCTCGGGGAACTCCCTCCCCGCCTTCTTGGCCGTCCTCTGCTTGGCAGACAGAGCTTTCTTCGACTTCCTGTGAGCGCCGATCTTCTCCTCCAGAAACTTCTGCTGCATCTGAAGTAGCTGCTGCGTCTCCTGGAGCCACTCCTCGTACTGAGCCCTCTGAGCGTTGTCTGGCAACGAGAAAACGTCTCTTGTTAACAATCCTGACAGCTTTTACAGAAAAAAACATTTAACATCTCCAGGTCTGACAGACCTTCAAACTGAAAAGTTGAAGATGCAAATACAACGGAAACTTACTGACAAATCCAGGTCCAAAGTTTGGAGGATTCGGTCTCGTTACTTGCGTCAGTTTTCCATCCTGAAAGCAAAGTGAGCAAATGTGTTTTTAGAGATTTGCATACCGTATATTTATAGTTTTCAAACGACATCTGAGCAGATCAACTAGTGATTTACCTGTCCAACAACTTGTGGAGGAATTGGTGTGTTTTCAGGACAAGGAGGTGCAGGAGGAAATCTGTGACACAGACACAGTAAGTCATTATTATTCTTTAATAATAGAGAACCCATTCTAAGTTATAGTGGCACAGAATCCACAGAAAGTGGTGAGTTAGCTAATCACATTAACGGAGAATTATTTTGAGAATCGAGTTGAACAATTTGAAAAATACTTTTACTTCAGGAGTTTCTTTTTCATTTCAATAATGTGTGTTTTTATTAGAAAATAACATCATGTTTTATTTTCCAGGACAACTTCCAGGTTTTGCCTGAAAACAACCTTTTAATCGTTAGCTAAAGATTTATTGACCATTAGAATAGTCACTATGTGCAGTTATAGTAGTAAAGAAACTGTTGTGTAGCTTCAGAACCAGTAAATGGAGCTGAAATGATGTGTGATGCATTATTAACGCAGCACTGACATCATTTACCTGTTCATCACTATCGGGGTCATCCCCATGTTGTTCTGCACCATCACTTTGTTGATGCCTTTCAGGGCGACCATCTTGGCCTTCATGATGGGGTCAGTGATGGCGTCGAAATCTGAAAACGACAAAACAACGTCAGAAATGGACCAAAAAGCCTCTTTTTTTCCTCTCATACGTTGACGCCTACAGAACCAGACGTACCGATGTTGGGGAAGAAGGAGTCGCTGGAGCGCTGGCGGATCATGGCCTGCATCTGTCTCTGCTGCTGCTGCTCCTGGCGCTCCTGGTCCAGCAGGTCCTGCAGCAGGAGGGGCTGCTCCTCCAGGAGGAGGGGCCGGTGCTGCTGGGCCATGGCCTGGTTCAGCATGGCCTGCTGGGCCGGGGTCAGGCCGCCCGGGTCGGCGCCGGGGGCCAGGCCCGCCTGCTGCTCGAAGCCGGCGGACGCCTCGGCGTCGGGGAGCGTCTGCGTCACGGCGAGTCCAGAGTTCTGCTGATCGGTGGCCTGGTTCTGCTGGGCCACCAGGTTAGAGCCCTGATTGACGGGTTCGACCATCGGGTTTAACGAGCGCTCCTCGGGCTGCTGCTTAATGAGCAGACTGGACAGGACGGGGGTGGCGTCGGGCAGGACGCCCTGCTGGGGCGGGGTCAGGGCGGGTCCAGCGTGCTGCTCCACCCCCTCGGGGGGTTTCTGGCACTCCTTCACCTCCGTTTTAATCTCCTGTCCAGAGTCGTGACTCCCAGGAGCTTCCAGCTTGATCTCAGCCGCGTGTTCTCCACGTTCGTCCGGCTTCACCGCGGCGGACCCAGAACCGGACGGGGCGTCGGCCGCGGAGGCGGAGCTCGTGTTCTTGTTGACGTCGGCGGCGTCGGTGTTGTCGTCCATCGGGTCGCTGAGGTCCAACTCCTCGTTGAACATGTCCTTCTTGATGTCGTCCAGATCCGGGTCCGTGTAGGCGATGATGTCGAACTTCCCGGACGTGAGGAAGTCGTCCAGGTGCAGGTCGTTGGTCTCCAGGTCCAGGTCTTTGCCGTCTTCCGGGTCCAGGTTCAGGTTTTCCAGGTCCGCGTCCACCAGGTCTTTCACCTCCACGTCTTCCAGGTCCTTGACGGCCGACTCCTCCGCGTCCAGCTTCTCCTCCGCGGCTTCAGAACCGGCCACTGAGACGGGCTCGGTCTGCCCAGCAGGGGGCGCCGCCAGGATCATGGAGGCCGCCATGTTGTGGGCGTCGCTGGGGGCGGGCTGGCTCATGGACCTCATCAGGGTCTGTTTCATCATGGTCCCGGACATCTGGGCCTGCTGGTGCAGGTTGTCCATGCTGGCCGACATCTGGGCGTGTCCGGCCTGCCCGGCCGCAGGTTCTGCCGTCCGGAGCCCCTGATTGAAGGGGAACCTGGGGTCCAGGGGGCCGGGGGGGAAGCCCGGCAGCCTCTGGCCCTGCAGGCCCGGGTCCATGCCGGGCCCGTGGGGGGCGGGAGGGAACGGCATCCGCGGCCGGTTCTCCGCCACCCGGTGCCGCAGCTCGATGAACGGCTGGCCCATGATGTTGTGCTGCTGGACCGGCATCCCGCGGGGGGGGAAGTGCTGCGGCAGCCCCATGGGGGCCCCGCCCATCGGAGCCCCGCCCATCGGAGCCCCGCCCATCGGAGCCCCGCCCATCGACTTCGCCATTTCGGCCGACATGGAGCGCCTCATCTGGGGAGGGACGTCCTGCATCGGGTGTTGACCCCGCGGGAAGAACTCCTGACCCCCGTGAGGTCCTAGAACTCCAGGAGGAAACGCGAATCTGGAATAGAGCAAAAAAATTAAAGATTTGAAACTAGAGTTGGACAAATTAACGCGTTATTACAAAACTCAAACTCTCAAGCTGAAGTTATTTTACTATAATATTAATTATTAGAATCTCTACTAATACATTCCAGGACGTTTTCAGCTGCTGCAGAGAATCATGTCAATGTGCGTCATGCATCTACCTGCATTGCCTTCCTAAGATTTACATTAGGATTTTATTAATGTGTTAAAAAAACATGTTAAAAGTGTTTGCTCAACATATCTTACATTACTGTCATACATATGTTATTTAAAATAAGAGTGTGCTATACACTACTATTGAAATAAATGCGATTAATGACAAGAACATAATTAATCATGATTAAAATTCCTGATTGTTGGCTTATTTAATACAAAAGGTGTTTGTGTTTAATAATAATAAAACCACCACAAACCTTGGTCCCTGATGTCTCAGACTGGGGTCTCCAGGATGTGGGCCTCTCAGGGTTTGGACCTCATTAGGAAAAGGAACACGCTGATCCCCTGGAAAAGGTCCAGGAAACCTCATGGGCCCCCTCATGGGTCCCTGCCCCGGGTAAGGTGGGGGGGGCCGGCTGAACATCTCCCCCTGCTGGCCGGGGCCCTCCTGGCCCCAGGGCCGCGGCGTTCCCGGAGCCACGTTCCCGACCGGATCCTGGGGGCCCCGTTCCTGCCGGATGGCGATCCTCTGCTGCTGCTGCTTCAGGATCAGCTCTCGGATCCGCTGGCGCTGGAAAACAGGAAAACAGGAACGTGAAGGTTCTGAGGACAAGTCAACGAGGAGAGCTGAACGATTATTAACTCTGATTTAGGTGGTTCTGCGATTCATTATTCACATCACATGAATATATAACTAGATATGAGAGTCTTTAACTTAAATTAGTGGAGGTCAGAAACACGTTATAAATGATAAAATGATCCCGTGTGTTTCCTGTAGGATCAGCTGAACAATTGTGTTTCTGGCTGATAGAACTTTTTCTAACATGTCTAATGAAACTGATTTGAGGAAAATCCAAAATATTATTCAAGAGGTACTAACATGGTTTAATAATATGACTTTACTGTGATAAAACGAATCCATGTTGGTGTTAATTTAGACAAAATTATTACAAATTTGGGTTTTAAAATGGCTTAACCCCAGCACTAGTAAATGTCCATCGTTATTAGTAAATGTCTGCTTCTCTTTCTTTTTTCCTTTTACTTCCTCCTGGCCGTGGCTTTTATAGCTCATTAACGTCCATTCCTGCAGTCGATAGATAATAGAACTTTATTCTATAGTGTCAGATCATAGTGTAAAGTGAACTGCAGCACGTTATTCCTGTTTTAGTGCTGAGCTGCTTCCATTCAGCGTTAACAGGTCCAGTAACAGATCAGTAAGTCCTGAAGATAAAACTCTTTATCGTAAAATGAGCCAAGTCTGGAGGGTAAAAGTCTCTGATTGGTTCTCTGACCCTATCAAAAAAACATTATCTTGTTTTTGGTGCAATTAGTGCAACAGTGAGTAGAATCAACCTATACCACTAATTATTGTTGTTTTCCTGATTTTAACCAACTTAATCATTTAAAGAAAAAGCTAGTCTTTAAAACAAGACCAAGTTAGACCAAATCAGGAAAAAAAACATAAAACATAAAAAAATAAAATATCTGCTATATAGGAATAAGTTAATTCTAGTCAATACTGGATGAGATAAGACCAAAATACTAAAAACAAGATATTTTCACATGTTAAAAGTTCAGATTTTGCATCGTCCTCCCCGCTTTTAGCTCCTATTTGACTGGAGAAGCAGAACTGACTAAAACATGGAGCATAAAGAATGTTTTCAGTGAAATACCCATAAAGTTGTTCATAGAAGAGCATGAACAGCAGTTAGAACCTGTCTGAGTCGCTCCTCGCTCTCAGCAGCAGCTCCTGGAGCCTCAGAGGAAACTCCAGACATCTGTGGGTTGGACATCTGGCCCAGGTCCTGAGGAGGAATCCCGTTGTTTCCCAGGCTTGACTGGTCCTTAATTTCCATTTTGTCCATGGACTGGGGTCGGGACGCCATCGGCGCCTGTTCGAACGGGTCGTGGCCGGGGGTCTGGTTGGGTCTTCTGGAGGGGGACTGGGTGAACCCATCTTCTGGACCACTGGGGTGTTTGGGTGTTTGTGAGCCCGGATGAGGGAATGGCTCTTGAAGTCTGCCTTGAGGCGGGGAGAACGGGTCCTGGTTCCCCATTGGTCCTGGTCTTGGTCCCTGTCTGCTGAGCCCATCAGGACCAGGCCGTGGGGTCCCTGGAGGTTGGGCGTAGGGATCGTTGAGGATTGGTCTGGGGGTACCGGGCTGGGAAAACATGTCGATGCCCCCCGGCCTGGATGGTCCAGGAGTACTGGTAAACGGCTCGATTGGCCCCCGCTGGCTACCCGGGGACTTGGAGAACCGATCAGCGGCGGAGGGCCGCGGGGTCCCTGGAGGCTGGGCGTAAGGGTCCACCGAGTGGGAGGGGGACATCCGCTGGGCAGGGTGGGGCTGGTGAGAGAACTGGTTCATTCCGCCGGGGCGGGGGGTGGAAGGAGCCTGGGAGTAGGGGTCCGAGGAGGGGCTGGAGATGGTCGACGCTTGGCCGTAGTTATCGTGGGGACGGGGGGTACCGGGGGGGCGGGCGTACGGCTCGAAAAACGGACGAGGTTGAGCACCGGGTTCGTTGATGGACCGGGAGTTACCTTGAGACTGAGAGAACGGGTCAACAGGCTTGTTGGGACCGGCCTGAGCAAACGGGTCGTACGTGAAGTGGTCAGGTCTGGGGGTGGAGGGTGCATGGGCGTAAGGGTTCCTGGACATTTGGGTCATTGGTCCCGGCTGAGCAAACGAGTGGCCCTGAGAGTGGTGCTGGACCATCCTGGGAGGACTGGTGAAGCTGTCGTTCCCAGGGGGTCTCGGGGTATGCATGGGCTGGGCGTAGGGGTCGTTCTGCTGGTTCTGGGAGAACCTGTCAGTAGGATGAGGACCCGGTCGGTTGAAGTGGTCCTGAGCCTGAGGAGGGGGCATAGGCGTTTTGAACAGAGGGACCGAGCCGGACTCGTTACTTCCAGGGATCGGTGTTAGCAGAGGCCTGGAGTACGGGTCGGACAGAATCATCCGGTTCTGGGCCATGCGCTGATAGGCCTCGTTTCTTATCATGGGCCTGGAGTACGGGTCTCTGCCCGGAGAACCCATCGGGGGCCGTCCTTGAGCAGCCTGGCTGGCTCTGGGGGGACCCATGGGCTTCAGGAAAGGGTCCATCTCCCCCGCAGGCCTCGGGGTGTCCGGAGGTTTGGCGTAAGGGTCGCTGCTCATGGACGTGGGAGAGCCGAAGGTTTCGTGGGCAGGAGAAGGCCTCCCGCGGTCCTGCTGCTCCATCAGGGAGGTCGGGGATTTACCGGACTCCACGGGCATCCTGCGACAAGCCGGCGGTCTGGGGGTCCCGACCATTTTGGCGTATGGGTCCCACGGAGACGAAGGTCTAGACCCGGAGGAGCCCGGCGAGAACACCTGGGGGGACTGGGGCTGGGAGGACGGCCCGGACGGCGGCGGCGGGGGCGGCCGCAGGAACACGTCCTCGGGGGCGCCGGAGGTTGGCGTCCCCGGCAGCTGCGGCCTGGCGAACCCGTCCTTGGCGCCGAGCGGCTGGACGGGCGACATGCTGCCGTTGCTGGGCTGCGACGCCGGGCTCTGGTTCCCGCTGTTGTTGCCGTCGCCGTCCGACAGGCTGCTGCTGCTCTGCTGCTGCTGCTGCTGCTGGAGCTGCTCGTTCTTCACCTGCTCCAGCTTCTGAGTGGCTTCGATCTTGGCTTGCTGCTTGCTCTTCTGCCTCATTTGCTGTCGAGAGTGGGCAGAGCGGAGAGCGGGGTTAGACACCGACGGGGGGACGCGGCAAATATCAAGTCTCATGCCAAAAATGAACCGGACCTACTAACCACCAATGTCATCGGGGTTAATGTGGAGGATAGTGCAGTTGTTTAGGGAGCTTTTACTAAACCACCTCTTAGCTGTCTTAACATAAAGTGGACCTGCCGCTGCATTCGCTGACTTCATCGCTTACACTCTTACCTGTCTAAACTTCCACTCTTGTTCATGCTCTGACTCTTTTGGTTTCAAAGGGTCTTTAAACAGCAGTTCTGTGTCTAGTGGTATGTTGGGATCAAACACCTCAGGGGGCTGTTGCTGGGGATGTTGCCTCTTCACGGTCTCATTCGACATCTGGACTTTGTTGATGCGCAGGGCAGCTCGGTTATCTCTTGCCTTTTGCTAAAGAACAGATCAATCACAGTGTGAAGACAGAACAGGTCAGAGATGCTTCATAAACACAACAGTCAAACATTGAGTGAATTACCTGTGTACAGTGAAATTCTGTTTTCTAGCATTTATTTCAATCTCACTATGATTTAATATTGTCCGACACATTAATCTCTACAACCATCAATTTAGTTGATGTGTCACATTCAGCACAATGTGATCTAAAGTGGCCTGGACCTTTTAATAACACCTACAAATTCATAAAGTCCATTATAAATGTGTACCTTCAATTTATAAATGAGAGATGACATAATAAAGTGAAATTACAACAATATGTATGTATTTTGGATTCAGTCAGTCTATGGATTTATTATTTATTATAGGGTATATCCTGCCTTAAAAACTATGGTAAATTAATAATTTATTCCTTGGAACCCAAAGCCACATGTTTGACACCACTGCTTATGCTGAAAACACCTTGATTATTATTCTAATAATCTACTTTTACTACCGCAAACATGTTAATAGAATGGATAACAGAATGAATAGACAAAGCAAATACAGGCTTTAAAAAAGGTTTGAACAATAATATACTAGGAGGCTGAATAGTGGGGGTAAGGAAAGGCTAATACATGTCCATCCTAGAAGCTAGGTTGGTTAATATTAAACATGAATCATGGCTCTCAGTAAGTTTCATACATTATTTTCATGTGGTCGTAGCCCCCACAAATTAAAAAATGCTCATAGAAAGACATCCTTGCTATTTATAGCAATACCTTACACCTACATTGTTTTCCTTCTGTTCTGTATAAGCAGCACAGGATAAAGGTGAACACCGTTCTCTCACTAGGACATTTAGGTGAGATGCTGAAAGAAATCTGTAGCTGCTGGAAAATGCCAGCTACGCTTTCCAATAAAGACTAAGTCTCAGAAACCGGCCTGTGCCAGACAAAATTACTCCTAGAGAACTTAATTACTGAGACCATAGTGGGCTCTAACACTGAGCAGGGCTTCCTATGTTAATTAGTTCATCTGTGAATGGCCGGATTTCAGATCGCGTTGGCACGAGGCAGGAGGCCAGATGCGATACAGGAGCCTGGCTCTGAATACTGATCTGCTGGTGAGACTAGTAGTGACAGCTCCACGGCTGCCAGGGTTCAAGGTGTTCAGGCTCTGAAACGTTTGGAGAAGCTGACAGACGCAACAGCAGAGCCATCTTACCACATACGGGGCCCTGTCTTGTGAACTAGCTTTCCTCCAAAGTTTTGCAATTTGCTTTACTCTGGTGGACCAATCTGTTGGAAGAGGGAGAGAAGAGGTGGTGAAAACCGAGCACACGAGGTGTTCTTTGTGCCTGAACTAGGAGAGGAATAATCATAATAATCATAATAATGATAATAATAATAATGATGATGATAATAATAATGATGATGTGCCAACCTGGGTATTCTTCTTTGAGGTTAGGGAAATTGACATTGGTGTACAGGACGGGTGCTACGGTGGCTAGCTCTCCTAGCGTCTCCTCCTTCTCCCACTTGAGTGTACTCCTTTGGGCATTTGACATGGCTTCAGTTTCCCCCTCAGGCAGAGATCCAGGGGGGGTAGGGCAGGGGCCGTGGGCAGGGGGGGGCCACGGGCCGACTGCCTCTCTAGGCATCTGATTAAACTTCCTGTCCCTGTAACGGCAAAGCACGACAGCTCGAGAAAAAGTAAAAAAAAAAAAGAAAATTTATCTGAGAGGTAGAGCTGCAGCTAACACTTAATCGATTAGTTTGATTCACATTTTACACCATTAAATGAACCACTGTTTAAATTAAAGCTAAAATGTCTTTTTTTGTCCACAACCCAAAGATCATCAGTTTACTATTATAGAAGAATAAAGAAACCAGGAAATAATCAGAGAACAGAAGCTGAACCAGAGAATCTGGACATTTTATCATTAAAAATAATGAATCAAATACATTGATCAATTATCATAATAGTTGATGATTAATGTGATAGTTGGAAAATAATTGTTTAATAGGCTAATTGTCTATTGATCTATCAATCTCCATCTATAGCCATTTATTTATCTATATTATTATATCTTCACACCTGTCTTCTTATATTTCTATCTCTCTATCTTTTTATTTCTTTATCTACATCTATGTCTATTTATCTATTATGTGGTAGTATTTATATAACAATAGGACCTTATTAAAACCTCACTTTTTCAAAGCGTAATTCATTGGTTATTAAAAGAAGTCAATCGTTGCAGGTCTACCAGCAGAAATACAAAATCATTTCCAAGTGTTGAGTTGCGAGTAGTTGATTAATTGATTAGTTGTCAACTAATAACTATTAGATTAATCGTCAACTTTTTTTGATAGTTAATTTATTCAAGTCATTTTTAGGATGAAAATGTGAGTGTTAGCTTTTCAAATTTCTGGTTTCTTTAGCCTTCTATGAGGTATAAATAAGAAAATAATGTTTCAACAAGCTGTGATCACAGAATTTGGTCATTTTCTCCTCATAAAACTGGATCAGATTATCAAAAATAGATGGTAATTAACTGATCGATTGATCGACTCATCGTTGCAGCTCTACTATGAATACAGCGCAGCAGCCACGTTACCTTGGATTGTCAGTGAAAGGCATACGGTTGAGGGGGGAGAAGTTCTCCGGGATGCAGGGTCCAGCTCCTGGGTTGGCAGGGAACCGTTGGTTTGGTCCCATCATTCCATTGATCACCGGCATCCTGGGAAACATGGGGTTCCCTGCACACGACGCGCATGTGAGACACGTTGGACGCGTAGAACAGAAGAAACGCAACGACAACGTGATCGTTGACGTACCTGTGGGGTGGGGCATGCTAGTGCCAGGTGTGGCAGGGAGGGGCCCTGGACCCTGGGGGTGAGGCACCTGTGGTGGTGGAGGTGGTTGGCTGGTGCTGGGGCTGAGGACGGCGGTGAACAGATCCTCCACGTCTTTGCCCTCCAGCTCTGAAACAGGACGGAACAGCACCGTGATGTGTGTTTGACACCCATTAACACAGTACGAGTACACAGAAATACACACAAGTACACTGAGGCCACGTCCTGTTTGGTTTTTTAAAATAAAATACAGTAAAACACCAAATAATAGGAGAGATTTTTAATTAACTGCTGGGTCTGGGTGAAGGTGTATATTTTGATAAATAATGTCTGGTTTCAATTTTATACTGAGCATCATTTATTTAAATAAAAATAATAAACACAGGGAAGAAGCCGTGACCACTGATGCTGCACGTTTCCTTCTTCACCTTTCGCGTCCAATAAGGAACACCCTCGCTGGTAATATTTAATAACTTTAAACGCCATGGTGAAAAAAAAAGTATAAAGTATGACATGAAATTCAAACTTTCTGTCGTAAAAACATGGAGAAAAACTCTGGAGAAGCAGCTGCGAGACGTTTAACTACAGAGCTGTAATCTGACGTTAGAAAAATAGAAGTTATACGGTGGGTCACACCGGTGTCATAAAAGAATGTGAGTAAGTTAGCAGATTTTTCTGGTTTTGCTGAGCAATGTTTTTTGTCAGGAATTAATCTCCTGGTCTCAGATAATCGCTTCATCTGTTCAGTGATGACTTATGTTAAGGTAATAAATTAGATTCAGGGAAAGGCAATAAGTAAGAAACAATAAGCCATTTAAAAGGTGTAATTATAGTAGTAGTAATATTGCTCTAACACTGATTAATTAGGATGGGACAAAACAGGATCATAGATTACACGTTTGCCAAACAAGATGAATACAAACCTGGAATTTTGTAGAGTTTGCTGAGGATTGATTCTGAAACAGGGAAAGAAGAGAAAACTGATTAATTCTCTTGCACAAAGTGTAAAAACACAACGCAGTGTGTGTGTGTGTGTGTGTGTGTGTGGCACAAACACCGACCGTCCGTGACCATCTTGTCCAGCTCGGGGCTGAGGATCCCGTCCAGAGGTTCCTCCGGCAGCGTGCGGGGGGTCCTGCGTCCAGCCTGAGCGTGGGGGGCCACGGGGGAGCCGTCTGCCAGGGGCCCGATGTCCAGACCAGCTGAAGAAACACACACACACAAAAACAGCCTTTAACATGCAAGCGTGAACACACACACACACACACATACACACACACACACAGCAACTAACAAAAATACTGAAATCCAGAACGTGATCGTAAAAATAGCCTTGACGTGAGGACGTGTATATTGTTGTGGGGTCTAGGAGCCTGTGGAACGAATCAGAACAAACAGGACATGATTACAGCTGCTTGGGTTCCTGCGTTGTTCTGAAGGAGTGTTCTGGGAACCGTGAAAACACAGACACGTCACACTAACTCTGCTCAGACCTAGAACCTGTTAAATCACCTTGAAAAGAACGAAACTTCACTCATCGTCTAAAATTATTTTTCCCAAACCAGGAGAAATCTATCCCTGTTTCATCTGAAGCGATTTACAAGCATCAAGCAGCATTAGCATAAACGTGACGTTTCACTGTGGATTAAATCACCTGTTTTATGACTAAGGCTGCAACGATTCATCCACTACATCCGTGTATTGATTTATTTTCCTGCCATCCACCTATTTATCCTTCTGTGCTCGGCACGTTCCAGCTGACATACTGACCTGACATGGACCTAAAAACTAATAAATCGATTGTATTGATACTAGGACATTACGCATTTATTGGACGGTTTATATGGATGTATTTTTTTTTATTACTTTTCATAATGAAGATGTTAATCACTGTTTGATTCATTCTGTCTGACAACACGATAAAACATTCAGCACACAACACATTCAAAGAGTCATTTAACTTGTCTGTGTGTGTGTATATATATATATATATATATATATATATATATATATATATATATATATATATATATATATATATATAATGTATTTGTACTTATGTAGTAGTTGTAGTACTAGTGGGTAAACTTACTGTTAATTCAACCTGAAGAGATGTTGGTTTCATGTTATTTATTTAAAATGTAAAGCTTTTGCTATTAATTGTTTATTATATATCAATAATTAATGTATAAGTGACTCTCTGAGGGTCACATTGTTCTAAACAAACTAACATCAATATTAATCATAGTTATTAAACTGCTGTTCAAACACATCGTGTCAGAATTCATGTAATTCATTTGTAGTTTGTTTAATTACACAACCTGACTAATTGAAAACAATTGTTCCTCTGGTGTAGAACAATCACTTTTACATTTCTCCAGAACTTACTGGACATAAGGTTTGTGTGAATCATCAGTTGTGTGTATGTATATCAGAATCCTATTCGCCTGACAGCATCCAGCAGCTGAATAAACATGAAGGACGTGTGCTGCAGCGTTTTCCCTGGTTGTTGAGAATAGAACTCGACTCCCTCCAGGAGCTGGAAGGACGTTCACTGACACCTCTTGTTATGGAAATTGGTTCAAAGCTGCTAATTTCTTAAATGCCAGCACGTCCTTGCTGATTTGTTTCAGCCCCTCGCTCCACACCTCCCGTCTAGGTAGCTATAATTCACTTATTTCTACAAAAAAATGTCACTGTGTAAAAAGGTTTAGTAGCCGAGGAGTTAAAGGACGTTTCACTGTAAGTTCTGACACCAAAACCCAAGAGTTCAAGGCCCAGAGGAGTAAATTCATCCACAGAGACAAGTCAGATCTGCCTTTGTTTAGATATATTTATATATGTCAGAATATGAGCCAACAACACACTAAGCCCATAGCTACAACAGCTGTAAATGATGGTCAAAGAATCCAAATAAACTGGTATCAAATCTAAAAAATGCTATTGCTCAATTTCTAAACATTTTACCTTCATTAAGCACATTTTTATTCACACAAGCCACATTTTTAAAGGTGGAAAATCTCTGAAACCAAAGCTGATCTGACTTGAACCCTGTGGATAAAACCGTCATAAGGGTCTCATGTACATTGACTAATGACATTTGGGTCAGAACTTGCAGTAAAACCCATTTTCGTCCCGTACTTCGTCCACTTGCAGGAGACTCACACACAGAGATGGACAGAACAGACATTGGAGTGAACAGTGTGCGCTGGGTTAGGAAAGCACGACGCAGTCTGTGAGAGTTAAAACATTCTGAGGTGGTTGAGTATGAAGCAGCTTGTGTTCACATGCACACTGAAACCAGGACACACACACACACACACACACTGTCAGAGAGGGGGAATGCACTAAAGCGAGGGGTTAGTTCAGCAGGCCAGAGCACCCTTACCAAAAGGAGGAGGTGAGCTGTCAACCTGGAAGGGGCAAAAATCAAGACCTACAAGGACCCAAAAACCAGATAAAATGAGTGAAAAAATAGTGGAGACAGAACCAGCACAACACGCTTTGGACTATGCAAACACAAGATAAACCAAAGATGAACAAAAACAAGGGGATTGTTTCATAACGTGACATTAAATTAAATAACAAAATCATTAAAAGTGGTGGAGGTAAAATAACAAATGTTCTGTCTGAGGAGATTCTGAACCGGGAGGAAACGCTTTAGTAACCACAGCCAGGTGATCAACCTGAGACGCACCAGAGTCACCGCTCGGCTTTCCCAGCATTCCCAAGATGTCTGCATCAGTGTTCAGAACATCACACAGATCAACTAAGGGCTCCTCAGACGTCTCTGTGGATGGACAAAAAAGGAGGAAACAAAAAGAAAGAAAACCAAAGAGTCACAAATCATAACTGATGGTGATGTTGATGGGACTTGAACCTTTTATTGGGGTGAAACATGTAGAATTAACAGAAACTGAATGTGATCGGAATTGACCTGAAGAGTGCAGCATTAAATATGTATTTGAGTTTTATTAAAACAAAAATATAAAAACAGGCTGAAGATCCTAATTATTATTTATTTATTCAGAAAAACGCTCTTCTCTCCTTTGATTTAGAAAGTTATGGGTCAGTCAAAGAAATAATTGGAATATTCAGTCTCTTGCTTCTCACCCAAACGTACGAATGAATCTTTACTTAAACACATCGTGTGATTTTCTGAACATTTACTGCAACTCTCAATATTAACAAAAGATGGAGTCGATGACATAAAAACCTGAATGAGTTCATGGAAGACGCTGCTAATACGAGCTCAGCTTATCTTCATATGCCCATGTTTTTATCCCATTTACCAAAGAAACACACTGTTATTAAAACCAGTAAAAATGCTGAATAAACAGCACAAGCATACGAATCTAAAACATTAATACATCGAGATGGTTTTATAAATCTTCCATATTGTAGTTTTAGGCAACAAGACATTTTTTATGATCTACTAAATACTAAACTGTACAATACACTGATAAATAAGTTAATATTCACGAACAAATATAACTATGCACAGGAAAATCTGCAGGCAGCTGGTATGATGACAAGATGTGATGTAGGATGTTTAATATATGATATTTACTTATGGAATCAGCTGATCAAACAGCAGGACATAACTAGGCCAAATTGCCGTAAGAACGTGAACTTTATCTTTAAGTTCTGGTAAAGATAATAGAAGATATTTTCAACTTTTATTTACTGATATTATTCTGTTTTCAGGTGTTTTCTGGCTGCAGGAGGAGTCAGGTTTACACATCAGGCGTCTGTCGACCGAGAAAGACGAGCTGCAGAGAATGGAACGTCCATACTGGTCATCACCTGTAACTCTGGTGTAACACTAACATGAATGCTGTATACGTCACCCAGAGATTAACCTTTGACCTCTGACCCTCTGTCTTTGTTGAATAGGTGAAAATTCTGTATGAATGTGTTCAGTGAAACTGGGTCATAGTGAATTCATCTGTATGGAAGAATAATACTGAAAATAGACAAAATTAGAGCTGCAACGATTAATCAATTAAATTATTACATTAATCAACAAGGGTTTTGATTTGAGTAGTTTTTAAGAAGAAAAGGTCCACATGTTCTCATTCCAGCTAATCAAATCTGATTAGTTTATGTTCTTTTTTCAGTCTTCCTAACAGCAAACTATTAATGTGCAGTGTTTTATAAATTAAACGTCTGCTGTGATTGCTGAGCTACATCCCAGTAACATAACTATAATTATAATGGTTATTTAACATGTCACATGTTTGAAGGTTAAATTCAGTAAAGGTCCTATATTATAATCTACATACATATGTGGTTTTACATTAAAGCTGCAACAACTAGTCGCCAGCTATTACGATAATTAGGTAATTTTTCTAAGGTAATTATTCTGCAGTATTCAGGTATTTCCTGATCTCTATATGTGTATTTGTTCTCAGTAATGTGTGTATTTCCCAGGCTGCTGATCAGGTGAATACGTACGAGCTGCTGCTGCTGGTCTGACAGGATGCGACGATGCTGCTGCTGCTGCGGTGCTCAGCAGGGGGTCTGATGAGGGGTCCAGGAAGCCGGTGGCGGCGGCGTTCCTCCGCTCCGCCGGGGCCTGGCCCTCCTCCAGGAGCCCCGACTCCCCCCCCTGCTGCCGGCTCTGCTTGCTCTTGTCCAGCAGGTCCTTCCCGAAGAACGCCTCCTGGACACGGAGCAGGTGGAAGGTTCGTTAAAAGTTGAACTCGTTAACGCGTTAAAGAAATGAACTCGTTAAAAAGTTAAAAAATGAACTAGTTCCTTCATAGTTCACAATGGTTCAGACTGAATATTTTTCAATGTCATAAGCTACGCTAAAGGTCATGAAGAGATTCACAGACAGCAATAATTTGATCAGTCTTCACACGTAAACTGTGTTAGAGTTCATCTTCATATCAAACTTCTGAATCCTGACATCAGCATTGAGGGAACAGCGTTCCTCCATCGTTGGATGTTCTCAAAGACATGAGGACAAACCTTCTCCTTGGATCTTCTTTCAAATTCAATTTGCCGTTGACTTTTGTCTTGAAAAAAAGTTCCAGAAGCAAAGTTTGCTCAGATATGAGCGTTTATTCCCGTCCTTATGACCTTGTCAGAATTCTCTTAAATTCTCACGTGATGAATCCGTGTTGCAGTCGCCTCCGTTCTGCTGCTTTTGTTTTGTTTTGTTTTGAAGTGTGTTTCACGACTGGAAAACTAAAGAAATGTGGCGCTTTACTGAACAAGAGTTAACCCTGTGTTTACAGCAGTTGGTTCATACTCTACGTTATAAATAACAGAGTATGAACCGCCACAGGTCAGACACAGCAGACTGAAGCTCTGAAGCGGCCGTCGTGTTTGCTCTGATCTCATCCAGGATCCTCGGCGACGCGTTAAAAGCTCGACGTGTTGTCGCTTCAATAATTGATGAGACGTGTCCGGCTGCGTTGAACCTCTGGGTCGGTTCGACCACCTCGCTGCTGCCCCCCCCCCGCAGCCTGACAGTCGCTGGAGGCTTAAAGCACGTTACAGGTCGTGTTCAGGCCGACGCGACGTGACACCGCGACGCCGCAGTCGAGCTTTGGTACGTCGATTCACAGCCAGGACGGCGGCCATTTAAAGAGCATGATCAGAGGACTGAGTTCCCTTCAGGCTTCAGAGAAGAAAGAATGAGAAAGAAAAGCTGAGAGAAGGAGCAAAGTTCTTAAAGTGGTTCCCAGGCGATGAGCTCTGAAGCCCCAGCCCCCCCAGGGTGAGAGGAGAACTGGTTTTATGGAGATGTGAAGATGTGGCCTGACACGACCACACGGTCTGTGCAAAGTGAATGTGACGCCTAACAATAAGAATAAAAGAGAACCAACGGAATCAAAAGCAGGAAACTTGCCCTTTTAACCAACGTGATATTTCTGTGAATGAAGCAGCGTTTAAAATGAATAATTCAACTTGTCCAAACCAGAACTGATGCAGTAAAACAGATGTTTTAATGGAGTTTAACTGGTTTCAGTTCATACATTTAAACTGAGCGACAGCATGTTCGTTCATTCATTTTCTTTTTGTTTTTGTTTTAAATCAAATGAATAAATATGTGTGTGTGTGTGTGTGTGTGTGTGTGTGTGTGTTTTAGTTTTCTAGATTTATGAAAATCTATTTTGAAAACATTTGCCAGGTTTCATACTTATCTTTAACATTCTAAAGTAAAAACAGATGGACTCTGTGTCACTAAGCAGCGGTTTAATCCGCGTCACGCGAGACATTAAAACATAAATGTTGACGAGACCGACCTGCAGATAAGCAGGAAACGCCTCCTCCAGTTTGGTTTTCTTCTTCCGGTAGCGTTTCTTTATTTTTTCTGGAACCTCTGGTCCTGGGGGGGTCTCGTCCACCGGCGTGTCCGGCAGAGCCTCCGTCCAGCCTGCAGCCAGCAGCAGATTCATCAGATGAGGATATAAAGAAAGAAGAGCAGTGATGCAGGTGTGTGAATGCTCCAGACACAAACCTTCTTCTTTTCCAACGTGGTTCTCGGACACCGAGCCGGAGGAGTCCTTCCTGCAGAGCGGTCGCTTGGCTTTGCCCGGACCTTGACCCGGACGGCTCCTCTGGCGAACCATGAACCCCCCGATACCTTTAGAGAAAAAGGTTGATTCTTTATTATCAGCAAAATGAATTTGTGTGTTTTTAACAAGCTATACTGAATACTCCCTGTACCAGTGTGATGTCACACGTCACATTGGGCGTTGATGGTAAATTTATTTCTTGTTTTTTCAATAATTATTTTTAAATCATTTATGAAACTTCATTAATTAAAAGAAAAAATCTGTGAATCAGCTAATTTTAATTAGCAGCTCGTTAGCTACCGTTACCACCACATGAGGTTTAACATAACTATTTTAAACTTGAAACCATTAAATAACATGTCACCACATATATTATATATTATTCTTAAATTCAAATCTTTTAAAATTGATAGAAGGCATAAACTACCAAATCTGCCTTTATGTATAAACAAGGTATTAACTCCTAACTGAAAATATACAGAAGATGTAACCGTGTTGATTTGGAGCAAAAGCATTTCACACATTAAAAAAATATTACAAAACATGAATTATAAGGAGAAGTTAACATCAGCATGATTATGAGTTTCTGTATGTAGATAGATAGACGTTTATTCTGGTGAGCTCCTATTGCATTACATTTTTTTATTGGTTAAACTGTGGTAAATCCTCCTGTTCTATTATATTATAAGGTAATGCTGTATATATGATAAAAAGGGGTAAAAAAAAAAAACAATCTTCTTCCTTTTTTATGTTTATTTAGTTTTGTCTTATTTAATTTTACTCTGTCATATAAACGCATAAGTCACATGACCACACCCGGGGGGTCAGTGTTTGTCATTTGGAGCCTTCATCAGTTAAAGTCGAGGATGAAGCTGATGGGGAACGTTCCAGAACATTTAAAGGGGCAGAGACAGGGTGGGCTCTCATGGGTTAAAGAGGAACGTGACGCGTGGAGGTTTTTCCTCCCGCTGCGTTTAACACGCTGCCTCAGAAACGCCAGAATCCGCCTCGCCGAGCCTGAGACGGCGGCGGCGCTCGCTGCAGCCTCCTCCGTCCTGCTCCATTTCACGCTCCAGAGGAGCTGTCTCCTCCGATCAGGAGGTTTCTTCCTACCCGGCCGGTACGGCTTCCTCTTCCTCTTCTTGCCGCCGTCGGCCCCCTTGGAGTCTTCCGCCGGCTCCCGCTCCAGGCTGGAGTCGGATTTGGCTTCACAGTCCATGAGCTCCACCTCTGATAAGGGGGAGAGAAATGATGATGAGTGAAGGGCCGGACCAGAACCAGAACCAGAACCAGAACCAGGGTCAACTCTATCTGAACCCTGCTCAGTGGAAGGACATTAGCCTGATTGAAATTACGTTCCGTTTCATTGGCCGTGATTTCCGGTGGGACTTTTTTTTTTAATGACCAGATACAGCGTGTTTCACCTCTCATGAGATTGGGTTAAACTAATACCAGAACCACTAATTATTATTATTATTCAGAGCTAACAGGAGCAGATCACAGGATTATTATAATTAATCTGAATCATTTACATGAACCACAACAGATTGCTCATACTTTTCACCAGAAGACTAATTTATGATTATAAAATCACACAAAGAACATGGCCTACATTAAAACATATTCACTCTGACAGCAACATAACTAGACACAGTTTTGGTTCATATGGAGAATCTACAAGTTAATTCCAAATATTCCTGCTGCAATGATTATTCAATTATTTTTACAACTATTGCTTTAATTACCAGATATACCATAATCAATTAATCAATTTGAGTCATTTTAAAGAAGAAATGCCCAGAAGTTCTGATTATTCTCTGGTTTCTTTATTCTTCTATAATTATAAAATGAATTTAATTTTACACAAATTAATGAACAGAGCTAATAGTCATTACTCGTTTCAACTGTCAATAGGTTAATTGACTGTCATAATATTCTTAGTTGCACCATATCAAACACTGTAAACCTAAATAAATTAAAAACAGGCAACCATAATCCCCACAGTTGGTCTTGATTATAATATGTGAACAGAAGCTAGAAATGTTAATGTTTTAAGGTATTAATCCAGACATTATTAATCAGTAATCATTACTTCTGTCTATTTCTCACAATATTCCCACAAAAACAACACGTACACTTAAGCCCAAAACGATTCATACCTCTATCACATACAAGCAATTCTTCTTTTTTTTCCACTTAAAAATGAGTATTTCACCTCAGTTTTTACTTAAATAGGACACAAAGAAAGTCTCCAACTATAAAGTGTATATATATATAAAGACAGATTTCCCAGCATGCCCTGCAGGAGCTTTCTATATCATAGTCATTTGTTGATGTGATTTTTGGTTTTCACTCTGTTTATTCACACATTCTAACGAAACACAAATCAATTATGGCTTCAGACTTTCTTTGTGTCTATTTAAGTAAAAACTGAAGTGAAATACTAATTTGTGAGTGAAAAAATAAAGAAATCCCTTGTATTTGACAGGAGTGAGTGTGTGTGTGTTTGTATTATATTATAAACAGTCATTAGTTGTTGTCCTTCCCTACACAACAGATATATATTATATATTAAAAAGAACTCTGTGATTCAGGCCACATACAGTAAACGTAGATAAAGTGAGTCTGTCTATATCAGAGCTGACAAACTTCATCTTAAAGCTGTTTAATGTTTAAAACATTAAATCGGTGCGTTACACAATAGAACAAGTCAAACTGGCAGAAATGAAGAACCAGTGGAGGGGAGAAACACAGCAAAGCCAGTATGTGTATTCCTGATGAGCCTGATGCCAGGACAGACGCGTACCTCTGTTGTCCTCCATGTCTTCATCACGGGACAGTTCTGACAGGGGGTCGACGGGGGCCTGCAGCACCGCCACGCTGTTCTGGTTGATGATCTTCAGCTTCAGCTTGGGTTTGGGTTTCCTGCGCCGCGACGCCGTGGCCGACAAACTCTGCAGCTGGCACAGCCCCGACTCCGTGAGGCAGACGCCGTCCTGGGTGTAGGTCCTGGACAGATCTGGGGGGGCCGGATTAGACACGAGCCCTGCCGGTTTTAGTGGTTCAGCCCAGAAAGCACAGATTTGACATCTTTACAACAGCAACACAACATCCACTGTCACTACAGAAAAAAACCTTTACAGGAAAAACCCTCTAAAAAGACGATTGTAAAGATCAAATAAATATATCTACTTATTATATTAAGTAACTGCCTCTCCATTTATAATAATGTCTGAACATTTATAACTAATAAATAGAATTTAAAAAGATTCCAATGTAGAAAACAATCTTGTAGATTTTAGCGTCTAATCATTTAATGACAATACTCCAATTGTGTCTATTCTGCATGGACGTTAATGAATGATATAATGAAGAAAGAATTTACCGTGTCCTACATTTAACACAATAATGAGATATTTTTTCCAATAACACAATTAGTTTTTTTTTATATTCCATGAGTTTATCAGACTGAAACTCACCCATCTCTTTAGCCTTGGTGACGATCTGCGTCATGACGACAGGTTCAATAGCATCTCTGGCCTTGGTCACAACTGCAGCAAACACACATTCAACAAAAAGAGGAGAGAGAATACGAGTAAAATAAAATATTATGGTTCTGTCGACTTCTTCTGCAGCAGAAAAAAAAACACTGCGGCAGAAACACGTTGAGACTATTCGCTGTTTTCCCACCTTTAGTGGTCTTGAAGGTTCGGCACATCGTGCAGTCGAAGCTGCTTTCTGCGGCTTTCTCCACGTCGTCCTCTGAGTGGAGACCCTGACAGGTGGCGTGGAACCACCTGGAGGAGGGGGAGGAGTCATGGTTAACGTTTCAAAATTTCAGTGGAATAACATGTTTCAATATTGGTGTTTTCTCTCTTATTTAGGTTGGGTAGTAAAATAATTATTAATATTTACTTTAAATGTCCCTTATTAAACACGTTCCTGTTTATTATTTGAAGTGTTCCTAACAACACATTAAGAACCAGATCATCTCTATTGTTCTAAAGCTTATTTCTGAGCCTCTCCTCTGATTGGCTGATTTGATTGGGTATGAAGGGTCATGGGGGAGGGTGGACTGTATAGTTGTGACATCACAACCTCACCTGTCAAGCCTGCTTGTTTTAAGGCACAGTTTGTGAATACTGTGGCTGTGTATGTTTCTATGCTGTCTCCTGTCATTTCTACAAAGTTGGACTTTAATTTCCATAAAAATGGAAAATCCGTGTGTGGTAAAACCTGTGAACGTTCCTGTACGGGTCGTGCCCACCTGTCACACTGGCGACACTGCACGATGACGGTTCCCTCGCTGTACTCCACCAGGCAGACGGGGCAGGACGCCAGGCTGGAGCAGGGGGCACATTGGGTGTAATTATTCTGCCACTCACACCTGAGGCCTGGGGTGGTGGCGCCACACTGGGTACAGGACACACACCTGCAGGAGGCGGGAGGACAGGTCAGTCCATGGTCGGAAAACACGTTTAACACAGCTCGCTCACCTTCAGCTAGATGGAAATCATCCTGTTATTGTGTCATTTTTAAGAGGCACCTTGAATTTGGTGAAAAGAACTTAGCCAGGCGTATAAAAATTTAAAAAATTAAATAAAAATTACAGCCTTTTAATTTCACTGCTGTGAAACTTGCTGCTCATTGGATAAATGCTGTCTTTGGCCCCGCCCATTAGGGGAGTGGGCGTGGCTTCAGCGAAGTCCTGCATGATGATTGGAGGATCTGTCTGACGCTCACCTTCAACTACATCAAAATCATTGTTTTTTGTGTAATTTTTTAGAGGCACCTTGAACCTCACTGCACACTGTGTAATAGGGACCAATTTTAAGAAATTATTAGAGAGTGAAGCATTATTTTTGTTGAGTTGAGCATGGCAAATTGGCTTCTAGCAAGAAACTCGTATCAGCTGAACACAAAGTTAAACTTCTCAGAGTTTAGATGCAGCGAGGTGTTAAAAAAGCAGGTTCAGTCTAACACACAATCCATACTACAAGAGAATACGAAGAAACAGAAGGAAAATACTAAGAAGAATACAAAGAATATGCAGAAAAAGAATATAAAAAAGATGGAAATGAAAAATATGTAGAAGACAGAATACAAAGTTTGAATTCTGCAGATGCAGCATGGTACCAGGTGTCCAGACTAGTAGTTCCTAACTCTTTTCTCCTCCTGGTTCTCACCATTTACACTTCCAGCTGTCCTTGGGCACGTTCTGCAGCGGCGGGTCCAGGCAGTACGTGTGGTAGCTGATGTCGCAGTCGTCACACAGCAGCAGGCGACCCGGGTCGGTGGCCTGACCACAGGCCTCGCACACCGTGCACTCCAGGCAGCGCCAGCCTTTACTCAGAACCACTTTGGTGATCTGGGGACACGGGACATTTATCAGAGTGAGGACCTCCACTAGTCAAGTGTACTTTTAAATTAAAGAATACAATCATCACAATGAAAAATCTGAGGAGTTTTTGCTTTGCTGCCTCTAAAGGGTCCGATCCGGCCCACCCATGATGACTGTTTCTATGTCTTCACAGAAATGTTAAGTATTAAATATGGGATAAAATGTCAGAATTATGAGATAAAAGGTTCAAAATGTGAGAAGACAAGATTAAGATAAAAAAAGACGCATTTTATCGAAACAAGACTGAATTGACCAAAATCATCATCAATCAGATTTAAACAAATGGAATATGACATTTAAGATGATTCCATTCATAATTAGATTGTACCAAAAACAAGATATTTTCACTGTTAAGATTTCACATTTTCTATGTGACTAAATGTCTTCAGATTTATCCAGTCCTGTCATTGAATGTTAATTAATCAATTATATATAAAATGTATAATGTGTTCATTCACAAGAGAGAAATTTGTAGGTCCTATTTAAATATTTATTTGATCCAATTGCACTGAATGTGGCCCATAAAATAACCTGAGTTTAACTATCCTGGTTTACACTATGTAAGCAACCTGTTTAAGATTTTAAGGTGTTTTCAACTTTTAAGCTTCTATCAGCAAATGAGACAAACCCATGACTGACTGATCATAAATTGGCTTTTATCATGGTAGAGCCTATTATTAAAATGTAAAAATAAAAACCAACAATATCTTTTGGAAACCTAAATGGAAATGCAGGAAAAAATATAACAATCTTAGCCAGGCTATGAGTATTAAATAAAAATTACAGCCTTTTAGTTCCACTGCTGTGAAACTAGCTGCTCATTGGATAAATGCTGTCTTTGGCCCCGCCCATCGTCTATACGGGGGAGTGGGCGTGGCTTCGCTGAACTGCATGATGATTGGATTTTGTGTGTGTGTGTGTATATATATATATATATATATTATCATCAACAACCCACTCACCTTTAACCCCACACAGAAGGGATGGTAGCACTGGCCACACTGAGCACAGGCCAGAAGTCGACCCTCTGCACCGAGGCCGAAACTCCCACACACCACACACATGTCCTGAAAGGAAAATGACAGAGTTTTATTACATATAGAGAATATCTAATAATATATATATAAAAAATCTAAATTATAACGACCGCTGAATCTTTCTCTGACTTTTACATCCAAATCACATGAGGATCGATATGTTCTGTAGATTCATTCAATGCTACAGGATTTATGCAGAAATCATGTTAAATTAAATACCTTTTTAAAAGACCTTAAAATACCACTTCAATCCGAAATAAGCAACTTTAACTCAGTAAATAGTAGTAGTTTACAATTACTTATTGAAATCTAATGTTTTTTTTTTCTTTTCTTTGTGGACTTCCTCTAAATATAATTAAAGTGAAAAATAATTGATAAATAAATGATAACCAATGGTGTCTCCCTATATTCTTAAACCTTAAAACCCCTCTCTCGGACAAAATAAATACTTTATAAAAATCTGACTTTTTAAAAGCCTTAATTTCCAGAGAATTGTTTAAATAAACTTTTAATAATAAAACGTTTAAGCAGCAGTGGTCTGAGGGAAGGACATTAACTAAACCTGCAGGACAAACAGGAACAGTGGAGTCGTCTATTATTCTCTTCATAAAAGCATCTTGCATTGCAGAATGAAAGAAAGTCAGGACTATTTTGGAAACGTTGGCCTTTTCTAACCAGGACTGAAAAGCTTTTCATACTCAGACACAGCTGAACTAGAATGAACTGTAGTTTATATATATATATATATATATATATATATATATATATATATATATATATAAATATTAATTTCTTCAGCCTCGGTGGGATGTTGATGAACGCTGGACAGAAGCTGCCAGTTGTCGTTCGCTTTTTTTACAGAAATAAAATCAGCGCATGAACGTTACCTCGAAGGCAGAACATAAGACACAATTAAATCTCAATACGTCGCCGTGTTATATAACGCGCTGCGTTTCCTGCAGGCGGCGGTTGGCAGCGCCTCCTCCACCGGGAGAAAGTCTTTAAAACACAGATTTAATTTACAGGTCGTCCGAGGGAACGCTGAAATTTGTGGATGACATTTTAAAAAGAAAGAAAAAGAGAAATAGCAGCGCGATGCTCTCCAGTGTAGTAAAACAAACACCTGTTTGAGTGTGAAGCTGTCGTTGCTGGAGAATATGACCACCGTGTTGTGCATGGCGTTCTCCTCCTCCTCCTTGACTGGATATGGTGTTTCTATGGTAGTGATCTGTGGAAACAACAAGTCAGGTTTATTTGTACAGTAGTGGAGCAGGTGAGGGACAAAAATGTCTGATTTGGTGTAAAAAAAAACAAAAAAAAAAAAAACAACAACACAGGAATCAATTCACCAACATGGCCTCCAACAATACACTACAGCTCATGACTTTTCACATGTAGATCAACATACATAAAATACTGATGATCAATAACTCAACTATAAATGGGATAATGACAAAACCTTCATGTGGTGTGACCCTTAATATTTAAAATGATTATTCTTAGGTTTCACCAGTTGACACCTCTTATTCTAAAGGGGGAAAAATAAATAAAAACATACAAAAATCATGATTTCTTTTTAAATGGACTTTTAAATGACAAGAAACCAACATGAACACAAATGTATGTTCTTATTTTCCAAACATGATTTGTCACTGACCCAAACGTAGTTGTGAATTTTCTGTCTTATCACTCATTACCTCTGTATCCTTGTACATAATTTGCTGATAAAATCTAATAAAGGGATTAAATGTTTAGACCTGATACCCATTCATTGGGTTTGTTTGACCCTAACGTACAGTTACACACCAGCTGTGTTATCACCAGTTATGGCCTTTATTGTGTTGTTGGCAGGTATTTTAGGGAAAAAAAAAAAACACAAAATATGTGTATATCTGAAACAAAGCTCTGACTTGTCTCTTTGGATGAATTGATTCTTGTAGGATGAAGGTACTTTTACACCTAAGCAGACAGTGATGTCCCTTAACACCTATATAGGCCCAAATCATTAAAACACACACAATAAAATGATGATGAGCAGATTCACGCTCATCCTCTTTCTCTATAAATTTCCACCACACACACACACACACACACACACACACACACACACACACACACACACACACACACACACACACACACACACACACACACACACACACACACACACACACACACACACACACACACACACACACACACACACACACACACACACACACACACACACACACACACACACACACACACACACACACACACACACACACACACACACACACACACACACACACACACCTCTATTTGTATATGTGCTATGAGTGAAAAGCTGCATCATAATTATCAGATCCAGAGGAATCTGCTGCTGGTTGTGAGATGTTCAACGTTTACTACGAATCTTCAGCTTCAGGGAGAAACAAACACCAGTTGGACTCGTCTGTATCTGAGATGTGCGGCGACGGGATGATGAGTGTGAATGGTCTGGGATGGGGATGAGCATACGTACCCCCGGGTTGATGCTGGGACTCGCCCCGTTCTTCCCTCTGGCCCGGCCACGTCCGGCCCGACCCGACAGGCCGGCCCCTCTGGGCCTCCTCCTCCCCGGGAAGCCTGACCCCCGACCCTGTGGAGGCGAGACTGGAATCAGGAAAGCTGAACCACCACCACAATCACACACACACACACACACACACACACACACACACACACACACACACACACACACACAACCACACACACACACACAGGTCGAGTAGAAGCTGAAATCAGCCTCCACCAGCTTCTTCTTTTTGTTTTTCAAAAAGAAGAAGCTGAAACGTCGTCAGTCTCCAGACGTAGATTTGAAGTCTGTAGTTTGTTCACAGAACAGAGGAGGAGTTATTATTGTCGTCCTGTGGTGTCTGTCTCTGTTCAGGAAAACTCAACATTCAGGTTGTTGGAATCTTTTCTTTCGATAAGCAGACTGTCACTGGTTTCTCCTTCCATTAATATAATAGTTTCAGGTGTTTTATGGGACAGTGTCTAAAATGTCTGGTGCTAGATAGTTTCACTCCCATAAAAAGAATTTTAAAAAATAAATGCTATCAACTAGTTTTATAAGGTAAGTGATTAAATATTTAAATTTATCTTTCAGATGACATGAGACAACATGAAGACAAAATGTACATTTAGAGGTACCCAATGAAGTTGTATTTTATCCTTATGCTAACAGCAAAAAAAACCCAGAAATACCTAAATAAGGGTAAAATACTTTTTTTTAACAATGGAAACTATTAATTCAAAAATAAGTGAATCAGCTAAATCATTGAACAACTCATTTTATTGTGACATACGTCATGGTTTTCCATGTTCAGTCTGATGTAAAATATGTCTCATATGTTCTCATTTGTTTTTGTATGTATTTATTTAAGAACTGTGTTCAGAAAACTAAAAAAGGAATCTTAACATCTTAACATGTGAAACATCTTGTTTTTGGTACAATTAGTCCAACATAAGTAGAGTAGAATTATCTTAATTTCACTGGCACATAATTTAGCTTATTGTTCAATTTGGTCTTGTTTTATGAAAACAAAAAAAAAAAAAAGATTTAATTGACTGAAATCAAGAAAAACTATTTTAAGATTTAAATTTTGCAGTGAAATGACAGTGATTTTAAATGAGTCTGTTATATCTAAATGTGTAAAGCTCAATATTTAAATAAGATTAAAGCACTTAACAGGGAGGAAGAATAAATTATTCCTGCTGCTGTTCTGCTCGTTTCCAACAGGAGGCGCTAATCAAACCTCAGGATAAATCAAACTTCAGCTTCTGACCCCAGAAATCCCGTTTACTCCACATTTGTCTGCGAAGCCGAAGCGAGGCTGCGTCCTGACGGATGAACGGCGCTCCACGCCGATTACCCATCAGCCTGATGGCCGTCACCATGGCAACCGACCGAGACATATACCCAGATATTTATAATATGAATAAACAGAAACAGGTTTGATCAAAAGGAAAACGGAGGAATCGCGGCGAGTGCTCCACTGACGAAAAAGAAACGCGACTCATTCGTTGGTGAAAACAACTTCCTGTTCTTCCTGTTGGCTGAGACTGAAACTCTGGTCTGAAGCTTTTCTAGATTATTCCAGGTTCTGACTCAGGGAAAAACAACGCACAGCGCGATCATTCTATAGATTCACCAGATCAGCTTCAACACGCCCTGACTAAATAACCTCAGCTCTGAGTTTACCAACATCTCCAAAAAAACAAAAAACCTCGTTGACAGATGAAGAACATTGGTTCATTAAAGGTTTTGACCACATTGCAAACACTGACTGTTTTCCCATCGTCATTAAGCTGCAACATGAAGGAACTCTGCTGCATTCAGACTAAAAACAGCTGTGAAACACAATATTAATACAGCAAGTTTAGTTAAAAATTAATTACTATAAATTACCAAATAATAGAGTTCAACTAACCACTGGTTCAGGTGTAGATGTTGATAAATACATAATAAAGTCGATTTTATTTAAAAAAATATATATAATATAATAAAAAAAAATTATATAATATTTTATTATATAATAAAATAAATCAAGGAAGAAGACTAATAACACATTTTCCCTTATTTCTTCATCACTGTGGTGCTCCAATAACATTAAAGAACATCTTCAATCAATAATAATATTGATTAATTGTCGATCACCACGGCTTCAGGAAAAAGAAGGAAGGAAGTGATATGGTAGTCATATTGGTTTAATAATAAATAATAAATTAAAGTAGTAAATTAAACATTCTCTCCAGATTTTTATTTATTATTTATTTATTTTTTAAATCAGGAAGGAATTTAGTTCCTGGTCGTAAATCAGCACCTGATCTGTAAATAATAAACACTGTTATTTGGTAATTTACAGTAATTGTGCTTATAAGAGGATCAGATAAACTGTCAATCAGCTGTTTGTGATAGTTAGTGTGCTTTACTGTGGTTTTATTCTTTACAAAAACCCCTGAAAGCTTTGAATGGAACCACGTCCAGGGCCCTGACAACAAACACGAAGCAGCAGCTCCTCACGTCTCAAAAACGTCAGAGAAAACGTCCAAACAGGCTTTATTTGGATAAACGGGAATCGTATCGGGAATCGAAACTGTGACTTCATCATTCAGTCGGGGGGGGTCAGCTACAGTATTTACCACTCTGATGCTCCAGCCGGGGCTGCCGGAGGACTGCCTGGTCTTTGGGACGTCCCACCCCTCCGGCTGGTCCGGAGACCAGGACAAGGGGGAGCTCACACTGCTATGGGGGCTCCATGCACCCTAAGGTATGAGGAGGAAGGGGGGAGGAGGTGGGGGGGTTCAGGGTGAGAAAGTGAGAGAAAGAGGGAGGAGGGCGACAAAATGCAGCAACTTAAAAACAAAGCCAGCGAAGAAACAAAAACACACAAAGAAAAGATGTTAGCGAGATGTTGTGAGTGAGTTTCTGATCCAGCCCTGTGGGGGGGGGGGGGGCCAACTAAGATGTATTATAATAATAATGAAAGAGAGGTTGTTAAAGCCATTCCTGGTGTTCACATGCATAAGAGTTGAAGAGGAGGTGGTTCTCAAAGGGAAAGAAAGGAATCATTCCTTTATTCTTATTATCTATAGAACTCTATAAAGAACTGGCTGCTTTATAATATCTGACTGATTCAACCTTCTGGGTTTATAAGCAGGACTTACTACTAATGTTTTATATATTATAATTTCTAAGACTTTATGTATATAGGACAATGTAAGAGAATAAACGTTCATCATATATCACATCTACTGCCTGTTTTATGCTTGTTTGAGACAAATAAATATCAAATCAAATTAATTCCACCCATAACTAACAAAGTAGGATTATGACAGTTGCCCATACAAATGGTCCTACATATTGTCATTCATTTATTGTATTTTTTTACTATTATTTGTGCATTATCTTTTGTTTGCACATGAATTTGACTTCAAATTAAATTGTCTATGTAAAAATTTTTTGAATAAATTCATAAATGACATGGAAAAAATAATAATAATAATAATAAAGAGGAAAATAATTCACCTATAAGTTAATTTGATGCCTTAAATGTAAAAATAAATATGTAAATAAATATATAAATAATTTCCTACACTCACTCCTATCTCTAGATGGGTCCCTGGTTTATTTTTCTCTGGTTTTAAGGGTCTTGGGGTGAAGCGGTTTGAGAACCACCGCGCTAACAGCCTGTCGGTAGATGCAGAGCGACGCCTTGTTAGTTGCAGCCAGAACCTGAGCATCACGACAGCATCCAGCAGCAAACTCTGGCTTCTACAACGTGTGGAATGTTGATAAAAAACAGGGGAAGTGGCGTCAGCGTGGCAGCACATGAGCGTCAGGATAGAAAACATGCTGGACGACAATAAAAGCGGCAGCCGCGGCAGCGTTCTGCTTCCTGAACAGATTCCCCCCCAGGCCTTGTGTGGGAAATTAGTTTGAGCCATATAATGTTTATTTAAGAGATGGGGTGTGTATCTGGGGGGAAAAGACACACTTTGCAAACTAAATTAGTCTATTCTCACCAGGATCATTCATAATATATTATAGCCATGGGTGGGATTCAATTCACATCATTATTTGTCTAAGAAAGTCTACATTCTCTGCTCTATTGTAACAGGAGATTAAAAGGTGCTTAACAGGAGTTGATGATATAATAAGAGATGATGATGGATGAAGGATGTTTGAACTCTGCAGGACAGAAAACAGAGGATGTGACGTGAGGATGAGCAGCTGATGGACGTGATGCTACTGAGGTGGATTATGGGGATTAGGTGTTTTTAGCCTCATGGGAAATAACGTGGAGCGGGGGGAGAGCGGCGTTCTCCACGACTCGACACGGGCCGCGTGAACCGACCCGGCGACACCACAAGAACCGACCGGAGGGCTCGCGTTAACAGCACTGAAGTGAACAGGTCAGAACAGAATCATCGCCCGGAACCGGACGGCGTTCCCCGCCGCCACGTTCCTACCTGTTTGACCCGCGGCCTCCCGGGGGAAAACTTCCTCTTGGTGATGGCCGGTTTCCCCATCCCGATCTTGGGGGTGAGCGGTATGAGGGTCGTGGTGGGGACGACGGCGTGGCCGTGGTCGGCCGGCGCCGGGGGGAGGGCCTGGGCCGGCGACGCCCCCCGGGCCAGCGGCGAGCAGCGGGACGGCGAGGACACCATCTCCGCAAGCCTCTCCACGCTCGTCTTCGGCAGCTTCTCCTCCTTGGGTGACGAGGCGGACGGCGACGGGTTCGTTCTGGACTCCGGCGCCGCCTCCTTCTCCACGGAGGTCTCCGCCGGGCCCCGGGGGAAAACGCCATCCCCTTGTTCCTTCGGCGCCGCCTCCAGAGCCCCGCCCACGTCCAGGCCGGGGGGCTGCGACGGCGCCGCCTCCATGGGTTGGTCCGTGAAAGGTACTGATGCAGTACTTGGTTCTTTGGTGGTTGAGATGATGGCCTTTAAATCCTTTGTGCTGGGGTCGGCCCCGCCCTCCTCGGGCAGCGCCTCCGTCTCTGCTCGCTTGGCGTGCGTCGAGGCGTCCTGCGGCGCCTCCTGTCGGGCCAGGACAGACTCCGCCTCCTGGCCGGGGGTCGCTGAAGACGCCACAACCTCTGTGGGTGGGGGCTGGGTCGCCACCACTGCTGGTTCTGATTCTGCAGGAGAAAACAAACGACGTAAAGAGTCAGGGTTAAAACACACTTCTAAAAGCGTTCATCAGCTCCTAAAATGCACATTCTGTGTTCACGTCGTCTGAAAGCCCGTTTGTGCCATTAAAAACAAAAAAAAATCAATTGTATGTGTGACTTTTGAGATGAAATGTCAGATGGTGTAACAGAAGAAGATTAAATTCTAAATATTTAATCCACCTAGAATTTAAAACTAGTTGGTAGCATGTTTTTTAGAGAGTGAAACTATCTGGTACCAAGTTTTTAGAGTTACACTACATGACGTTATACATGCGTTTATCTATTTTTAACGAACATGTCTACTTTTTATACATCTACTGAAACCTACCACCTTCTGCATTATTGTACAAACCGTCTACTGTGATTAGTGTGAAAGTCAGCATGAACATTAGTTTCCTACAAGTCATTATCAACCTAACAGCACTTTACTAACGTACAACCAGTTTATGTGTTTATCAGTAACTGACTACAGCTGTGTTGATTTATTTGTTGTATTATTCCCTGTGTTTTTGTCTGTTTATTTAGTTTTTTTGTATTTTAAACCTCTGACCAGGGACAAAAGCTGCAAATGATCTGAAACCAGATGTCTCATATGCATGCATATGTGTTAATGTTGTATGCACCGTTTCCTGATAAATAAATATACTATAATATTGCACATTCATTCTACTTATTTTCTACTTTCACATATATATATATATATATATATATGTATATATATATATAAACTAAGAGTTGCACATTTTGTCCATTTACTACATAGTACTTTCTTAGCACTTGATCTTTGTGTTTTGTTAAATATTTATTTATACCAGAGATGTCAAACTTGATTTATTTTATGAGCCACATTCAGCTAAATTTGATCTAAAACAGGTTGGACCAGTATATTTTTACATTTTCTGCTGCTGGTTTTGTTTCTGCAGGAGAAAACAAATGTTAGTTCATATTAATATATGTTTATCTTCTTTTAACGGACCTGCCTCCATCATTTATATAAAGTCTATTACTGCACCTGCGTTGTAGTTATTTTCCATTTCTTTCTTCTACATATGATAGCTAAGATTTGCACATTTTTCTATTCATTTCCTTCACTCTTTATGTGGAATTTCAATTATAGGATCTCAGTTATTTCATATTCAGCCAGTTAATTCTTCAAATCATTTACTTAATGAACAATAAAAGGCATGAAGAGTTAATCAAGGTAATAGGACGTAAATGGCACTTAATTGATTAATTAACATGAAGTGTGCTACAGGTGGCATTGGAGTTAATTTCTTATCCTGTAGGAAGGTTGTCTTCCAGAGTTTAGACATGGATGTAAATGGATTATCGCTGAGCGGCTGACAGACACCGTAGGTCCACTGATCGTGTGTCTCTTAATTCACATTTTCCCTTTGTCCATTCATGGCCTATCTATGTCTGTCTTAGGGAGGTTTTCTTGCTCTGCAACTATCTGCTGAGAATTCAGAGTTGAAGGTCGAACACGAGGCTTCGCTGTCGGGAACCAGCGGTTGATTATTTCTTTTTATTTACACAAGAAATTGTCACACAGTGCACATAGTCATGAAACAGTATAACATGAGAAAAAATAACCTAAAAGTGTTCATTTCCATTACAAAGGCTGCAGATCTAACATGCTGCAGCTGTTGCTTATTATTTCCTTCTGTATCACCAACACAAATTGTCATGTGTAGAAGCAATAAGAGTAAATAGTAAAGAGTCAATTATCATAAAATTAAGAATTAAAATAAAATTCTCTCAAATTAATAACCAGCTAAAACAAAAGGCTGGTTTCTACTTAAGGGATTTAAGGCATGTTATACTCACTAATGTGTATTATTGTTTTTAACAGAAAAAAAGTGTAAAAAAATATATATATATTTTGAAGAAAGTCTTAAATTTCAATCAGGTAAATTAACATAGTTTGAGGAATAAAGTTAAATTAAACCTCTAACACGACTCTTTAAGCACTTTAATTAGTTTTGTAGAAATAGACCTTACACTGAATGAAACATGGAGGTTTTTTTATCTGAACTAAATGAGGAACAGTTCAATTTAAAACAAAGGTCTGTCTCTGATATAGAATAAAAAGCATGGTCTACAGTTTTAGAGAAATAATACTTGAGTTTGGCTCCAAGTCAGTGGCCTTGTCTAATAAGACAATAACAATATCTACTTGTCGTTTTAATAGTGTGAACAGATGGATCACAACATTTTTATAACAGCAAACACTGTTGTATTCTGCAGGAGCTGGGCTGCACGATGCAGATGAAGCATTAAATAAAGAGACTGAACAAACCTGGTGTAAATTCTGTCAGGATTCTGTTGACAGGAGGTTCAGTCAGCGGCCGCTCCACCACGTCTGCTCCCTCCAACACTAGAACAGACAAGGATTCACAGAATGAGATTTTATATGAAAATGGTTCTATGCAACATGTCAACAACTGTCTTCTGAACCAAAGAGTTGAAGGACATTTTATAAAAAAAAAGTTTAAGAACCAACAAGTCAATTAAAGATGCAGCGATTAATTAAGATTAGTCAAAATCAAAGTCAATTAGTTGTCAACTAATGGGTTAACCGCCAACTATTTAATAATCTATTAAACGATTTGAGTCATTTTTACTGATAAAATGTCCAGATTCTCTGGTTCAGCTTCTGTTCTCTGATTATTTCCTGGTTTCTTTATTCTTCTATAATAGTAAACTGATGATCTTTGGGTTGTGGACAAAAAAAGACATTTTAGCTTCAATCTTCAACGATTAATTGTGCCAATCAAAATCAGTTAATCATTTCAATAATCAAAAAAGATCATCAGTTTACTATTATAGAAGAATTAAGAACATAAAAAATGGTTGTGCTTTATTTAAGTTTTGATTACAAAGCACTAACATTTTTTAACCATCATGGTAAAACACACGGATAAAACAAGCACACAAGTGTGTGTATTTAAAATAGAGCGGGGTAATGTCATCAATCAAACCAATCAACCAAGTCCTCATCCTCTGTTTCTGATTCCAACAGCAGCTAAATCTGCATCAAACATGCCAGCTTCACTGTCTTCACCATCAGAGTCACTTTCCTCTAAATGATGTGTTATAATCCGCTAGAAGTTGCTTTTAGTGAATGGTGACCATAGGAACGCTTCCCACTCGTTCTTTGCTCTGTGATCCACTGATCCAGTCTCTGCTCTGTGATCCACTGATCCAGTCTGTGCTCTGTGATCCACTGATCCAGTCTCTGCTCTGTGATCCACTGATCCAGTCTCTGCTCTGTGATCCACTGATCCAGTCTCTGCTCTGTGATCCACTGATCCAGTCTTTCCTCCAACTCGTACCACCTGTCTTATGTCTTAAACTCAGCTGTGTAGCTGATTTCCTTCAGTTTAAACTGTGCTTTATCAGCGTGTCTCTTTACCATTTTCAGCTTGTTAAAACAACCATGTTCTGCATAACGCACATCCCCGTTATTTTATCTACAATCCATGCCCACACTTCCACTTTTTAATTCCACTGCTCAGATTTGACCAACAAGGACTTTAAGCAACAATCAGTCGTTAACATTAGGAACATTAATCAGCCTCTCTGATTGGCTGGTAGTGTTTCCTTTCTTTATCTGGTTTCCTATCAGAAATCAACCTGACTAGTGGTGTATGAATAGAACTAAATAGAACTAGTCATCCCTGGCTCTGGCAGCACAGACAGCTCAGTCTTAACGAGGACCCCCCGCCTCCATCCACAAGGTCCCATGTCACGCTGATCCCCACACACGCGTGATGCACCTGCTGAGCATCTCTGCCAGGAAGGGGGTGGGGGGTAACCATGGCGACCAACATCCCAGGGCCTGTGCAGCTTGCAGGTGCTCATCCGGCGCCGACGCCAGGAAGTCAATGAGGAGACGTTGACCGGGAGGACACACGTCCTCATTCACATCAACCCCTCACCCCCCTCCACCCCCTCCCTCACTAGTACAGCCAACGAGGTGACGGTCAGATAAATACGCCGCTTTGATTAACGCGGCGAGGCTTCGGTCGGGTCTAACTTTAAGCTCCTGGAAATGATGCGACGGCGTCTGGCGGTGGAGCCGCGTTGAGCCTGTTGTTGTGATCCTGGTGATGAACAGCTCTGGTTAATGACGTTAATTACATTACACGTGCAGGCGTTTGGCAGCACACTCAGCAGCTTACATAAGAGAGAAATAAAATAAATAAATAAATAAATAACAATTAAATCCAGATATGAGAAGCTGGAACCAGAGAATTTGGACATTTCCTTATTAAAAACCATTCAAAGAATTCTTCTTTATAAAACACAGGTGATAATACTTATATATGATCTTTTATTCTACACATAACACTATATTAAACCAAACAATAGATGAGGAAATTTTATAAAATAGTTGAAATTTGATATACACTAGAGGATGTAATGGAGCTGCAGCAGTTAGTTGATTATTGATTAGTTGCCAGCTATTACAAGTAGTCACCTATCACCTATCACTATTTTGACAATGGATTTGAGTCATATTTAAGAAAAAAATGGCCAAAATTAATACAGAATCTGTTTGAATATGTCTATATTTACATCATGAAGCACAGCCAATAGTCAATTAGAGCTGCAATGATTTAATGATTAGTGGATTATTTGTCAAACATTACATTAATCACCAACTATTTTGACAGTTTTAAAAATAAAATGTTGAAATTCTCTGGTTCCAGCTTCTCAGTCTGATTATTTTCTGGTTTGTTTAGTCTTAGAATGAGAATTTGGACATTTAATGTGGATTGATGTAATGGTATAATCCTGACTGAGCTAAAAGAAAAGAGTTTAATGTTCTAGTTTCATTTCTACAGGATTGTTTCCGCTTGAAAAACAAGATGAACAACATTTCAGAAATTTTTACTGTGGATGAGTTATAGCTTTTAATTGTTCTCTGGGGTAAAAAGGAACCATAATTATCTCTTATAAAAGGAGCCAGAAGCACAGTCATGATCTCACACAACGAAGCCAGAATCGTTTTTTGTTCATATTTTGGGGGAAAAATATAAAAATAAATAAAATCAGCATATATTTGAATGTCCTACACTTGATTTGGTTAGAACAGTGTTTTAACATTTCTCTGATTTAAAAGAATCCTAAACAATAACTTCCAGGGTCAAAGTGCATTAAGATGCATGTGTGGACACAACAGGTGAAGCTGCACTGAAGCTCACTGAGGACTTAAGCTGCTGTTAAATAGAAAACACAGACAACTCGTCCTGTAGCAGCCGACGCCTCGCTCAGCTGACACGATGGTTCACCACCCGCTAGTGAAATGAAATAAAAGCACACGTGTTCTCGTTGCTGCGAGGCGGGTTCTCAGACGGCATCCGATATCATCGCCATCCGTTCGCCGCCAGCAGACCTCACGCAGGCTGCGTTCAAACTCCAAAATCAAGGAAACCTGATTGTATAATTTGCGGCGGCGAGGCAGCCGCCATCAAACAGAACCACAGAACCCGTCTGTCCAACAGAAACAACACATGTAAGGAGAGATGGGGGAAACGGAGGGATTATTATCATTATTACTATTATTATTACTATTATTATTACTAGCTTCTAAACGGCTGCAAACAACAACTCATTTAATGGTTGATTTATCCATCAATTACTGAAGTGATTAATAGCTTGGTTCAATAAATGGTGTAAAATGTTGATCAGTGTTTGTCAAAGCTGCAGATTGAAGCTAAAATGTCTTTTTTTGTCCACAACCCAAAGATCATCAGTTTACTATTATAGAAGAATAAAGAAACCAGGAAATAATCAGAGAACAGAAGCTGAACCAGAGAATCTGGACATTTTAGAAATAAAAAAAAGACTCAAAACGATAGCGATTAACCCATTAGTTGAATCGATTAATCAACTAATTTTCACAGCTCATAATTTGAAAAGTTGACATAAAACATTTACTGCAGAGCTGCAATGATTAGTTGATTTTAGAGAATAAAACGTCCAAATTTGATTGTCTCAAATCTGATTATTTTCCGGTTTATTTAGTCTAAGAACCAGAAAATGATGCTAAAAGTAGCTCAACTCGATGAATCTATTCTCAATACTTGGCAACCTGATGGTTTCAGCTCTACCATGAGCTAAACAATTGAAGCTCAGATCAAGATAAAAGTTCTGGTTGAGTTTCACATCTTCATAATCAATCCCGCTTGAAAACAAACATTTCAGAAATTGTACCGTAGATGAGTTACAGCCTTTTTTTAATCGTTCTCTGAGGGTATAACGGAGCCATAATTATGCCGACTATAAAAGGAGCCACAATTTATGATTCCACAGCTCTTCTGTTGAGCCAAAGGTATTTGAAGTTCCAGATTCCAAAACACATAACTCACATCCTGAATTTCCATTCAGGCCCCGGTACGACCAACAGAGCCCGTTGTGTTTTGACTCAGCATCACACACACCTGTCGCTGGCAAAGAGACTGTTGCCGTAGCAACCGCAGCTTCCATCGAGCATCAATACCAAACCTGACCTTGCGTGAAGTCAATAGAGACGAACCGCACCTCGACTACAGGGATGATTTACGGGTGTGTGAGCGGCGTCCAACGCCAGCGCCTCACGTTGCAGTTGTGTGTAATAAAAATTAAAAATAAAATAAATAAAAAATAGCTTTCCATAGCTTTTCCTTCACATGCAGGACATGCTAGTTCCCCTTGAGACACGAGGGGGGAAAACAAAGTAAGTTTAATTTTCAAAACGCATAATTACAAAGACAATGGAGTCGCTTTAATCCGCCACTAGTAGAACGCCATCTGGTTATTGGGAGAGTTCTCAGAAAAATCCCACAAATAGATGAGTGAGCACTTTTCTCTGGTCGCAGGCCCAAAAAAAAAAAAAACACTCTCCCAGATCCTTTTCATGCAACAGAAACGCGACTTTCAGAAACTTAATCAGAGCGGACGCTGCAGCCTGATTTTAGTGCTGCGAGGCCAGAACTTTCAGCTGCTTCTGCATGGATGGAGATTGAGAGAATGAGCCCAAATACACAGACAAAGTCATCTTTAGTCTTAGCTATAGCTATAGCGAGTGTGTGTGTGTGTGTGTGTGTGTGTGTGTGCGCGTGTATATGTGTGTGCTGTGTATTATGCTCATAAAACAGATTCTCAGGAGGTGGGCATGAAGAAAAATAATCTGGATCAGAGCTGTGTGTGATTATTATACATTATATTGTATACATTATTAATATGTTAATAATATGATATATTATATATCATATATATATTTCTGCACCCACCAGGCTGCAGGGATGATGTGGCCAGCTCCTGGTCCTGGACGGCAGCCTCCACAGGCTCTGGATCCGAGTGCAATGGAACAGCGAGTAATTCCGGTTCGGGGTCATTGTGCGTTTCGGGAGGCAGCCGGGTGCCAGGTTCTAGGTCCGTGTGCTTGTGGGCCGGCTGGGGGCCCGGCTCAGAGTCCGTGTGCATGGGGGCCGGCTGGGGGCTGAGCTCCGGGCCCGTGTCCATGTCCTCTGCAGCAGGAGACCTGCAGTTGGAACAAACATAGTCCTCTCTGGGGTGGATTTCTGCTTGGCCTGAGTTCTGACGCTCGCACTCGAGGTGTAGCCATCTGAAAAGGAGGAAAAAAAGAGTGCAAAGGAATTTTCAGGGATTGTTCAACTTCAACAGGAATCTCTGCACAATCATGAATTTGACCTATTTATTATTCCGATTTCCTTCGAGAGCGTCAATTTGCCAAAAGGAATAAAACTGAGTTCAATGAAAGACATCTTTACCTCTTACAGCTGTGGCAGAGGATCAGGTCTTTGTGGTGCTCCGGGTCCAGGATGCAGGCACACATGGGGCAGCACAGGGCCGGGTCCTGGTTCTGGACGCAGCTCTCACACAGCAGGCTGGTGTGGTGCCACTGGCCGCCGGTTCTGGTTCCACACTGGACGCAAACCCTGCAGTTCTGGGGGAGCAGAGCCGGAGAATCAGGGTTAAAGCCGCTCAGGACCGGTGCAGCGTGAGGTGTGTTAGGTTTGGATCAACGCTGGTTCTGTTTTACAGATTTGGCTCCTGGGTCGCCGGACGGGATACCAGCATGAAACCAGTCCAGGCTCATAGTGTGTGTGTGTGTGTGTGTGTGTGTGTATTCTAGATCATCGCTGTTTATAAAACAGACCGTAACTGTTTTCCAGCTGAATACAACTGATTTAATGAGGTAATGAAACCTTATATCTTAACCTTGATTAGGTGGTTTTACGTTGGATTTTTCTCATTAAATGGGTCATTCTGCCTAAGCAGTTTTTAATGAAACTCAAAGTGGGGTTAACATTCTATCACTCAGCTCCAATAGCAGAAATAAGTCAAAGTTGTGTAACAATGGACAAGACTCGAAATGAGAGCAGGATGTCAGTAATGAAAATATCAATGAACTTCATGTTGTTTCTCTGATTCTTCTTCAACCTTTTCAGGTGTTTATAGACATTAAAAAATAAATCACGTTCCATTGTTTATCCCTTACTCACAGTAACCTGTTGTTGGTTCGGTACAGAGCGTTTCGTTGAGCTTAGAACAGCATAAGGCAATAAATTAGAGTCATTTCAGTGAAATATGCAGCGACAGAGCAGCAGGAACAGAGCTGCTCTGGCTTCAGCGTTCAGCTTCAGCTGAGATGGAGATTTTAAAACCGTGCTGCTGGTTTTACACCCACCCAGTTCTCAAGCGTTTAAATGACACTTGAACTATTTTTTTTAAGATTGTGGCGAAGGTACAGAGAAAAGGACATAAAGCTTCTTCATAAAAAAAAAACACATCGGCACCGACTTTCTTGCGGCGATGTGGTGACTTTGCAGTTTTCTGGAGGTGATTTCTTTTTTTTTTTTCTCGTTTTCACACACACAACCATGAGCGTTCACGTATGTGACGTCTGTAGTTGAAGAGTGATGAAACTGAAACCCTGACTCATTCATTCCCCTCTAGACAAAACAAACGCAGTGCGACGGCAGACAGACGCTTAAAGAGAAGCGGAGGGATGGAGGATGGAGGAAGATAATTTATCTTTTTTCAGGTTTTTGTGTAAAATTTTTCATGAAAGTCTAAAGAAAATGTTGGTGCTGTTTTCTTAAACCTTTGATGCATACGTGGGATCAAAAATGACCCCGTAGCTTCTTATTCTACAAAATCTTAAAAAGAACGGAAAAGGTTGAATATTTTCCTATTTCAGGTCTATCTTTATAAAAGACGTTTGACGATGAAGCAGTTTTATTATTTTATCTCTTACATAAGTGGGGTAAGGATATATAATTTTTTTATAATCTTCATCATTCTTTAACCAAACTTATAATATACTTTATACTTACTATATAATAATATATAGCAAAATAAATAACAATAAGTAAAATAAGTGATAAATAAATGTTTCCCTTTTGTCCATGTACTTGTATTGTAAAACTGAAATCATGTGTAATGAAGTCTGAACAAGCTTCTTCACCTGTTAAGGTCTCAGTCCTCGCAGTGAAACTTTAAAAGTTAAAGTCTGACTCATTTCTTACCCACAGGACGTGTAAAGAGAGATTTCCAGAGGTTGGAGAAGTTTTGACTGATTTAATATCGTGAATGTGTTGCCAACGAATATTACACACAGTGGATTCGGTGCTGCGGTTTCTTGTAAAATAATATCTGCTGGCAGCAATAAACACCCTACAACAGCCCAGAGTAGGTGATTTACGAGGCGGCTCCGTGTGGGGTCTCCTACCTTACACCTCCATCCGTTGGTGGGCAGCGTCTCCATGGCGGGCTGCAGACAGAAGGTGTGATAGCCTTTATCACACATGTCACACACCAGCATCTTAGTGTCCTCTCCTGGGTTCCTGCAGAGACACGGGACAGGGGTCAGAGGTCATGGAACGGCTCCTCTGTTTGTTGAGTTTGGGCGAAACAAACGAGAACGGGTCCAAAATATAAAAAGGAAAACTGTAAAGAGCTTAATGAGAACAGGACCAAGAATGGAGTTGACTACATTTACAACACAGGGGGAGAAGAAGCTTCCACTTTGCTTTCTGAGACCACAGATTCTGACCCTTGTGGACATAAAAAACATGAATTTCTCTCAACTGTACAATATTAACAGCCTGAAGCTTTGTGAGATTTAAAGTGCAGTACAAGGATATTCAGTCATGTGATGATTCTGTTTCTCAGATTCAAGTCTCCCAAAGGGTTTTTTTTTTGCTTCCATTCTGTTTCCAAGCCATTGGATTCTTTGAGAATGTTTAATCATCTTTTTTAATGTTTTTTATCTTTGATGAACATGTATAAAACAAACGTGATAACTTCCATCCGATGTCAAATTAATTCTCACTGAAAGTAAGTTCTCATGTTATACTTTTAATAGTGAAAAGAAAAGATAAAAGATCCACATTAAAAACTATGGACAAAAGGGAGTAATAAGGTTGAATCAAATTCCCTACATTTGGAGACCATACTGTAAATTACCAAATAATAGGGAGGTTTCAATTAAAAGCTGGGTCCCCTTTAAATACCTGCTGCAGGTGTACATTTCCACCAGTTTAAAAAAAGGGCCTCTCATCACTATAGTGCTCCAAATATGGAAAACACTAATACTTCTACTACTACTACTAATAATAATAATAATGATGATGATTGTCAATTATGGCTCCAGCAGTGAAAAAATAGAAAAATACAACATTAAATTCAAACTTCCTGTGGTAAAATATGCAGCCGTGAGAGGTTGAACTACAGTACTATGATTTGACTTTAGAAAAATGAAAGTTAAACCGTAGTCATTCTGGTTAAATACAAGAATGGAAGAAACCCACCAGATTTTTCCAGTTTTACTGAGCAAGATTTTTGTCAGGAAGAAATTATTAATCTTAAAAAAAAACAGCTTTTTAACTGTTAAGTGACTGAAGCAAACACCCTGGCTATTATTTAGTAATTTATTTTATATTTTGTGTCCTTGCAATGCAGCAAAACATGATAGTGTGAAGAACAAAAAGCTGCATGAGCAGTGTCCATGTAGGCAAACAGCCATGTACGCTAACACAGCTTCTACGCTGTTTAAATAAGGTCAGAGGTCACGAGGCTGAGCTTCAGGCTACAACATCCAGTTAGCTCCTCACAAAGCACAGAGGCAAACAAAACGCAGCAGTAAAAACACCATCGCCGGTGGCCGGAAGAACAGCTGAAGGATTAAAAAACACCCCACGGTGAAGGATTCCATTATTCAGGACTCACTTGCATGTCTGGCAGATTTTGCACTCGGGGCACTGCCACCCCGCCCTCCTCAGGGGGGTCACGGCCATGTCCAGGCACATCCCGTGGTAATGCAGACCACAGCTGGTGCAGAAGAGCTGGTCCAGCAGGTCCCCGGGGCTGTCGCATAGCGCGCAGTTCACATCATCTACAACTGCAGAGAGAGAGAGAGAGAGAGAGGAGACTCCGTCAAAAAAAAAAAAAAAAAAAACCCTCGGCTTCATCCAAGCGTGAGATTCTGCTGCGGCGTCTACATACGACGCGTCGGGGTTTGGACCCAACGTACATTTGTTAATGGCCAATTCATTGTGTTCTGGGCAGAGGAGAGAGAGGCTCCTGATATCCTGAAAGGTCCCGGCTGCCCCCGCACAGGGGTAATGGTAGAGTTGAGCACATCCTTCAGCACAGCACTTAATGGATGCTCCAAGGCGCTTACAGTATGCACAGTGCTGCAGAGAGAGAGGGGGGGGGCACAAAATATGTATAAAATGTCTTTGACAACTAAGATGAACACAGTGGTTGAACAGGAAACAACAGCTTCTAATAAACACTCTCAGCTGACCCAGCGTATGTAAAGTAGAGCTTCAACTAATCTGATAGTTGATTCTTCTATTGATTATTGAAATGATTATTAGATAAGTTGTTGTTGTCAAATGGTGTAAACCGTTGATCAGTGTTTCTAAAGCTGCAGATTGAACCTAAAATGTCTTTTTTTGTCCACAACCCAAAGATCATCAGTTTACTATTATAGAAGAATAAAGAAACCAGGAAATAATCAGAGAACAGAAGCTGAACCAGAGAATTTGGACATTTTATCAGTAAAAATGACTCAAATGGACTAATAATTGGTGATTAATGTAATAGTTGGCAACTAATCAATTAATCAACTAATCATTGCAGCTACAACCTTGTAATTGGTTTTGTAAATTTTTCCACATTCTGATAATTGATTAGTCAATGAGTCATTTTAAGAAGATTCTCCGGATTCATCTTCTCAAACAGTACTAGTAGCCTTCTATAATAGTATAAACCATTAAATGAAGGAAATTAATACATCAATCAATACAGGTGTCAATTAATGTAATAGCTGGAAACTAATTGATTAATTGGCCAATTGTTGCATCTCTGATGTAAAATACTTTATCCGTTAAGGTCCAGTTTCTCATGTCAGGATCTCTGCTGCTATAACATGATATAATCACCCTGCTCAGTGAACCTCACACAGATCTTATTCCTCTCACTCCTGTGATTGTGCTAATAGCGACTCGCGCCACGCCCCCGATCGGTTTTATGTCGACTCGCTCTGCGGCCGACGCCGGGATCTAAGCTGCCACAAGAGCTTGTGACCTTTTCATTTCACAGCTGAGGGATCCACGCCGCCGGGCCGACCTTTACGGGCCGGTCTGATCCATCGGCTCCGCTGCCCCGACACATTAAGACGGCGTTAACACCCATTAGCCCGCGGACGCCCCCCCTCACTCACCTTTGTGCTCCCTGAGTCAATGGCTCTGTCCACATTAAGCAGAGATTGTCCCTCGCCCTCACAAACGCCGTCGGACCACAAGGCACAACTCTGATGTGCCCAGCATTGCCCTGTTTTAATGAGATTAAACCACGGAGACTTGTAATCTCATCAGATAAATATCAGGGAGGGATTCTGCAACATGTGGTGGATAAATAAACAAAGCATTGACAGACAATGCAATTGTTCTGAATGGGGGTTAGAGAGTTTTCTTACCTGACTCAAAGAGAGACCGGACGTTGAGATCTTGTGGAAGGCCGACATGAGAAAGCTCGTCCCAGAATCGACTGGCTGGGTCTGGTTCTCCCTCACAGCTTTCAGACCCACTGGAACAAAAGAAGAGGTTTGCAGAGAAAGCAGGTCAGCACTGGGTTGTTTTTCTGTTTTGATTTTTTTTTTTTTTAAACGAGGACAGCTAAGCAAGAAAAGGACAATCTGAATCAACTTAGGAATGAATCAAGAGTAGACATAATGGTAGAGGACGATGTGCAGTTTACAAAAGCAGAGAGATGAAGACAGAGAGAATGAGCCGGGGGAAAAATGTTAGAGAGCAAATACAAAGCTGTGGGGGAGGAGGAAGAGGAGGAGGAGGAAGAGGAGGAAGAGGAGGAGGAAGAGGTAGAGGAGGAGGAAGAGGAAGAGGAGGAGGAGCAGGAGGAGGAGGAAGAGGAGGAGGAGGGAGAGGTAGAGGAGGAGGAGGAAGAGGAAGAGGAGGAAGAGGAGGATGAGGAGGGAGAGGAGCAGGAGGAGGGAGAGGAGGAAGAGGAGGAGGAGGAGGAAGAGGAGGAGGAGGAGGAGGAGCAGGAGGAGGAGGAAGAGGAGGAAGAGGAGGAGGAGGAGGGAGAGGAGGAGGAAGAGGTAGAGGAGGAGGAGGAAGAGGAAGAGGAGGAAGAGGAGGATGAGGAGGGAGAGGAGCAGGAGGAGGGAGAGGAGGAAGAGGAGGAGGAGGAGGAAGAGGAGGAGGAGGAGGAGGAGGAAGAGGTAGAGGAGGAGGAGGAGGAAGAGGAGGATGAGGAGGAGGAGGAAGGAGAGGAGGAGGAGGAGGGAGAGGAGGAGGAGGAGGAAGAGGAGGAGGAGGAGGAGGAGGAAGAGGAAGAGGTAGAGAAGGAGGAAGAGGAGGAGGAGGGAGAGGAGGAGGAGGAGGAAGAGGAGGAGGAAGAGGAGGAGGAAGAGGTAGAGGAGGAGGAGGAGGAAGAGGAGGATGAGGAGGAGGAGGAAGGAGAGGAGGAGGAGGAGGGAGAGGAGGAGGAGGAGGAAGAGGAGGAGGAGGAGGAGGAGGAAGAGGAAGAGGTAGAGGTAGAGGAGGAGGAAGAGGAGGAAGAGGAAGAGGAGGAGGGAGAGGAGGAGGAGGAGGGAGAGGAGGAGGAGGAAGAGGAGGAGTAGAGGAGGAGGAAGAGGAGGAGGAAGAGGAAGAGGTAGAGGAGGAGGAAGAGGAAGAGGAAGAGGAGGAGGAGGAGGAGGAGGAGGAGCAGGAGGAGGAGGAGGGAGAGGAGGAGGAAGAGGGCCATCTTGTTTGGCGTGTGCACAAGGGGCTGGCTGCTCTGTCTCATAAAATCTGTTAAAAGGATGCGTTTCTCAGAGTCCCTGGCCTGAACCAGTGAGCTGCATAGCATGCGGAAAATGTGGAGGGGGGACATTAGCATTTAAAAAGAACCCAAGTTCCAGTAAACAAACCACGGGCCAAAACCAAGAGACCGGCTTTCTGCGAGCATGACGGCAGACTCGTGACGAACAGGAGTCGACGGCGCGTTGTCGCTGTCGCCGGTTGTGAGAGCGATTCCAGCCTCCTCACGTTTGTTCGGCTCTCACCGCCGCTTCTGTTTCTCTAAAGAATCAATTAAACAATGCTGCTGCGGACGTGGCCCCGACGACCAATCACATCGCCCGGCAACGACCCGGCAACGGCCCGGCAACGGCCCGGCAACGACAGGGCAACGACAGGGCAACGACAGGGCAACGGCCCGGCAACGGCCCGGCAACGACACGGCAACAACACGGCAACGGCCCGGCAACGACCCGGCAACGACTGGCAGATTATAAGGAACGGCAGACCAGAAATGCTGTTACATCACCGGGAACCAGGGCACACCTGATTGGTTCTGAAGGACCAAAGTCATCAGTTCTCTACTATAAAAAACTAAAGAAACCAGGAAAATGATCAGAGGAACTGGAACCAGAGAATTAGGCCTGCTCCTTTTTTTCTTCTTTAAAGTCAGGAAATTGTCTAAATTCTCTGGTTCTAAGACTAACGAAACCAAAAAAAAAAGATTTGAGAAGCTGAAACCAGAGAATATGGACATTTTGACATTACCTAAATAGATCAAATAGTTGGCAACTAATTGATTAATCAACTAATCGATGCAGCTCTACATTTTTTTAATGAAGAAAATGTCCAAATTCTATGGTTCTCAGAATAAAACCTGAAAAATCTGATTTAAGAAGCTGGAACCAGAGTTTGGACATTTTCTTCTTAAAATTATTCAAAAAGATCAAATAGTTGATCAATGTAATTCATAGTCAACAACTAATTATTGCTGCTCTACATTTGTACATTTTTTTTTAAATGAAGAAAATGTCCAAATACTAACAAAACGAGAAAATAATCAGATTAGAGATGCTAGTACCAGAGAATATGGAAATCTCCTTAAAAACTATCAATCGATCAAAACAATTGACGATTACTGCAATACTTGGCAAGTTAAATCAAAACAAATGTCCAAAATTCTTTGGTCCTAAGAATTACTAAACCAGAAAAATTGATTTGTGAGGCTGGAACTAGAGAATTTTCTTTTTAAAAATAAAACATTACTTTATAGAATAGAATCAAAATCTGAAAAATTGACATTAAGTTAACTTTTACAATGTGAAGCTACAACAACTAGTCAATCAATCAATTGATCAATCCCTGTGTGTGCACAGATGAGAACAAAATGCAGAGTCAAATTCATGTATTGTCACTTGACTTGAAGAATAACGCTGATTCTGATTGGTTGCCATCTATACCAGTAATCAACGATTATTCTGACAATCCAATAATTGATTCCAACACTTAACCAATCACATCGCAGCAATGACACAGCAGCGAGTGGCGGATTTGGAGGAACGCCAGCCCCGTACCGCCGTTACGTTACCAGGAACCAAGAGAGACGCCCGATTGGTTCCAGAGGACCAAAACAAATTAGGCAGCTGTCCAAAAGAGTCAGCGTTTGTTGGCACTGTGTGTGTGTGTGTGTGTGTGTGTGTGTGTGTGTGTGCGTGTGTGTGCGCACATTAACACTCCTAAGGTTGTTAAGGTGAACCCTTCATCTCAGGCGGCATCCCTGAACCTCGGGGCTGTGGCAGATCTTTAGTCACTGGACCCAGAGGCAGCAGAGCGACTTTTACCAGGACTAAAGATCCTGAACCTTCAACATGAGTTAACAAGTCTGGAGTCACTGTTGACTCTGCGTCTGATTCTATTTGACATGTTAAAATATAACAAAGACAGGTTTTTACCACCTTAGGACCGTAGCCAGAGTCCAGCTGTTTCTCTTTCAGGCCAATAGAGATGTGCTGATGTTCGCTCTTATCCTTTAAATTACTGATTCAACAATTTACAGGTTTTACATTTATATTTTATATTATTTCGGCATGTTTAGGACTTTGGTTAAATGAAAGTTGTTTTTAAAATTTGCTTAATGATAAAAATTCTTTAATGCAAAACTTAACCACACAAGAGCATAAATATAGTTGCTGTCCTGTCTTTAATTTTTTCTTGCCCATTTCTTGTTTTTATTTTAAATCTGAAAGGTGAACAATTGTTTGATTGATATTCTACCTGCTTAAAGTGACCATTTATCCTCCATGTGAAGTGGTTTGTATAGGAAATGTAAGCGTGGCTCGCGCTTATAAAGGGTAATTGTGCTTAAATAGTTTCATATTTTGCATGTAAAAACAAGATATTTCTATTGATAATGGGTCAATCATTGAATCAAACAGCCAATGATTTAATAGACAAACCACAAATCAACTTTATATTAAAGTCATCACATTAGGAAATATGAAATATTATAAAATATTTAACGTCATATGTTCTAGACGTATCGCAACCTCATCACATTTACATATTAAAAGTAGGTCGTTAAGCATAAATCATCAATTATTAATATATAGACATCTTTATCAACGGGCTTTATTTTTTAAATATGACGCAGCTCTAGCTTAACTTAAAATGAAGAGAATTAGATTTTGGTCATAATTTATATTTCAGCAGCTCAACACTGGTTATTTCCCAGTTCTTGACGTATACAAACAATGAGAGATCATGGTATTTTCTCTGCATTTGTCGGCCTACTCACTTCATCCTCTCCCTCGGTCCTGAGGTGGTGTCTCTGGCCGTTTTTGGCTGAGTGGTTTCATCGTCGCCGCCGTCGCCCGTCGAGTCGCCTCCACCTCTGAAGATGGTGGAGCTGAACGCTCGCAGCTCGCCCTGACCCAGGAGGCTACGGCCACCGCAGTAACAGAAGGCACAGAGATGCTCACTGGAACAGAGGAAGTGGGTGGAAGGGGGTGTTTAATTATATATATATATATACCTACTGTGACTTAACACAGCGCCACGCATGACACGATGAATTAAGGCCTTGTTCTTCTGGAGCTGGTGCAGCAACACATATTAACGCTAACACCAAACATAATGAAGCAGAGTCCCCACATACACTGTTTAAAGGGACAGTTTGGTGTTCCTGATTTATTTCAGCACTGATTTCCATTCATTTAAAGCATAAACCATAGTTTCACTGGTTCCTCCAGTGTTGAGCTTCGTGGTGATTTTTAACAATGTTAGTTCACAGGGCAGATTTAGAAAAACCTATTTAACTCAATGACAAACTGAATAAACCCTGGTATGAAGCTCAGTGTGTAATGGTACTGCCTCAGTAAATGTTTCCCCGTTTCATTCATCTGTTCTTGCTTTGAAAGGTTTTGGCAGAGCGGCGGAGGGATACTGGAGCTGCGCTGCGTTCTGCTAAATAGTTCCTGAATAAATCCAGCTCTGGTTCCAATATTCAGTTATTGAGTCGTTTATAAAAACGGCAGAAAAACATTTACAACAAGTCAGATTAAAACATGAGCTTCATGTTTGGAAAACAGCTGCTGAAAAATAACCGTAACTTCCTTTATTTTGAAAATCTGGTTAGAGGAAAATCACTGAAAAATCCACAACATTAATTCATTAAATTGGCAATGAATGGGATTTATCTTCTAGTTAACTTTCTTAAAATCACCACTATTCAAATTCACCTTTCCTGAAAATGAATTATAAACAGTTTTATATGAAGCAATGCATACATATCAAACTCTAATTGAATGACAACTAACAACTATTCTAATAGTTGATTCACCCATTATTAAAACTGGTAGTTTTGTTCATTAAATGGTGTAAAATGTTGAAGATTGAACCTAAAATGTCTTTTTTTGTCCAGAACAACAGTCCAAAATCCAAAGATCACAAGTTTGCTATTATAGAAAAATAAAAAAAACTGGAAATAATCTGAGAATTTGGAGATTCTTTCTTAAAAATGATTTAAATCAATTTATTTTTTATCAAAACAGTTGGTGAATAATGTAAAAGTTAATTGAGTAACTGACCAATCATTACGGCTCTAGACAACATTCATCACATTTTCCCATGAAGCTCATTGGGGAATTTAGTGTTGGAGTTAATCCATCACCTCACACAGATATTTGTAAATGTTAAGAGAAATCAGAAGAACGGGGGAAAGTTTAGAATGAAACACACTAAATATTCATCGCCGTCTTGAGTCCTGGGATTGGCTGGTTAATAAGGTCCCAGGAGACGCTGCTGTTATTCCCTCCATCACCAGCATCAATAGCACAGACAGACCAGGAGATGGATCACAACCTTCTACAGACACATGGAGGCTCAGGATAGCAGCTCATTCTGGTGGTGATCATTTAGAAACAGAATTATTGTAATTTTAAGACTACTGTGGGCCATGTGATATAACTAGGGCACCCCAGTAAGACTAATTACGCAGATATTAGAATATGTAAAAAGAAACGTATGGTAAATATATTCCATATATTTCAAATAATTATAAAGGAGTGTCAGGTTCTGTTAACACGAAATGTGATTAACATATAGTGCATCATTGAATTCTTAACAGATAATAAACTCCTAATCCTGTTTCTCATTGGCCAAGATTAGAGCTGCAATGATTAATTGATTAGTTGACAACTATTACATCATCAACTAGTTTGATAATCACGTCATTTTTAAAGAAGAACATGCCCGGGTTCTAAAATCAGATTTTCTTGCTTTCTTTATTCTTTTATAATAGTAAACTGATGACATTTTATTTTGCTGTTGTTGTGTTATGTTGAATTATTAAGCTTTAGGAAATCATTCTCGATATTGGACGCCATTTTAGGAACCAAGCAACTAATCCATTTTTCACTTGAATGAACTCTTCCTATTTCCTCTTTAATGTCTCGTAGCTTCAGCCATGATTCCTCCGATCCAAGATGGTGGCTTTTTCTTTTTTTAAGGAGGTCTTGGATCATTTATCTCTGGGGTCTGGTGATAAAATTTCACCTTTAAGAAGTTCCAACATAGGTTTTACTGAGGACACGTATTGTTTCTAAGAGAGAATATCCATTAAATTAGCCACTTGCTTCCCCATCATCTCTACCTACGGATGATTTTATTATGAACCATTATTTTATAACAAATAATTGTATAGTAATGGAACTGATGCTGACAGAGGATTTTTGACGGAGCTGGGCTGGAGTTTCACACAGACAGGAAGGGCACAAATCATCCAGTCAAATTTCAAAATAAAACATTACAATTCACCGGCGGTAGAAGCACACGTCAAAGCACATTACAGACCCCAGAGTAAATAATGAATTAAAATTAACAGCCTTTTAAATTAACCTTTTAATATTTTGTGTTGCATATTAACTGGACTATCAATTATTTATCCAACACTGTGTTGGTGGAACTTGGCTTCGCTCTCAGCTTTTCCTCCAGATCTCTCTCCTCGTCCAGCTCAGGTTGAAGGTGGCGACTAGATTCCTATAAAGTCCCCCCCCACCCCCACCCCACATGCTGCTCGATGGCGGTCGGCGTCCAAACCGGAGGACGCGGCCAAAACGGAGGTTGCGGCCAAGGCAACTGAGCCATGTCTCGCCAAGTGTGCATATTGAAGCCCCAGTTCTAGCAGCATTGTATGGGCTGGATGGAGCTGGAGGATGTGTTTAGTTCCTCTACAGTTGGACCTGCAGGGGCCAGCAGTTATGTAACATACGGTCACGTATAGGGTCGGATTTAAGATTTAATAAAAAAGGAGACATCTTTTATCTCCTTGACATTGTACAAAAACATCCACCGCCACAGCCTGTGATGATTTTTACATTAATCACCAACTAGCGGTGTGCAGTTTTACATCCCTGAGATTTTACTTATGTAATTCTAATCAGGTGAAGTATTTCTAAGTATACCATGATTATGTCCTTTGATTATTTTTTTCCAGAAAAAGGCACCATGAAACTCTTATGTAGGGCTGCAACAATTAGTGGATGAATTGATTAGTTGCCAACTATTGAGTGTCAACTACAACTAACTTAGTAATCAGTTAATTGATTTGAGTCTTTTTTTTTATTCTAAAATGTCCAAATTCTGATTATTTCCTGGCTTCTTTATTCTTCTATAATAGTAAACTGATGATCTTTGGGTTGTGGACAAAAAAAGACATTTTAGCTTCAATCTGCAGCTTTAGAAACACTGATCAACATTTAATGAACCAACTAATCGATTAATCGTGTCAGTAATCAATAGCATAAGTAGTTGCTAGTTGCAGAAACACCAAGCTAAGTAGGAAAACTACCAAATAAAATAAAGAAGCAATTTCTTAAAGGAAAAAAATATATTAAAGATGTGAAAAAAACAATGAATGTTGTGCACAATTTTAACATCAGGGGCAAAACCATTTTCAAACTGCTGAAATAATAAAATAATCATCGTGTTCAGCCGGTCATGTTCAAGGGCTTCTGAAAAAAAAAAAACTCTTTTCAGTAGTTCCGCTTGTCGCTTCAGCTTTTCACGCCTCAGAAATAATCTTTTTAATAAGCCGAAGCTTCATTTCACCTACAACAAGCAGCATTAACACCTACATACAAACCGATATGAACATGAACGCTTGGACATTTACATATTCACACACAGCAATTTAACAGCAAAAGTTTGGTGTTTCTAACCTGCTTTTGACTTCTCGACCCGCTGGGACAGATGGTCCCGCTGGACTCTCTGCTGGGGGGCTCTGGGCCAGAGGGGAAGAGGGCCGGTCCTCCTCCGGCACCTCGGCGGTCTCCACCTCCACCGTCTCCACCGGCTGGATTTGTGTTTCTGTCGGTACCGAATAAAAAAAAAAAGAAAGAAAGATTAGAGTGTTGGTGTTGGTGAGCATCAAACCATTAAACCATGAGTTTGACATCTTTTCATTGCCAAATACGACAGTAAAATGTGTGTGCAGCTTCTGACAGTTGCAGCTTTCATAGGTCGGGTTGATTGCGTCCTCCCAGGTTTCCTCCAGGTCAAACGCGCAGCAGCTTTATTAGCGAGATGGATGGTAAAATATGGGGACCATATGCTCCAGCACTGATTACAGTAAACCCACTGGGGAAACGGAGCTCTTGTACAGAACGGCAGCAACAATGGAGGCTGGGAAGGAAAACAAGAATCACAGCTGCCAGAATAACGTCTGAGATAGGGTTTCATATTTGAGTTGGTGAAATTCTTTGCTTAAAAATACAACTGAACTGTCAAAGAAAAAGAAACTCAATTTCCTATATTCACTATGCTAATCATACACATCGACTCCCAAAAGAACATCTCTCTGAGACTTTGGGCCGTGAAAAAAAAAAACTGTTATTCACATTTCATTGAGAGGTAATTAGGCTAATACCACAATGATTCAGTGTCATCTAACAGAATTACACAAGGACTCATTCAAGCTCATTACCTCCTAACAGGATGTGGATGAGGGAGGAGATATTATGCATCACCTTCATTTAAAATGAAAAGAAAACTTATAGGTGTCCAACTTTTGATTATTTATGCATTGATCTGTGTATTTAAATATGCTGCTTCTGTAATAATATTGCTGCTTCTTATATATGCTTTATTTGATTTTTATATTTTTTGTACTTTCTGTCAATACAAGTCGTTTTTAAATGTGCTTTATAAATTAAAATTGGTCGATGATTGACAGTGATCTTTGGGCTACAGCCCACTAACAACATTATAATGAGTAGTTAATATCATTAAGAAATGTAATAAAAATGCATTAAAGGTCCCATACTTTAGATTAGATTAGATAGCTCCTTTATTGTCCCACAGTGGGGAAATTCACACTTTAATCTTTTCCTAGGTATTGATATTATTAAGATAAAATTGCAGTTTACATTAGGGCTGCAACGCCATTTGTGAACCTAACTAATCGATCAATTGTTCTAGAAGTCTTTTTCCCCAATATAGGACCTTTAAAATAGAGGTCATATTACAAATGTAGGGTATGCTACACAAGAATCACAACAGGTTTATGTATAAAACAAACTATCATGCTGACTTTTTTTCAAAAGGAGAGATGCACTCTGCTCGACTTCAGATGCACATATACATCTTTATAGTGAAAAATGAACTATATAGAATCATAGTTTCATTTCCTGTTTTAGTTTATAGGATGGGGGGAGTCGACCTAAAGGCATAAACTTGGTTCTTTTGAAAAAACAGAAGAACCGCATTGTTGGAATCTTGTAAAACTCCAAATGAAATTGTGTATTGGTGTGAAGTTACTCATAAAAAAATGGAGAATCCCCCGTTCCCTGATATCTGCAGCACAGAACGGGAGGCCCGGTCACGTGATGAGATGTACACACATAAAAAAAAGAGCATAAATGGGTCTGGAGAGACTGATGGGATTTTAAAAAGCTTTTAGAGGGCATTAGCCCTGGGCTCTTTCCCACTGCACCTCAATGCCAATCTCAGAGCAGGAGGAGAGATGGGAGCAGCAAGGGGAGGAATAAAAAAGAAAGAAAGAAAGAAAGAAAGGAACACACACCCACTGCAGCTTGGTAGCTCAAGCTAAACCCTTTCAATTACAGCCCTGAAGTAGAAGCATGGGGAGCTGAGGACACGCTCTCATCCATCCTCCCGCTCCAGAAGAGGGAGTCTCCCGAGCCTGGATTGAAGCTCTCTCTGCACGGTGCTGCCCCGGATGTGCAGCTCGGCTCTCACATCAGAACCAGCACCAAAGAAAAGAAAAAAAACAAAAGAGGCTGGATTCTCACCTGCGTCCTGAGGGCCGATGGACTCTGTTATCTCAGTCCCATCCATGCTGTCCTCCTCATCCACAACAACCCTCCCTCTGGTGCGACCCCTGGGGGGTGAAGAAGAGGAAAAAAACACAAACAAATCATCAGAAGCAGTTGGGGGGGGGGCACAGTCATGAATTAGTTAAATATAGTCACAGCTGTCACTGATTTTTAATGGAGGCACTCAGGCTGCGGGGGGGGTCACAATACAGGCTGGTAGGATGTGTTGTTAGGGAATTAAATAAACTGCAATAACTAGGCATAGAGCTGCAACAGCTGCCATAGAATGCTGAAATAATTCATTAATTAGTTGATTCATAAAATGGTGTAAAATGTCAAACACTGATAGAGCTGCATATAAAGATTATTATGAGAGTTGTTTAATCTACACTTAGGCCCATAATTATTCATACCCCTATCAAATACGAGGGATTTCTTGGTTTTTTTCCCCACTTAAAAATTAGTATTTCACCTCAGTTTTTACTTAAATAGGACAAAAAAGTGAATTAATGCCACTATGCCCTTGTGTCATACATTTAACATATTATATAACAATTAAAAGTTCATTACTCTTTGCACTTCTTTTTATATCAACGGCATACAACACAAATTTAATTGTGTTTATTGCAGTTTTTTCTTGGACATTACCCCACAGTAAAAAAAAAAAAAAGTCACTTAAATCGAAGTAATCGATTGACTGCTGGTTGCAGCTCTAATTAAAACATTAAAACTTAACAGATGCTCGTACAGCAGAGCTGAGACGTTCGTGTTGTTGATCTTCAGTGCAACAAACACCTTTATAATTTTATAATTTAAAGTCCCTGGAGAAATGACGGCTCATTACAGCCCGGCCGAATGCGACCTAATTGAATTTCAAATCTAAATGCTAGCATTAATTATTGCGCGGTAATTGCTGTGTAATTCCAGATAACACAAACATGAGTCATGTTTGGTGTCTTTAGGGCGGCTGCTGCATTTATGAGGCACTGAGATGTATATCACATCCCAATAAAAAGATCATCATTCATCGTAGGAGTGTGTACTCAATGTAAACTATTACTATTACAGCTTATTATACAGCGTGGAACAAGCGTTTTAGCTTTTTATTTTATTACGCAAATGAAAAAGATCAAATCTACATTCACAGTGTGCTTCATTTTTTATTTTAACTGTGAGGCTGTAAGTTCATGAAGATAACAATCACCACCTTCAGCCTTTAATAATTTAGAGTTGGGAATAGTGGTTTCCAACCTTAAATAAAACAAATTCTACCTGGAACCCTTCACCACATTAACCGTTGGTCTGGATTCAACTGTTTCGTCCATACTTGTACTTTCCATATCAATCAATACCTCATCATCCTTCCAATCAAGGGTACATCTTAAAATGTCTAGTTTCACTATATTTTGGGTGCTGGAATAGTCTTATTTTGTTGCTTTAAAAAGGACAAACAACAATTTGTCCACTAATATTTAGTTTAATTAGAATGGTTAACGGTATTAAAGGGGAGTCTGAATACATTTATGAAAATACATGTCATCAGTTTAACAAAAGAAAAACTGCAAAACAGCTAGAACTAACTATAAAACGCTTAAACTGCTGCTACAGATCTAGCTAGGTGTTTTTGGTCCATTAAAAGGATGATAAAAAAAAGAATTTGAGAGATTCTTGGTTAGAGAAAATGATAAAATAAAGCAGAGCAGCTTTCGCCTGTGGCCCCTGAAATCACTAAATCTGCCCAAGTTGTAGGAGTGTTTCCTTTACAGATTTACTCTACAGATTATAGAAGCTGCTTTCAGTAATTGCGTAAAGTGTTGGTGAATGTTTCCATGGTCAACTTCAGTATGATATCCATGCACCATGATGCTGGAGCCACGTTTTTTGCTCCTGATGATAACCCATGGAAAGATGAAGTTTACCAGCATCTCTTCTATAATTGTAGGAATTATGGTTCTAGTGTCTGTATCTGTTTGCTTAGTTGTGAGTCAGTAATGCATGAAAAATGAAGCTGGAAGCAGACAGCGGCTCTGTTCATAATACAGAGAATATAATAAATAATTCCCTCATTAATTATGGTTTTATTTCACCACACACAACCCATCCACTATTAACCAGAATGTAAATTTTTATGACTTGACCCCAGGATAAACGGTGGTAGCCGTGGATATAATCATAATACACACGTCACTGTCCATCCATGTATAAGATATGTTTAGTTAGTAAGAGATAAAGTCAGCACTATGTTCATTATTGTATTAAATATTTAAATCATTACTGGATTAGTCGTCTGGTTCATCAAATGGTGAAAAATGTTGATCAGTGTTTGTCAAAGCTGCAGATTGAAGCTAAAATGCCAAAGATCATCAGTTTACTGTTATAGAAGAATAAAGAAACCAGGAAATAATCAGAGAACAGAAGCTGGAACCAGAGAATTTGGACTGTTTCTTCTATAAAAACAATGACTATTAAACCGTGTAAAAAAATATTCAGGTGGCGATTCTTGTAATATTTGCCAACTAATCGATCAATCAATTAATCAGTGCAGCACTAATATGAATCATATCTGGCAATGAAGATGAATGATCCACTGCCTTTTATTTTAAAAAGTTACCTGCATTAATTAATGAGTCACCTGCCTGTGTGTGAATAAAATAAAGAGGGGGAGGTTTCCATTAACCAGTAATTACTGGTTTCTGATCGCCAAAAATATGTTAAAACGAGACACATCTCTTGGTGAAATTAATTCCCTCTGAGCACAATCTGCTCGATCCTCCATCTTCAGACGACGTTTTTCTCTGCTGAACAGAGTGAAAACAGCTCAGAGTCTGTGGAAGGCCGAGGTCACACGGCCCTGACCTCCACCTGGGCAGCTGCAGCTCACGTGTGTGTGTGTGTGTGTGTGTGTGTGTGTGTGTGTGTGTGGCGTCCGCAATAAATTTCATTTATGTTTATAGTTAAGGCAGAAAAAAATAATAATATTAGGAAGCATGTGTGCTCAATTGTGGAAAATAAATGATATGTCAGGTGAGCGCAGCTTTCTGACGGCAAACAAACCGTCAGGAGGGAAACTGACAGCAAATAAGGAAAATAACATCCAATCTTCATGTGGATGCAAGTAAAACAACAGGGAGAAGTCCCAGTTTTAACTAGAAATCACAGCAAGCAAGAGGTGAGAAGAGAATTTCTGTGTTTTACAGAGTAGCTGTGCAACTAACCACTATTTTGATGGTAAATGGATCAATCAATTTGATTAATAGTGTTTACTAAAGCCCAAGATTCAACCTAAAATATTCTGATTTGGGAAAACTGGAACTATAGAATTTGGACATTTTCTTAAAATTGACTCAAATAGATAATTTGTGAATATAGGTGGTGGTTAATGTAATCTACTCCAATAAAGCTTTATCACACAATCTACTCGTTGGAATTCCATATTTGTGATGCCTGGGACATATTCTACAGACACAGACCTTGCATCTGTATTAAAAGGTGAAATATCGCAGATATGATCTCGTTAAACACAACATACTTGACCAGAATTTAACCCATTTATCATGGATAAAATCTAAAAAAAACAAAATCTTTCAGGACATGTGAACCAGCAATATTTCCTCACATTAATATTTAGAGAATCTATACATCTAATTAGAATGCATCCTTCCCTATTACAATGCATCTCTTACATAAACTACAACAGTGAAAAAACTGTAATGATGCTTTCATTTTACCAATAAAATAAAAATTGCTTCACATATACATGGTAGCTATTCAGAGATAATTAACAGTAATAAACAATCATTTTTAACTGAGGGAAGAGAAGAAAAATCCATATTGTTTTCCTTAGGAAAACATCTTTATAAATCACTGGTAAAAACTGCTGCTTTGTGATGAGACATTGCTGTGGTTATGGTCTGGTTAGGATTCTGCACAAAACACGACGAGTTAGGTTTAGATGAAAGATAAGTGGTCAGTGGTCTCCTGCAGCTTTGTTTGCTGAAAACAGTGATAAATATATATGGATTCTCATTTTGGAAGCCATGTGTCACTTGTTGCCAGGGAATAACATCCAATGGCAGATATGAACTCATGTCCTTAAACCTGAAGGATTCTCACACTTGATTGAAATAGTTGAACAGAATGAGTTGAGTAGAAGAGGAAAAAAATGAACAAATGAGAATGAGGGGAAAAAAACACCCGTGATGAATTTCGTGACAAACGTTTTCGAGAAATCTCCTTTTGTTTAGCAGAGATAATGAGATAAATGAACATGTCTCGAGATAATGTCAATTACAAGCGAGGCCGTTCCCGGCTTTCGCAAATTAATTCGCGAGCCTGGAACATTTCTCTAACACGCCTCGTAAAATAATATATCACCCTGGTCTCCTCTCACTTGAGTATTTTATAAGACTTTCCAAATTGAGAGCTTCGAGGCACCTTGTACGAACTCTGTCATTAAGACTTTTATTGAGGTTCCTCTGCAGGAAGAAAACACGCAGAGTGGGATATCCCTCCTCATATCATATCTACAGACTCTGGAGGGACAAACCATCTCATTATTGGTCCATTTCTGTAGCCTGTGGTCGTTAGTTAAACGTGATTTTGATTTTTCTTCCCCGTCCTCATCTGGTTGAAGACATCACCGCTATCAAGCACCGAAGTGAAGAGAACGAAAGAGAAACCCGCATCTTAACCATTATTGGGGAGGTCCAACCCTCTCCATGTCTTAACGTGCCCTGTCAACAGATCAACCACGTCTACATCTCCAACCATCGAGTGCAGAGTCATACAGCGCCGTGCCCCCCCCGTTTGACATACAGAGATCTGTCAGTGTCAGCCTCCTCCCTCCAATCAGAGCGCAGATAACCTAATCTGAGCAGCACCATGTGGGGGGGGGGGGGGGAGTAATTGTCATGGATACAAATTAAAGAGCAACATCAATTGTTAGCATGCTAAGTGGGGAGAGGAAACCCAGCCCCCCAACCAGGGCAGCAGCGTCTCGGGTGGGGGGGGGTCATTAAGGGAGGGAGGAGACGGGGTGGAGGTGGGGGGCGGGGGTGTTGGAGGTAATTTTCGGTGCCACTGGAGAGAGAAATCACCATTGGCTGGATGCCAAACCAACCCCTCCCTCTTAAACGACTTCCATGTCGAGATAAGGAGCGACCCTTGAATCCGAAGAAGAAGAGGAGGAGCGAAGAAACTCTGATCGTCCGTTAGCTGGAGTCAGACAAATATAATGGATGCAAATAAACAAATCTTATTTCTACAGGGAGCCCAGTGCTGCCTTCACGTAGCTTTGGACCACACGACATGCAGATCTGGCAGAGTTAGAACTTTTGGAATTATTATCATGAAAAGAACAGTAAGTTATAATTTAATATTGGAGAAATAAACGCTTAGTTGGGGGTCGCATTTGCAAGGAATCAGGAAGGACCACTTTTCGATGAAGTTATAATATAATGAAGTCATACATCAGCATGTATTTTTAATCTAATGACCATTTTGACAGTTGATTAAGCTATTGATTATTGAGATTATTAATTGGTTCCTTAAATGGTGTAAAATGTTGTTCAGTGTTTCTCAAAGCTGCAGATTGAACCTAAAATGTAAAAAAATAAAATAAAGAGACATTTTCTAATTAAAAATGACTCAAATCAATTAACTGATTACTAAAACAGTTGACAGTTAATAGGTGGCAACTAATCAATTGTTGCAGCCCTACATAGAGTCAAAAGACATAATCATACTTAAAGAAAATACTTCACCTGATTAGAATTACATCAAGAATGTAAAATACAAACAGCTACATAACAGAATTAAAATTAACATGCATAAAAATAGAACCAGGTAAATATAATTTATAACCGACGTCCAACGTCTCCACTGCTAATAATTCACTGTTTTATAGCTAAAGGCATTTAACTGGTTCTTGAATCCAAGGGGGAAAAACATGCAGAAATAAGCTGTGTGACATTTTCAGCTGTGACCACAGTTTTATGTAGGTACACAAAGTAGTTAGTGATGACGTCTTCTACCGTTGGGTACATAACAGCATCATTATACAGCAGAGCTGCTATACTACTACTCTCAATGCATCAGTTTTTTAATGTCAGTGTTGAGACGGCCAGTTATTCCACTGACAAATGCTCAACACTTATTCAACCCCAAACCCTGGACAACTTACCCCCCCCCCCACGGTCCCACCACAGCTACAGAGGGAGAGGAAAAAAGGAAAAAAAGAAAAGGTGAAAATAATGCTGTGGTAAGTAGTCCCAGCTCAGGGCGCCGCCTGGAAAACCAGACACGGATCGCTTGCTTCCCCGGATCGGATCGGCCGGGCCAGCAAACACAAACCCAGCAAACACAACAACCAGGTTTACAGGAGCAGTTCCTGACACGTCCCCCTTTGTCTCAGGCTTAATTACTTTTAACACATGACACGGGTGATTTTAATATGTACACACACACACAACGCTGCTAATATCCACTACAACAGGAAGCCGGCTGATCTGAACTCTATTGTGTTGGTAGATAATTCACAGCTCTGAGAATTACGACTGAATTACTACTAACGTGTAGTTCTAAGCCATTAGTCCGCTGTCGTTTAAACCGATGGGATCAGAAATTAAGGTGTAATGGATTGTCTGAAAGCCCACGAGCGGAGAAAAAAAAAACATGATTTTCATACAAAACCATTAGACATACGACCATTGAGGGTTGGTATCAAGCACAGGAAGCTCTGAAGGTACTTAGCTTCATCGATGCAAGATGAAAAGGGATAATTATTATGATAGAAACATTGATCTGACCTCTATAAACAGATTGTGTGTGTGATGTAGAATCTATAAGCTACAGACAATTATTCCATGACTGGAAAGAGTTCCAGTTTCGTAGGTGTATTGACCAATCATGTTGGTTCTCCATGCTGTAATCTGAGTTTTGACAGGACCCCAAAAAGTCGTTGTTGCTATGATGCAAAAGCTAATGGGGCTTAAATGGATAAATACGTTTTCCCCTAGCCCCACCCCATCTGAACAGTAAAAACCTGCACTGCTGTTTTTATACCATTTACACATGACTCCAACTACACTAGAGCTGAAAGGTTAATTAATTAGTTCTCAACTATTAGAATAATCACCAACTATTTTGATAATCGATTAATTGAGTTGAGTCATTTTTTAAGAAGAAAATGTACGAATTCTCTGGTTCCAGCTTCTCTACTCTGATTATTTTCTGTTTTTTAGTCTTTTACTTTAGTCTGGACAAAAAAAGACTTTCTATCTTAAATCTTCAGCTTTGGGAGATGCCTTCCCAGAATAAAATGACATCATTTTATGAACCAAACAACTATATTAGACGTTTATTAAATGACAGAATAATCAATATATGCACCTCTATTAAACATTAAACAAAGAATGAAAACAGAAATCATTCACAGTAGAAGAATCACAGGACTAAATCTATCCTTCAGAGGCTAATCCGTTGTTGAAGCCATCCTCAATAACTGATTCAGAGATTTAGGGCTGCAACTAACAAATATTTGGTAGCCAATGAATCTGTTGATCAATAAAATAATAGGTTAGTTGTTTGGCTCATTTAATGGTGTAAAACACAGACCACTGTTCCAAAAGCTGTAGATTCAACCTAAAATGTCTTTTTTTGTCCACAACCCAAAGATCATCAGTTTACTATTATAGAAGAATAAAGAAACCTGAAAATAATCAAGAGAACAGAAGCTGGAACCAGAGAATTTGGGCATTTTCTACTTACAAATGAGTCATTCAATTATTGAATATCAAAACAGTTGACATTTACCGTATTTTCACGACTATAAGATGCACAAAGTCTTCTATTCTCTTCAAAATAGGCGGTGCGCCCTATGTATGTATGTAGGGGAAGTGTGGGCATGGATTGTAGATGAAATAACGGGGATGTGCGTTATGCAGAACATGGTTGTTTTAACAGTGAATCACAGAGCGAAGACTGGATCAGTGGATCACTGAGCAGTGGATCACCGAGCAAAGAACGAGTGGGAGAAGCGTTCCGACGGTCACCATATGACAAAAAGCAGTAAAGCAGCAGAAGAAATGAAAATTGAACATTTCCGTCTTGGTGCTTTTGTTTCGGTGCCATTTCTCCATCCAGACCAGGACTACGGTAGCACAGCAACTTCCAGCGGATTATAACGCATCATTTAGAGGAAAGAGACTCTGATGGTGAAGAAAGTGAAGCTGGCATGTTTGATGGAGATTTAGCTGCTGTTGGAATCAGAAACAGAGGATGAGGACTTTGATGGTTTGATGGATGACATTACCCCGCTCTATTTTTAAATACACACACTTGTGTGCTTGTTTTATCTGTGTGTTTTACCATGATGATTAAAAAATGTTAGTACTTTGTAATCAATACTTAAATAAAGCACAACCAAACTCAGTTTAGCTCCCGCTCTATGTGTGTATATATCTATGTGTGTATACATCTATGTGTGTATACATCTGTGTGAGTATACATCTGTGTGAGTATATATCTATGTGTGTATACATCTATGTGTGTATATATCTGTGTGTATATATATCTGTGTGTATACATCTATGTGTGTATACATCTATGTGTGTATACATCTATGTGTGTATACATCTATGTGTGTATATATCTATGTGTGTATATCTATGTGTGTATATTAACCCTCCCCTATAGTTAGGTTCCTTATGTGTGTGTTAAATACAGTAATGACACACAGAACTGAGACTGAGTCTTTTAGTACAGTCCCTTACGGTCATCAAAATACGGTAATATTGTAGTTGACGGAGATTGATGTAGAGCAAAATAACGGCGACAACATTTATGCCATATCATTGCCATAGCAACAGCAGTCTTCATTGTGACCAACATAGACCACCACAACAGGAAGAGCTCAACCCAGCATCGCTCCATCAACATGAAGCCATGGACTGTCCCAGGTCATCCTCTCTTCCTCTGTGGCATTAACGCATCGTCTGATTCTGGCAGATTAAACGATCCATTGGGAGCAGGGTATTAAGATTGATTGAGAGGACAGACTAAGGAGAGAGTTAAGAACCTCGCAGGCATTATATTACAGAGTGGCTCTAAGCTGCAGATATACGTTGCTATGCGAGTCACAAAGAAGCCGAGCAGCGTCCACAATGCCTCAAATTAAATTCCTGCGCTGGCAGAAGCAGAAATAATGCTAAAAAAAAAATGCAAAAATTTACTTGAATCAACAAGTCTTCTGTTAACTAAAAGGATAAAATATGACCAGTGTTGTCTTCCATCTCTAATATTAGCCGCAAATATTGCATTAGATCTGTGATGTAGAGATGTAGTTCAAATAAATATATTGTGAGAAGTGTTGGGTTTCCATACCTGTGAAGCATAATCCTCAAACTTGAAATATTTTATTCTATGTGTGATCAATCTATATATAATGAGCTTCACGTTCATTTCACACTTTTACACTGTTTGTCTACTAAATACCAACTTTATCTTCAATTACAATATCTGGATATTAAAAAAAAATATATATATATTTCTTGAATTTGAACTTTATAAACAAAATAGTGACTGGGTTTAAATTTCTTTCAGAAAAAATGGCCCCATCTAATACATATTTAACAAGATTTGGGATTTTTGACAGCGCTGCCTTAAAACCACTTGTACAAAACAACCTTCCATCATCAGAGTTTACTTACCAAGAACAACTCTATAAATATAATAGAAATATATAATAGAAATGTTTATATTTTGTAGAGCACAAGTAATAAGACAGAATATTAGTTTTTATTTGATTTTACAACATTAACGGGTGAGGTGAATGTTAGAAATGCCAAGATACAAACCAGGATTAGCTGGATTAATTATTTTCTGCTTTCTAAGGACTTGCAACCCCAGAGAATTCACCTTTTCAAAAGATTCTTCTTTGCTGCATTCAGGAAGATCTTTCAAGTCTGAATTGGCTCCTCCATCATGGACAGATGCGTCCCTGTGCTTTGTTGATTCGTCCAACCCTCAACTTGACCATTCTGAATCATCCTCAGCGCTATCTCAGCGTCGCTTTTCAGATAAAGCTCTAAAAAATCAACTGTACGCGATCTGATGCCGTTAGCAGCTGAGGAACAGAATCCTGCATTTAGCAGCTAACACAACCACATAATTCCACTGGCAGTTCCAGAGCAACAACAGAGCAACGTGACTGACAGACACGATTCCGAACGAGTGTTTCACCATAACTTCTGGTTAAATGAAGAAATAGTAGTGAAAAATTCTTCCAAAGGTGATATTATTCCGGTGTTGATTCCACTGGAGCAAAACCGGCAAAAAAAATATTCTTACAGGTTTTGATTTGACAGCATTTTAAAGACCTACCAACCACTGGAGAACCCCCAGCAGAGATCCCAGTTGGGTTGGATGCTTGGATCCCAACAAACAAATACAGGAATGAAAACTTTCCAATTTTCTTCTTTTCCAATCTTCTATCCAACATAGAAAATGAGGAAAACAACTCAACAAATCCTAATTATGAATTGATGCAACAAACAAATGCAGTTTTAGAAAACTAAAATTATTCATTTAACATATGGAAAATTGAAATGTTAGATGTTACACAGCCCAGATGGCAAGAACTGAAATATTAAAAAAATTTGTGATTTTCTGTTATTTATAGACCGTTTTCAAGTCGGGTATCTTTGCTAAACAAGGTCAAAGTTCCAAAAGTTGAGATTAGCATATGTAGAAATGCTCCCTGCAATCAAAAGCTCAGACTTCAACCTGCTCTTAAGGATTTTATTTCTAAGGTTGCTGCAAAGGTTTTTATGAGAGTTGTATGCATTCTACACCATCAAATTTGGGCTAAAACAGGTATGGATTTATTTGAGAAGTTGACAACAAATGAGAAAAAGTCATGAAATCAAAAGAGGCCTAAAAAAAAAAATAGAGTTTTATAGTGTAAATTTGAGCTGCAACGATTAAGCGTCAAGTTGCCAACTATTTGATTAATCAACAACTATTTTAATAATAATCAATAATTAATCAATAGAGTTGAGTTTTTAAGAAAAAAGTGCCCAGATTCTCTGGTTCCAGCTTCTGTTCTCTGATTATTTCCTGTTTCTTTATTCTTCTATAATAGTAAACTGATGATCTTTGGGTTGTGGACAAAAAAAGACATTTTAGCTTCAATCTGCAGCTTTGTGAAACACTGATCAACATTTTACACCATTTAATGAACCAAACAACTAATTGATCAATTGTTCCAATAGCAAATGGTTTAATCAACTATCAAAATGCTGGTTAGTTGCAGCTCTTCTGTTAAATCATGCAAAGATACTCGGTAGAGGCCCAGATTCAAAATATAGATCAGTGCACAATATGTCCTCTTTAAGTAATAACCTTGGTTCAACCTTTTAGTGTTTTTAGCTTCAAAGCATCCACAGTCAACATTTCGTTAGACGCTCGGGACGATTATTTCTTTAAACGAGGTAAACAACATACTTCTTTCTGTTCTTGGATGTGGATGAGGGTGGTGCCTGGGGTAGGGCGGAGGCGGCAGCATCCTTTCGCGGCCTGCCACGTGGTCGCCGGTCAGCGTGGGCAGGACTCCCTGTGGATGTGGCTCCTGCACTGCTGGGGGGCGGCGAGGGTCCCTGGTCAGAGGGGTCCACAGTCTTATCCTCTGATGACATTCTGAATAAAAAAAACGCAGAGAAACAGAGAGACGGACACAATTGCGGTGGGTGTTGTATTCCAGGTAACCCAAGCTGGGAAAATGTATTATTTTCAGACCCTAAGAAGAAAAACAGGTACTGGTTTTCACCTCCTTTTTAGATTGTTAACAAGCCTTTTCAGAGGAGGTGGAAGGAAGGAGACATGTCATGGGAACATTCAAGCCGTTAGTGTTGGAAGCCATGGAGCTTTCTTCACTAATTTATCCAGAGCAGTTCTGTTTAACCCTTTAGGAGACGTCGCAGACTGAGTCATATACACAAAGCTCGAGTTTTCACAAATCACATACATGCATACAAACATGGATGATGTTGGTGCAATATCTCAGGTGCAATAAAGTCTATTGGAATTACAGCTGCAACTAAGGACTATTCAGAATAATCTACCAATTATTGAAATGATTTATTTGTTAGTTGTTGGGTTCATAAAATGATGTAAAATGTTGATCAGCATTTCTCAAAGCTGAAGATTGAACCTAAAATGTCTTTTTTTGTCCACAACCCAAAGATCATCAGTTTACTGTTATAGAAGAATAAAGAAACCAGGAAATAATCAGAGAACAGAAGCTGAACCAGAGAATCTGGACATTTTCTTCCTAGAAAATGACTCTAATCCATTGATTGAAATCAGACATTGCTACCACGGTAGTAGTTAAAACACTTGGTTCTAATCCTATTCAGTAGGATTGAAGAATTTTTATGCAGTTTTTGTGCCATTTATCCCCCTCAAGATATCTGCATAAAATTTCTAAGCACATGTTTGGAAATGTTAAAGTCTGAGTTTGTCATCAACTACTCGTCCTTTTCTTTTCTGCCTTTTGTAAAGAATATGAGCAAAGTGTCAGCACTTGTCACTATTTAGAGCATTGATTAATGATTTTAGTGAGCTTTGCAACCAAAATTGACAAAAAAATAGCTGAATTCAGCTCGCCAAACAATTTATTGAAATTGATTTGCCATTCATTGGTGAGTACCGAGTATTCCGGTGTGAGTGTTGGTTTAACTCTGGAATCTGGTCATTTGTCACTCATTTTCTGATATTTTATAGACAAAATGACTGATCCCTGGTGCCTGTATTAAGTCTTTTATTTGAATTTCACTTCACCTTTTGCTCCAGGTAAAGTCATGTGACTTCTCATACAAGTCTCCGAAGACCACAAAATACAAAAACCTGATGTTCATTACCATACAAAACCATGGGATAGAGGTCTGCCATAGACGGGTGAATGCATTAGGTTTACAGGCACCAGGTTAAATGCAGATTCTATTTCTGCTGATCTAGTAGAGGAATAAACACCATTCTTCCTAAAGATATTCCATCATCTGTTTTTTTGAGGGTCATGGTGCCAAAATCTCCAATAGATGCTGGGTTGGTTGAGATCTGGAGCCTGCTGAGGCCATTGCATATGAATTTAATAATTCATACACTATTCAGTCGTCAGTGACCCCCCCCCCCCAAGGCCCTGTATGTATGCATTTGTTTCTCATGTGCTCATATATCTATGGTAATGTCCTGTACAAACTGCTTTTACATGCGTGTGCGTCTGTACGTGGACATCGACGTGTATTGCAGCAAAACTTTGCTGCAAGCAGTGATGCAAATAAACTGTTTTATTCATCAGTGAAAACCAAACCGCTGCCTTAACGAAAAGTTTGAGTAATTTTTTGGAGATCGCCTCGTTGTTTTTGCCGTTTCCAGTGAACAGGCTCAGGCAAGCTAACTATGCGCTACCTACCCTCGACCCAACGGAAAATGGGCACCCCGTTTACACTGAATGCAGCTTAGTTTTTTTTTTTTAATTGTCATGAAGTGTTTATAAGCTTCAAGTCCTTTTTCTTCCCTCTTACACAGAGCAGTTTAATGACTGTGAGCGCTGTCAAACCACCGAGTTCACTGCAATGCTGAATATCATTCAGAGGAGACAGGAACTGACAAAGGTCTGTTGATGCTGCTGTTCTGTTTTAGCTACACAACCAGTGTATATATGGGCTAAATTAATAGCTGAATGCATTAGCTATACTTTTACTTTCCTCGGATTGTTAGAACGACTCAATGGGATTGGATTGTTGTTGGAAACCATTTTCTAACATATTAGCATCAAGTTGATTCTGTGAAAATTGTTTTTTTTCTGCAATAAGGTGATTTCGTAGTGGTTTGAACTAGTTAAATATAGCTTGAAAATTAAAAAAAACTTGTGAATGTTTCTAAAAAAAAAAGGTAAACATAAAACTTATTGATGGTGCAACAATGGCACCACTCATCCATCTTTGGTGCATGATTTCTATTGCATGATTGTATAGAGACATGAAAGGTTTTATGGTTAATTGAGTCTTGTGACCAGGCAGTGATGGAGAATTACACATGTGAAAATATCATTAAACCCTTGTAGAACCTTGCTGAGCTCGGTTATAAATATGCTCTAAAAATTCTTAACGATTGATTTATTAAACCTAATTGAAATCATACATTTTCACGTGTTTACAGTCTTGTTTTTTTACCCTCACCTCTTCCTGTGAAGTAATAATCTAGAGTATGTGTTTTTCTACTATATCAATCATTTATAAAGTAATCTACTTACCAATAACTTTTAACCATTAAATATAGTTAGATCCTAAAAATACACACAAATCACTTATCCTGTTTTTCTGTGTCAATACCTTAGACTAGATAATAACTCATTTTTAGCATGAGTCATAATTTTAATTTGACTGTTCAGCAAAGCAATAAAATGGTTTAAAAACCACTGTTAGTCTAATTTGCCTCGTCACATTTTATAACATTTGGAACATTACACAGCCCACGCTGAGGTGGTACGCTGCTGCCCTACATTAAATTAACTTGCTTTTACCTAGCATTTTCTAAATTAGTTATTACTTAGTCATCAATGCTTACGGTGGTTGGCTATAGTGGAACTGACACCATCTTCCACCGCCTATTCATGGTAATTATCTTTTTTCTCTTACGTCTATATTGGCCTCAACCTACCTCCAGGCTCTTTGGACAGATGGTGGTCCAATAACACAAGAAATATTAGTCATTAGGCGGCTTAGACCACCAGTACAGTTATTCTACCTTTATGAATTAGATCTCAAATCCTTAGACTAAGAAAGAGAAGAGGCTTACACTGTTCCCTGAACCACAGTGAGGAAAAATGAGTTGGGTAAGGAGCGTTTTATAAGCAGATTTGCAGCTAGGTAAGCCTCAGCTGATAGTGGTCGGAATAACGTTGATGGTAGGGGCATGTGAGGTTAGGATCCGGCCAGTCACGACTACCACGGACACAATCGGGAGACATGCTAACGTTAGCTTTTGTTAACTCAAGCCTGGGCACAAAGCATAGGGCTAACGATAGCTGCTGCTGCTAGCCTGTTGTGTTGAACTCTGTCGCCTTTTTTCCTTCGGCGACCACGGACAAAAGTACCGTCGGCATCGCCCGTACGAGCCAGAAAACCGGTCAACCAGAAACGATCCTATCGTTTGGTATCCGAGGCTCAATAAACACGTCGGATCCCGGCTTTGTGGGAGACATTAAGTCAGGACAACTTTGAAAGTGGCTGCTCTCCCTCTCCCACACACAGCAAACAGGTTAAACCTACCTTTGGGGTGCAGTTAGTTGGCCAACTCATGGCACCAACTAACGCCGACGACGCCACAACACCAAACAGTGATGCTTCGCTCTTTTGTTTCCCCGCAGCTTTCTGTGCGTTAATATCACAGTCCGGGAAACTAAAGGTCTCACACTTTATCCGTAACTTCCAACTGGGTCCAAGGCAGGGATGAGCATTAACACACACACACACACACACACACACACACACACACACACACACAAAGGCTCGGTCTATTCAATGAAACGGAACTGTGTTGGGGAACTACAACGCTACACAAAAAGTGAAAATGATACACAATGACGTAAGCTCTGGTTTCGTCTTTTTTAAACGTCGATCTTATCCGAACGTCGGTCGAATAAACCGCGTCTGGGGGGGGGTGAAAAAGGCGTCACGTTAGCCCCCTATTTCTGATTATATAGCATCCGTGAGCGGCTCTGTTGAGGGTTCCGTTCCGTTGAATAGTCTGAGTCATGAAAACCAAGGCGGCGACAAACCCCCCCAACATCAAGACTGGAGATGGATAATGTTGGCTCAGCTTTGCTTCCAGAAAAGCTCCATGCAAAAAAGATAAAAACACAACTCTAGCTCGCTTGAGAGACAATGAAACTTCTGTTTAATAGCTTACCTTCCAGCCCTATGAATAGCGAATTATCCTCTTCATGTCCAAAATACTGGGGGATGAAACGTCGCACTTTTATCAACCAGCTAGCTAGCGGAGCTAACTGAGCTAGCTAGCCTCTCTCCAATGAAGCAACACCGCAGCTCTCAAAAATGCATCACGCACATCATGATATTCCAACGTTGCGAGGTTATTCCCAACTTTGCCCATTGGATGGAGAATCAGATGATGTAAATCCAACAGAAAAACCGCTTCCCTGGCACATGCATTTGTAGGGGGATCACTTTCCTTTCTCCAATGACAGCTGTCGTCGCACGAGTTCGGGTTATATAGCTAGTTGGTGTTAGCCTCCTAAGTCTGGGGCCAACAATTCTACCAATAACGTTAAAAAAAAAACAAACAAGAAGCCCGGATCCAACAGTCAGCGCTCCGTAGCTGAAACTTTACACGTGAATCCACAGAAAAATGTACGAACGTCGGGTGCTGACCGCTCGGTTGGCAACTGGTCCTATTTTCTTCAGCTGCGACAAGCTGCGGGACCGAGCGGACAGTTCGGACTGCCACGCAGCAACCACCGCCTCCCGGGACACGCACAAACAAACATAGGCTTCCTAAAAATTCGACACTCCGCCCGCCGCACCGCTCGGGCCGCGAAACGACTCGTGAAATATCACAAAATTAAGTTGAAGATGACGCTTCGGCGTACTCCATAACGGTGGCCATATCTAATGATAAGTGGCACCGAAGCACAGCCCCCTCCAGGCTCCTCACAAAGTAGATCCGCCTCCTCCTTCCACAAGTACGACACGCGAACCGACCCGAACCGGCTCGACCCGACGCCGAACGGGACGTGTCGCGAACGCGGCGGACGTCAAAACCACATCGACTGGGGACGCGACGCGGCGGGGGGGAAAAAACGCGAAGGCGAGCCGTTCGACAATTTCTTCAAAATACTCTCTGACCCTGCGGAGGGATATGGGCATTTAGTAAATAAAATAATGGCCGAGGAGCGCGGGAAAACATGGCGGCCGGAGCGCGCCGGGTCGGACGGGATTCTCCGGCGTTAAACGCTACGGCTCGTAGCGAACGTTCGGCGGCTGTTTTCAACACGACTGTCGCCGTCGGGCTGTTTCACAGCGACGGATCAACTTTATTACGCGACCGGAGGTTCGGGCCGGTACCGGCAGCATCATGGAGCTGCTCCACCACCAGCGGCCCGAACGGCTCCAGCGTCTCCTTCTCCGTCTTTATTTTTTTTTTTGCGTTAAAACACACGCACCGATGCGGGCGTTGCGGACGCTGCGTGTTTGCTGGGGGTCGCCTGGAAACTGGCGGCCACGCAGGGGTTAAATCTGAGGAAAAGCCCCCGGGGGGGTCGTCTCTCCAGCGGCTGTGGTGCTGAGCAGCAGCCGCGTTCACCGTTCATCTGTTTTCTACTGTTTAAGTTGCTGAGTTTTTTTTTCTAGTGTAGCTGCAATCTACGGGAAATAAACACAGCCCTGTTCCTTTAACGGTAAACACCGGCCGCTCAGAACCAGAACCGGAACCAGAGCTCCTCCTGCTGGACCGCTGCACACAGGACACAGCCGAATTATCAGTTAGCATAGGAACTCTACCCACACAATGGTTATTAGTTCACCTAGGAAGGAAGGAAGGAAGGAAGGGAGGAAGGAAGGAAGGAAGGAAGGAAGGAAGGAAGGATGGATGGAAAGAAGGAAAGAAGGAAGGAAGGAAGGAAGGAAGGAAGGAAGCAAAGAAGGAAGGATGGATGGATGGAAAGAAGGAAGGAAGCAAGGAAGGAAGCAAGGAAGGAAGGAAGGAAGGAAGCAAGGAAGGAAGGAAGGAAGGAAGGAAGGGAGGAAGGAAGGATGGATGGAAGGAAGGAAGGGAGGAAGGAAGGATGGATGGAAGGAAGGAAGGAAGCACAAAGAATGAAGGATAAATGAGGGAGGAAGAATAGAAAAAAGAAGTTAAGAGAGAGAAGGAAAAGGGAAGGAAGGGAAGATGGATAGAGGTAAGGAAGGGGGAGAATGAGGGATATAATGAGGGAGGAAGGGAATATGGAAGAAGGGAAGGAAGGAGGGTAGAACAGAGGGAGGAAGAATAGTAGTAAAAAATAAGGAAGGGATATAGGATATAATAAGGAAGGAAGGAAGGGTATAATGGGGAAGAAGGGGGGAGGAATAGAAGGAAGGAAGGGATGAAGGATATAGACTATAATGAGGAAGTAATGGTAGAGGTGTAAAAGGAAGGAAGGATGGAAAGCAGGAGGGATGATGATGATGATGATGATGATATAAGTTAGGAATGAAGGAAAGAAGCACGATATAATGTATGACGCTATAACGAGGAAAAATAGAAGTAAAGAAGAGAATAAAAGAGGAAGGAAGGAATGAAAGAGGATGGAGGGACAATGGATGGAAATAAGTAAGGAAGGATGTAATGGGGAAGGAGGGAGGGAAGAATATAGAGAGGAAGAATAGAAGGAAGGAAGGGATGTAGAATATAATGATGAAGGAAGGATGGAATAACAAAAGGAAGGAAGGATGGAAAGCAGGAGGGGTGATGATAGGGGTTAGGAACGAAGGAAAGAAGCACAAAGAATGAAGGATATAATGAGGGAAGAAGTATAAAAGTAAAGAAGGAAGAAAGAGAATAAAAGAGGAAGGAAGGATGGAGGGACGATGGACAGAAAAAATAAATAAAGGGATATAGAATATAATGAGGAAGGAAGGGTAGAGGTGTAAAAGGAAGGGAGGATGTAATAAGGAAGGAAAGAAGGAATGAGGGATGATGATACAAGTAAAGAAAAAGGGAAGGAAGAATGAAGAATATAATGAGGGAGGAAGGTTAGAAGGAAATAAGGAAGAAGAGAGGGAAAGATAGAATGAAAAGAATGAGGAATGAGGAAATAAGCAGGGAAAAGAAAGGAGAGACAGAAGGAAGGATTGAAAAACAACATTTTTCCTGCAGGTGTCAGAAGGTTAATTCAATGCTGATGGAAGACAAATTAAAGGAAATAACTGTAAAGTGAAATGAGTGGAGAAACATGAAGGAAAGAGGCCAGCAGATCTCAATCAGTCGATTAATCAATCAATAGTATTTAAAGTGGAGAATCCCAGGCTGATCCAGCCAGACTCCACAGTTGGAGGAGACAGAGAACAACACGTACAGCTGGCAAATCACATTAAAACTCCAATAAAACAACCACATCAAAACACCCATGTTACAGGAAAGGAACATGTTTTAGGATAGGTTGGACTGAAGTGAATGAAGATGTGTTTTCTACAGATGAGGTGCATGTTGGGTAAATACTCTGCAGCCAACTTTTTTTTGGTTATTTTAACTGATGAAATTACCAGTGTGAAGAGCTGCTGTTTATAAAGTTATCTCAGACAGGTACGATGATGCAAGTCCAAGGTCTTATTAGGTAAAAGAAAAAAACATGAAATCAACTCTGGATTGCTGAAATAACCAGTAAAAAACAGGCCAGAACAGGAGTTACATGGTCTATTTTATAGATCTTTTCACGATTCAAGCTGCAGCATTCTGAACATGCAAATGGATAGATAGATAGATAGATAGATAGATAGATAGATAGATAGATAGATAGATAGATAGATAGATAGATAGATAGATAGATAGATAGATAGATAGATAGATAGATAGATAGATAATGTGTTAAGAGGCCATCTTCACTCTATATTTTCTATATTTGGTTTGTGCACCAGAACATTTTTTATCAACATTTAATAGCAAAAAATGACCTAAACATTTAAATTTCTGAAAGACATGTCTCTATATTTAGGACTTGGGAAACCTCATTGGGCTTTACAGATATATAGCTGTGTATCGTCAGCATAGCATCAAAGATTAATACCATTTTTTTAATGATGACACTAAGGGGAAGCATGTAGATAAAAAAAAAAACATAGAACCGAGAACTGATCCTTGGGGTACACCAAACTCCAGAAAATTCATATATTATATACTTGTATTTACACATTGAGCTTTATTTGATAACATGAATGAAACAATGAAAGTACTGGATACCAGTATACGTCTCTAAGTGGATTTGGCAGCAACAATGAGCTTAGATCAGAGTCATCAGTGGTTAACTGATCATTGTCTCATCTCAATCATCTCGAACCAAACAAACGTCCATGGGAGATAGTATAGATAGTTAAAGAGATAGTAGTGAGAATAGTGCTCCAGTTTCATATTTCAGAGACTGTGCAATACCTACAATTTAAGTTTTGGTTTAAGTAGACCTCTCTGTGGAAATGATGTATGGATGAACTGTGATTATGATACAAAGCATTGCATGCAAACACAGCAACTAGTTCTGTATTCTAGGTGTATTAAAGACTTTTTCAGTTACACCTTTTGACATTTTGTGTCACAAAAATCACACAGAATTTAATTTTTAAGAAATGGCATAAATGAACTTTTAATTGACAGAAATCAACATGAAAATGTACATTTAGTTAAAACTGTATTTTAAAAGGTTTTTGACTTTCTCATATTGCTAAACATGATTAGTCACCGACCTGTAAACAGAGTAAAAAGAGTAAAACAAGCAAAATGAACCAAAGAAAAACAAAAACAGGAATAAAGGAGGTTTTCAGTGAAGCCTATTAATGTATAGGATATATCTTATAGGCCATCTAAGAGAATAATTGTTGGTTAAAGCACAAGAATCACATTTCAGATAAAGATCTCCTTTCAGTAAACTGAGACGTTTCAGCAAAAGCAGGAAACATAATAGGAATCAGTCCACATATAATACAAAATAAAACAGATGCGTGAAGCTACTTCTTGTCTGACATGGCTGAAAATACAGAAGAGGGAAATGAAGTGACGCAGCATTAGAACCTACTTTCTTCAACAATAACTACAATACATACCATTTTTTTTTAATTTAAATTAGAATTAATCAGTAATATTTAACGAGGAGGAAAGAATATATTTACCATCCATTGTGGTGTCAAATGTAAATGTCTTGGTCAGCAGTGTTACCTGACGACAGAGAAGTGTGAAGCATCGACCGTAAAGGTGTCACTTTCTAAATGATGACCTTTGAGCTGGTGTACTTTTACACTACTTACCACCATTGACCTAATTACCCTGAAACACACAAAAATACTAGTGTTGTATTGGTGATGCTGTCGTGGGCCTGGATTCCTACATGTGTAAAGTAAGTAAAGACCCATGAAGCCTGTTATAGCTGCCAAAATGCCTCTGTGCTTGATATTCACATTTTTTCAATAAATTATTTCATGTTTTAGGTAATATATAAATGAGTCCTCTATGTAAAATAGGTGATCTGCTTTATCACTATGTGACACACCTACAATATAAGACCTTAAGGTCCCGTATTGTTCACTTTTCAGGGTTTTACTTGAAGTTATAAAATCCCAGTGATATATTTGTGGTTTGAAGTACAAAAAACTCATCTTACTATAGTTGCACATCTCCTCTGTGAAGCTTCTCTCTGTGTCTCGTTAATATTCATGAGCCTCTCCACTGATTGGCTGACTTGAATAGCTGTTAATAGTTTGCAGTGACTGTATATGTGTGACATCATAAATTCACAGAAGTACTAACAAGCTGTTTAAAGACACGGTCTTTGAATCCTGGTTGTGTGCACTGATTGATAAATAACACCTAGTTAACTAGAGTCAGAAAAGCAATGAAAATAACAATTTCCATGATATGGATCATTTAACAAAATCTAATATAAATGACAAAACTAACACATGGTTGAAAAAGGCTAAACGAGTAGTTTCTTCTGAAATAATATTCAAATGTACATTTTTGTCTGCAGAGGGTTGGTTTAGACACATCACAGACAGAGGGCAGCATGGCTCCATTCATACAACACATGGAATCTCATTAACTCCTTTAAACATGAAGGCTGCAGCTTTTTATTGTTCACAAATCCCTTTTTCTATCTCTCCATAGTTCGTAAAATGAGTGTTTGTGCTGTTTATGAGTGAAATGTGTTTTTATTGTGAGGTGAGAGCCTGGCAGGAAATAGCAGGAGATTAGAATAAAAAAACAAGTGAAAGGATAAAATATTTAAAAATGTACATTATAAATATGTCATTACTGGGCTTATATCATGTTAAAAGAAATAAAAATAGACATGTCGTGGAGTAAAAATCCATCTGAACCCAGTTTACCAACAACATTTCTGTTTCTTCATCATCTCTCTTCCTCATGCTTATTGTAATATTTAAGATTTAAATGTATGATGTAAGTTTATGTAATTTTCTTTTAGCAGACAAATGTGTTTTACTACAATAAGTCATTTCAGCAAAATAACACATAATTACATGGTTCAAGGAGCTTTTTTTCCTGGATGTTGAGCTTAATTGACGCCCTCCAGCTACCAACATTATGGGACAATTTTCCAGAGAATATCAATGCACTGTGACTGAAGATAAAGTAGTTCCAGGGTAATGACCTGCACATTTCATGTGGGTGTTAGTAAAGTCCTGGAGATGCAGAGGATTGAATGTTCTATTTGTACAAAATGAATAGAATCCATGGTGTTGATGGATCATTTATATTGTTTGTTGATGGATGATCTGCGTTATAACACAAGACAATTCACACCAATAAAGGATGAAAATCAACACTGAAAAGGAGTGGTGGAAAAAACAAGTACATTCAGTTTGAAGTTACTTTACTTGGGTATTTCTATTTTATGCTACTTTATACTTCCACTCCACTACAGTAGAGTATCAGTAGTATGCTCCTTCATTTATCTATCTACTTTTCAGATATTTATTTATTATAAAATAATACATATTTTTGCTGTTTAAATTGCCTATCTTTTATTTATTTACTTTTGTTGGTTTTTCACTTGTAAAAGCTTCTACATAAAGTGTATTAAACAAACATATGATGCACTTATATATAATATAAAACCCAAAGTATATAAAACTGGCTCCACATTGGTTGAATTCAGGACTTTTACTTGTGATTAGGTATTTAAACAGTATTTCTACCTTTACCTATGTATCTTAGTATTTCTTCAGTGACTTTCAGTATCCATTCAGTAATGTACATCACATCTATTATACTTGTAATGGAGTATTTTAGGATGGCAGTATTTCTACTTAAACGTAAGTATCTAATTACTTTATTTTTAACCACTAATAGTGGTATAAGAAGCGTTCAGTATGACATCATCTACATTACAGGTATTGTACTTGTGAGTATTTTTAGATGGTATTTTTTCTTTTTGTACCTAAAGTATCTGATTACTTTGTCCAGAACCGATATTTATATGAGATTTAGTAAAGTCTGTGATTACTCCATCCACCTAGTGTCAAACGGAACCATCGCTCCCCGATGAGAGTAAAGCAGCTGATAACATCAGCGTTTCTGGTTAACCTCCTTGGTTTTCAGGTTCCGTGCATATTTAGAATATCGGAGGCTTTTAGTGACAAAGCTGCAGGACGAGAAGCAGCTGCAGAGGAAGCTGCAGAACAACAGGACGGACAGCTGGAAGGTGAGCGGATGGATCACGTCTTTGTAACAGAAACCGGATGCTGCATACAACAGGTATGATCTAATTCACTGATTCACTGCGCAGCCAGCTAATTATCTGTCATTGTTACAGGCAGAACACATTTAAAAAACCTCAGTGTGTTATTAAAGGAAACAGCTCAACACAGAGAGAACGTCGACTTCAGAACGCTTCAGCATCTTTCGTTTCAAAGACATCAAACCCTGAAACGTTTCACAGGCTGATTCACATCACAATTTCCCTCTAATAACTGAGTTTGAATGAAGGATTGTTGCCTTCAAACTGAGATGGTTTCATTAATAGTTGTAAAACAAGAACAAAAAAGCAGAGTTTTAAGAAGAAAGGTTTGATTGATGTAAATTAAACAGCCAAGAAACGGGAAAAAATAACGAGCCCGTTTCTTCTTCATCCCACAGGAATCAAACGTCTTAACAAGATGAAGAAAGTGGAGAAAAAAGACTTTAACGGAAACTTTTTGGTCTCAACTGAATTAACAAGTGTGGATGTTCAGAGAAGAAGGTTTATTAAATCATTCAGGAAAAGGTGAATACCGATCGAGTGGATCAGGTATCAATCACAACACAAACTTCATTTCTCACGTCAGACCATCCGCTGCTTCACAGAGAGAAAAATTCAGTTTGATTGATGCTAATGAACAAATCAATGAATCAATCGGTTCATTGATGAGGAGACCTTGCTGGGAAGAGGGTCAAGTGTTTCCATCATTTATTGGCAGGTTTATAATCCTGAGGGATGAGTCAGTTTGACTTGGGTTGTACAGGTTATATTTATCTGTTAGGTACCTGCTCCTGATAATACTTGTGAAGACAGAGGAAACACAATGTTACATAAGAAATGAACAGACTTACAGACTTAACTCAGGTGAGATATTTCCTCCACGGATTCTAACCAAGGTAAGAATTTTCTTTACAGGTAAGTAGGTTACCGTTTTAACAAGTTTCAAGTTTAAGGTAACTTAAATCGATATTTATGACAGAATTATACTAACATATTTTACCTTTACAGAAGACTAAGTAAACCAATGAACTAGCTAGCATACACACACAGTACAATATAAATGAGGCTAACAAAGGAGCTAAATGACTCAGCAGGTAGCGAATTAGCGAAGCAAACGATTAGCATTTCACGTCTTCTTTTCAGTTTTAGTGGTTTTAACCTCATATTTCGAACTTCAGTAATGTTAAACAAGTATTACAATAATTTCCAAATGGAGCACGTTTTCACACTGCTAACAAAGTTAGCCGAGGCTAACGCAACAAACAGGAAGTGACGACAATTAAAGGTTAAAATCACCCACTAAATGGAACATACGCTATTTAACCTGTGACATGTCAGCATATCAGGTATCACGGTAAATATGAATAATATGAATTATTGTATAAACATTTCTTTCCTCCACCGCAGCAGTTTCCTGTGACTTTGACTTCCGGTGCTAAGTTCAGTCGACCTTACTCAGTCCTTGTTGAAACACGAGGGAAACTGATTGCGGTGCAGAATTATTTTTGAACTGATAAAATATTGGAAAATGAATCCCCGCTTTGCAGGGGGAAAAATTAAATTAGGCAAGGGGGGATTTGCTATTCTTCTGAGTTTTGCCGAGCTTTAATGTAAAAGGCGTCTGAGCAGCAGCGGCTTGATGAAGAATTCTCTGCCCATGGCTGCAGCAGCTAATTAGAATCTATTTATAATCATAGGGGAATAAACGCAAAGAGCAGCGAGGAAGGAACGGAGGCTACGAGGAGACGGAATGTCACAGAATCCAAGTTGTTCACATTAAGGAGCTTTAAAACCAGATGAACAGGTTCACAGAGTCAGACAGACGGTGGTTTCATGGTTTTCCTCCTGTTTATGTCCAAAAATTAGTTTATACTCATAAATGTCATCAAATACAGGTAAACTCTCTAATCCATGAAATAGATTTGTTTTCTGTATTTGTATATTACATATACATCTTTTCTTAGCATATTATAACACAAATTTATAGCATGAACATTTATAGCATTTATTTACCCCAGAAAGTGAGTTAATTTTTTATTTGCTAAAAATGTTCTGAATAAAAGACAACCATTGGTTGTGAGACAATGAGTCACATGTCAAAAGGGACTGGTCATGTGACCTCCTTCAAAATAAAAGCCTCCTTTTTACACCTAACTGTAAAAACATAGATTTTATGCAACAGCTTTTTGAAAAATGAACAGTAAAGTAATTATTTCCTTTTATGCAATAAAGGCTTAACATCACTGCAGCAGCTTCACTTTCACGACTACAGGTTCTACGTGTTTTAAATGATTATCTATGCAGATCTCATAGCTGGAACTGAGCGACTTTATTTATTTGTCAGAGGACATTTTTACAGAGATTTGTTTCTAAAAGTTCAGCAAGATGAGGAGCAAAGTGATTTTTTAATTACAAAGAACATTGTTATACAAGACCAAGAAATAACTTATAATAACCAAAATGAACAGTTTCTGTGGCAGAAACTATTCACATTGATGATTAACATAAAGGGAAATGTTCCTATAAGTACCTGTGTGTGTGTGTGTGTGTGTGTGTGTGTGTGTGTGCTCCTGAATAAAACACTTGATATAGAGAGAAAATGAGATGCCAAACACAGACAAATTGATAAAGCCTTGGAGCAGTCGGGTGATAAAACAACATATACTTTTGACAGCGGAAGATTTAAAGTTCGTCCAATATAACGAGAACAACACAGGCGTTAAATTTACAAGTTTCAGAAACTTTTCCTGACAGATTTCAGGAGTTAGGTTTTATATAAAGCTCCCAGGAGGCAGAACAGTGGAGACTTTCCCATGAGAACAGGGGAAAAATAAAATGAAGCAGCGACATGTTCAAACTGTCACAGCTCATTTATCACAATCGTATCATGGTGTTTTCCATATCAAGTGTGAGTGTGTGTGTGTGTTTAACCTTCATTTGTGCTCAGCGTCACATCATCAGATTCCAACCAGAAAACATCGGCACGCTGTCAAAGCTTTTTATTCACAGATGAAACCAATGAGTTGGACGTGGATCATCCACTCACATGAAGGCATTAACAGTCTGGACGGAATCACTAAAACATTGATCACATGCCTGTAGGAAAAGTAGGACATGTCAAACTAAACATGCTGCGTTTGTCACAGTAGCTCACACACACACACACACATATGTATATATATATATATATATATATATATATATATATATATATATATATATATATATATATATATATATATATATATATATATATATATATATATATAAATAAATAAATAAATAAGCATCCAATTTTCGATTAATATTGCATCGATTTTTGCAATATTAATGAGATAAAAATCATTTGACTGTAATGTCAGACAAGAATAAAATTCCAGGTTTTTGATGGTTGGCCTTTCAGGACTGATACCACTTCTCAATGTTAAGACGCCATCTTCACTACATTTTTTATATTTGATCTGTCCACCAGAACTCCTTTTTTTTATTTAATAGCAAAAAATGACCTAAATGTTTAAATTTAAAAAACGACATGCCTCTATTTTAGTTTAGGAAACCTCATTGGGCTTTACAGATATATAGCTGTTTATCGTCAGCATAGCATTAAAGATTAATACCAATTTTTTTTTGATGACACTAAGGGGAAGCATGTAGATAAAAACAACAACATAGAACAACATTAGGAACCATCCACCAGGTCTATAAATGTACATTTTGTGTTCATGTTGGTTTCTTGTCATTTAAAAGTCCAATTTTACGATTTATTTTTACAAAAATCCAGATTTTGTGCGTTTTTTTGACACAAAATGTCAAATGGTGCAAGAGAAGAAGAATGAAAAATGTAAATATTTAATGCACCTAGAATATAGAACTAGTCTTTAGGACAGTTGATGTGCCTGTTTTAGGGTTACACAACAGTTTTAAGATTTTCCCATAAATGGAATTTTAAATGACAAGAAACATAAATGTGGATTTGTAGAGACCAGATGAATGCTTCTTAAAACCTTATTTTAATTTTTTGACTTTCTCATCTTGCCAAACATGATTCATCACCCACACACTGAAAAGTCTTTATTTTTAATATTTGACCAGCTGTTTGCTCTAGCTGAACAACACTGGCCTTTAGCAGAAAAGCAGCGAATAAATGAAATGTTTTTTTCTTCTGCCTGTATTTATTAAACACGGCTTATTTTCCTGTTCCTCTCTGTCACATCGATTCTACACCGGCGTCTTTTCTCTGCTGGAAACGTCCCTGTGTTTTCCTCAGAGGAGCGTTTCACACGATTTTGATTTTATTTTCCATTTTCTCTGGTGGAACAGGCCGACCGGCGTGGACAGAAGACGCCGGTGTGTTTCTGCTTCCAGGAAACACCCAGGAGGCCTTATTAAAGCCGAGGTTAGAATCCTTTCCTCTCATTCTGTAATGTCTCACATTCTGTGTTTCGTACGGCAGCGTTCTGTAATCCTGCTGCAGCCAAGGACGCACCATTCTCTGCTTTTTTATTTGATTTTTTTAACCGTGAATACCCGGAGGAGCGAGGCAACAAAAGGCCACCTCAAACCCATTCTGGCTCGGGTCCGAGGTTATCCACATCATTATATGTCCTAAGTATTTTGTTTTTCCGTTAGAGGCGCTGCTGACGGCGTTGTTGTGATCCCTCAGCATCGCCACCTCTCCTGCAGTCATTTGCTGCTCCTGGAAAAACCAAAAACAGGCTTTTGTTGCAGCTTTATCCTCCACATCTCAGAAATAAATGTAATTTACGCTCTCGCTGCATAATCAGCCGTCTGACTCGCATAAAGACTCGTGGAGTTCCTCCAGCCGGAGCCAATCTAGATCAGTGGCTCTCAAATAGTGAGGGGCTGCATGCTTTTTTATTTTTTTATTTTGGTTAGAAGAAAAATGATATTTTTATTAAACAAATGTAGCACATTACAAATCTGAATAAATCAAACTCAAAGCTGCAGATTAATTCTTCAGAGTGTGTTGTGACAAGAACGCGTCTCTTCACTATGATTAATCCCATTGGAGGAACTTCTCTGATATCACACTCACTTCAGAACCAGTGAAAACGTCCTTCAAACTGCCTCCGTTTATTTATGTTGTGTCTCCTCACAAACATGAATTCTGGTGATAAATCTGAAGGAAAAATCAAACGCTGACAGCTGTTTCACTGTGAATGACCAAACCTGATTCCTCCTCATCACATTCATACATGAATCATTACCAAACCAGAGCTGTGTTTTCACATGTTACTGTTTACTCACAGACACATGCAATGTGAGGTTATGTTTTTTGGTAAATTTATATAAACGCGTTTCCAGTCGTGGGACATCAGGCCGTGTTTCAGCTGCCAGTGTTTTATAATCTTTATTTTCTGGCTGCTGTTTATCGTCTTTGCCAGAAGCTTCATCCTCACTCCACTAAAACGGTTTCTGCAGAACTCTCCTGGTTCCACACTTCAGCTCTGAAAATACAAATAAAAATACACAAACATACTGAAACTAATCTGCACAAAATACCGTTTTTGTGACAAAAAACACCAGCTGCAGTCTGTTAGGAGAAAATCAGTTGATTTGCAGAAAAGCTCAGTGTGGATTAAATATCTGCAGAAGAACAAATGTGCAGTAGATTGATGCATTTTAATTGAAATGCAGCCAGTTTATGGTTTAATGGACAGATTCAGTGTGAACACTGATCTGAGTTTTCATGTTCATTAGTCGAGATTCTAGAGGTTAAAATAACTTTCAACTTTTCATCAAGTAAAAGTGTCAAATGTTCTGGTTTCAAAACTAAAAATAAAAGTAAAAAGCTTTAGAAACACTGATCAACATTTTACTCCATTTAATGAACCAACCAACTACTTGATTCATCATTTTAATAATACAACTATAATGTTGTGTTTATCATCTCTTAAAAACCAAAATATACATGTAAATTACAGTAATGTTGTAATTTAATAAATTACTTTACAATGACAAGAAACTACTTAGAAATAATGAATTAAACTTTAAAGGTAAGTTTACTGCCACTGGTGACCTGCTGCAGATGTTGAACTGAAACATCTGGACGTGTTCGAGGCTGAAGAAGCTGCAGAAAAAACACATTTATTCAGTTTTTCATTTATCCTATGTTATCTTCTAAAAAATATATATATATATATATATATATATATATATATATATATATATATACACACACACTCAAACATTCACATTTGATGCCTCTAATCAAACTTTCATTATAAAGCCACAGAGTGGTAATAATAATAATAATAATGATACATTGATAATAATAGTAATAACAGCAGGTCAACAGCTGAGACCCCCAGCGCTACGAGCTGAAACATCTAGAATCTTCACACGAACAGACCAGATCTCCTGTTTCAGCCTTTTCGTGGCTGTGAATCCTCACATAAATCTGTTAGATTTAAAATATTCCTGTAATTTTCTAATAAACTCTGCTGTTCCAAGTAATAAAACATAAGATCTCAGCTGGTGAACTGAAGGCGTTCAGCCAAGTAACGGCAGTAAAACTCGTCTTAGTGGCCCCCAGATTATTAAGTCCAGTAATGATGCAGCTCCATTAGGTTACAGCACGGTGCAAAATATAAGAGAAGTTATCTAATTCTGTTCAGTGTCTGAGAGACTTGAATAAACTGGTCATCATCATCCTCATCATCATCACCATCATCATCATCATCACCATCATCATCATCGTCCTCATCATCATCACCATCATCATCATCGTCCTCATCATCATCATCATCCTCATCATCATCATCGTCATCATCCTCATCCTCATCGACTAAAATCAACTAAATAAAAACCTTGAAATGAGTTCAGTGATGAGCCAGTGGAATAAGATAACTCTACTGGATATTGGACTGAAACAGGACCAGACCAGTTTCTACAGTAGCCCTGTAGGGACAAATCAAACAATAACCAGAGACTTTCACTGTTTTTGTGTTAGAAACTACAGAATGAAGTAAAGACGTGAACAGGCTGTAGCATCACCAGGTTGTGATGTTTCATAAACTCTATTTCCTGACTTAAAGCTCCAGATGGATCATTTCTACAGGGAACAAACATGACGTCTGTAAATAGGTCGGATCCTGAAACCAGTTCATGCATCTGATCTACATCTCTGAGCTGGTCAAGAGGCTGAGAACCTGCAATTCATACGTTTATCACAAGAAACGTTTGCAGGTGGCATCCTTTATTTGGGTAAATTTCTACAACCACTGATGAGATATTTAAAGTGAAAGTGAAGTTTTATGGATGTTAAACCTTATTTTAAGGATTTTCTCCAAAAAACTAAAAAACTTCTCTGCAGCTGTTTGCAGTCGTTTGACATCAAACTCTAAGAATCTGCAGCGTTACATCACATTTACACCATTTTAAAGCCATAATTGGACTGAATTAAAAAAAATCAACATGTTTCTCCTAAGACGATTTACAAACTTTCACTTATGCTTGAATCTGCCTTTACTTCACTTTAAGGATCCAGAATGATTCAGAATGTGCAGGAACTGCTGTTGTAATGTATATTTTTAGTTGTGGTTCTAAACCATGTGTTCACCTCCTTCTTCTCTATCTGAGCTGATAACTGTGTTTGGCTGCGGATTAAACACGTCTCACATTATATTTAACATTTCAAAGCGTCTCGGAACCTGCAGGTTTTAGTTTTTTTGTTGTTTTGCAGCATGCATGAATCCTATTGGAGAAACGTGAGAAGCTGCGTCTCTCTCTCTTTGAAACTTTGAAGGGGTCCGCTGGTCGGCGGTAATCCCGTAATGGACGGACGCCATCACTTATTCAGCAGCTTCTGAATCTGGAGGTTTCACCCACCTGCTCTAAAAACATGAGAACATCTTGGAATTGACTCCTGGCTGCTTTTTATTTATTTAATTGTATTTTTTGGGGTTGAGCAAACGGCCGAGGTGACCTCCTGCAGACAGCCCTTTGTTAATTTCAGTTCCTGCACAGATCCATGGACGTAAATCTGCAGAGATGCTGATTTACGGCTCGTATCAAAGCCGCAGCCGTAAAGCTGCTTCTGTTTCTGAGTTTGGAAGCTGACCTCAACACTTTCTACAGATCACATTCAGAACTCAAACACTGAAACCAGAACGTCTACGAGTCACATGAGTATTTTCAAATTAGGAATTAATCACAAGTTCGGACGTGTTTTCTCCTGCAGGTCAACACTGTTGTGTCTAAATGTTGGACTGGAACTGAAGTTACTACAGAAAAAACCTCAATGACTGATTATTCTGATGATGGATTATTCTACAGATTATTAAACTGATTAATTGATTAGTTGTTTGGTTCATTAAATGTTAATCAGTGTTTCTAAAGCTGCAGATTGAAGCTAAAATGTCTTTTTTTGTCCACAACCAAAAGATCATCAGTTTACTATTATAGAAGAATAAAGAAACCAGGAAATAATCAGAGAACAGAAGCTGAACCAGAGAATCTGGACATTTTATCAGTAAAAAATAAGTCAGATCCTTTTATCACCTTTGAAAATAGCTGTTGATTAATGTAATAGATGAAAACCAATCGATTATCATTGCAGCTCTAATCTATAAAATCTATAGATTCCATTTATTTGTTTTAAACCAATAACCTGAACCGTTCAGTTCCTCCAGTCGCTCAGAGATGATTGTGAGGACTCGACATATTTACAGGTTTGTTTTCCAAACCCGAAGAATCATAAATCCTGAACCACCAATCATCCTCTGAGCGTCTGAAAGTCAAAGAAGCTGCAGCGTTTCAGAAACGTCGGCTGCTTCCTCACAGAGAATCCACGATGTGGACGCTCCGTTTGTAAATGAACGTGAAACACGAAGGTGAAACGTGTGAATCTGAACATGTCGACCTTTTTAGACAGGAGGGAACTAACCAGCTGGAGAAAACAAAACCACCTCCATTCATAGAAGTGTCTGCATAATTAGAACCAATGATTCATTACTTTTTAAAAATCTACTTAAAACTGTGCCACGGTAGAAATTAATATCATATTGTTATGATTTCAGCATCTAATTAATATTAAATTATTAAACTCACCACAGATATCTAAGAATCATACTAGAATAAGCTGACTAATTTATTTATTTGAATGGATTTCCAAATATTTTAGTCTTCGGTTATTTGTTAAAAGTAAGGACACTTGTATTTCACCAAATGAAACTAAGGATAAGAGAAAATAAAAGACTTTATTGATCCCACAACGGGGAAATTTGTCTGTTACTGCAGCGTACAGAGAAAAAATAAAAAATAAAAATACACAACACAATGTACAGATTCGTAGAATTAAAAAGAAAAGTCGGAACTTTCCTTCGTGGTCAATCAAGCAGACGTCAGAGTTACCGAGGTGCACCTGAACGCACCGTAACCTCAGACTGGACGTGACCAGCTTGTTTTTATTAGGTTTAAACATTTATTTCCATTTCTTAATAAATCACACAGCTCAGGAGTTTCTGCAGAAAATGACCGTATCTGGTCCTCAGACGTTGTGTTTGACACGTGTTTGATGACTGTTGGAATCAATGAAAACTGCTGTGATTGATAAATTCAGACATTTATTTTCTCTGTGGCTCCTTACACCACATCCACTTACTCAGAGTTTGTTCCTAATGACGTCGCTGTAAAAACACAAATCTGAAGCCTGCGTGAGGGTTATGCTGGTTGAACCTCTGGCAGGAGCTCGTGGATCCGCCCCCCCCCAGCTCCACATTGATAGATCCTGTAATAACACGACGCTTCGCACCAGGACGAGGTTATTGAACTGTCGGCTCGTTCTGAAGATTAGAGCTGGACGCGTTGCTCATGGCGCCGCTAATGGTGTGATTTATGCCTCTAATATGACCCCCCCCCACGCCCCCCAGGGGGGGTGAGGCTGTCATTTCACAACCAGGGAAACTCTGAATGAACCCTGACAGAAACCCTTCAGCAGTTTGGAGCTTCCTTCACAATAAATAGACAAACACCAAGTGGTGTCTCTCTAACACCCCCCCCCCCCACCAACAACCCCCACCAACAACCCCCACCAACAACAACAACAACCCCCACCAACAACCCCCACCAACAACCCCCCCCACCAACAACAACCCCCACCAACAACCCCCACCAACAACAACAACAACCCCCACCAACAACCCCCACCAACAACCCCCCCCACCAACAACAACCCCCACCAACAACCCCCACCAACAACAACAACAACCCCCAACAACAACCCCCACCAACAACCCCCCCCACCAACAACAACCCCCACCAACAACCCCCACCAACAACCCCCCCACCAACAACAACCCCCACCAACAACCCCCACCAACAACAACAACCCCCACCAACAACCCCCCCCACCAACAACAACCCCCACCAACAACCCCCACCACCAACAACCCCCTTACCAACAACCCCCACCACCAACAACCCCCTTACCAACAACCCCCACCAACAACCCCCCAACACAGGAAACACAACACTACCAAACACCTCCATTCGCTGCCTCTGTGACGGTTTTCAGCTCTGAAGCTGCTTCTCTATGAAAAACACTCGAGGAGACAAGGTTTCACAAACATGAAGACACTGCTCTGTCCACACACACCAGAAATGTCTTTTTCTGTCCAGTCAACCAGACATCGATGGAGGTGACCTTTAGCTGTGACCCTGGTTAAAATTAAAAACATGGATTTTTCACTTATAGCACAATTCATAGACTTCATCTTGTTTCTACAGAATTTGTAGAGCTGCAACAGTAGTTAGGGTTTAATGAAAGTCAATTCATCAATAAATCAAATAATGGATTTGAGTCATTTTTATTCTAAAATGTCCAGATTCTCTGCTTCAGCTTCTGTTCTGATTATTTCCTGGTTTCTTTATTCTTCTATAATAGTAAACTGGTGATCTTTGGGTTGTGGACAAAAAAAGACATTTTAGCTTCAATCTGCAGCTTTAAAGACATTTTACACCATTTTATGAATGAATGACTAATCAATCGATAATCAATAGGTTCCATGTCCATGTAAAGTCCATAATTCTTTTCCTTCCAGGTGTGAGGTTGTAATCGTTGTGTTTCAGTCGTAAACAAAAGCTGCAACTGAAACGCAACACGACAGGAAACTGGAAGTCTGAGACCTGAAAGTTGATGCTGCGTGTGTGTGTGTGAGTGTGTGAGTGTGTGAGTGTTTGTGTGTGTGTGTGTGTGTGTGAGTGTGTGTGAGTGTGTGTGTGTGTGTGTGTGTGTGTGTGTGTGTGTGTGTGTGTGTGTGTGTGTGTGAAGGTTTAGTTCAGTAGAGTAAAGGTTAAAGGTCAGGGTCAGACGTTTAGTGATGGTGTTAAAGTTACTGACTCGAGTTTCTTTTCTCGCCTGTTGACACAGTTCATGTCAGTACATGGATGAAGTACTCTGGTACTTACAGTATAAGTTAGTAAAAATACTGAATACTGAATATTATATCAGTAAAATCACAGTTTTATCAGCAGAATTCACTGTTCACTTGTTTTAGTTCTAATTAATTAGCAAAGAATTAGCAATAAACTTTTTAAAAAACGTTTTGTTTACTGAATGTTTATTTTGTTAAATATATTTAAATATATATTTTTAATATTTAATGAATTTTCAGAATGAACAGACACAAAGATTAGACTGATTCATTAGTTGTTTGGTTCATGAAATGGTGTAAAGTGAGGATCCAATGACGTGTTGACTGTAGAACGATTCATCGATTAGATATCAGCAACTATTCTGATAACATGATATAATATAATGATAAATGTCCAGATTCTCTGGTTCAGCTTCTGTTCTCTGATTATTTCCTGGTTTCTTTATTCTTCTATAATAGTAAACTGATCATCTTTGGGTTTTGGACCATTTTATGAACCAAAATCAACCTGAAATCTCTTTTTTCACTACACGTCTGTTACAGGTATTTTTTTTCCAAATCAAAATTCTGCACCACAAACACAGTTTATACTCATATTTGTAATATTTGTGTTCTGAGGACGTTGCAGCAGGAAACTAATCAGTGAAGTCAGTAATTCCTCTCGTGTGAAGCGGTTCCTGCCCATCATTTCGTCCACAGCGCTGCTTGCTGTGGTCATTTGGGTCTTTATCTCCACAGGATTCAGCCTGGCCACAAACCTCCACTGTTTCCCCCTAAAACACACAGAGTCAGGTTTATATGTGGTCCACTGTGGATGTGGAAGGGAAAGGCCGACTGGGAGGAAAATTGAATTCCCTGCAAGAAGATAATTTATTCTGCGCTGAGATTGCTGTGGAGGTGGTGGAGCTGGAGGAATAAGCACATACAAACGAAGCAGCCCATTCTGAAATAAACTGGCTCTGACATTTTGTCTTGTTACTAAAATTGTAGAAACTGCCTCAGTCAAACATGTTGGTTAAACGTCTGCAGCACGTTCAGAAATGCTGATTCTCTGCTGAGCTGTTCAGTTTCATCTAAATAAAGTTCTCTGACCACAGGGACTGAAACAGGATCTGAAGACGCAGCAGGAGATTCACATATAACGGAAATAACAGGAACGCGATACGCTGCCGTGGACAGAGGATTTCTGTTAAACTCGTAACTCAATACAGAAAAGATTCTGCTGACACGACGATCAGGAAGCAGAGGCCACGCAAATGATCAATAAAGAAGTGATCATCATTATTATTATTATTATTATTATTATTATTATTATTATTATTATTATTATTATCATTATTATTATTATCATTATTATTATTATTATCATTATTATTATCATTATTATTATTATTGTGAGTTTATGATGCTGTTTATTTGTTATTATAAAAGGACAAATCTGTTTTATATAATTTTATTCAATTAATCAATTGGTTAATCAACTAATCGTTTAATCAACTAATCGATTAATCATCTAATCGATTAATCAACTAAATGATTAATCAACTAATCGTTTAATCAACTAATCGTTTAACCAACGAATCATTTAATCAACAAATCGATTAATCAACTAATCAATTAATCAATCGATTAAGCAACTAATCGTTTAATCAACTAATCGATTAACCAACTAATCGTTTAATCAACTAATTGATTAATCAACTAATCGATTAATCAACTAATCGTTTAATCAACTAATCGTTTAGTCAACTAATCGATTAATCAACTAATCGATTAATCAACTAATTGTGATGAGTTTTCAATGATCAAATTCTATCAGTTGATATTTAATCATTAAATGTAAATTAGTACATTTCTGGTCAAAATCCATGTTCTGTTGTCAAATAATATAACAACATAATCGATTAATCGTTGTAGCTCTAACTTGTCGCAGTTTCTACTCCACCAGGTGAATCTTCACTTTACTCAACGGAGACAAATAGAAATAAAGACTTTAAATGAACATCACGTTCTTCTTAACTAAAAAGGAAAAAGTGAAACTCAGATCTTTTTGTTCTGTTATAATAAAGTTGGAGAAAAGTCTCCGTCAATAATAAATCGTTAGTCCTGAGGTGATGTCCTCACGCTGCTCCAGGTCCACCTCCACTCTGCGTGACAGCCGCTGGAATCCCGCAGCCTCACGCAGCACCACGCAGCGCCACGCAGCGTCACGCAGCATCACGCGGCATCACGCAGCATCACGCAGCGTCACGCAGCCTCACGCATTCAGCTGAGGTTCAGTGACACGCTGGATGGGCGTGAACGTTCGGAGAAAAGCTGCAGAGGAGAATCAGCCTCAGACGCGGATTGTGGAGGAAACATCAGCAGCTTCTGCTGTTTCTGCCTTTTGCTGCAGGATCGAGTTAAAACAAGAAAAACAGACTCGTTGTTTTCACCCGCAGGAAAACTTCAGCTGCGGGAACTTTGCGGGATTCTGACGCATCAGCTGCGGAGACGCAGAAAGACGCTCATTCATCCTGTTGATGAAAGGACATGAACTCATCAGCTGGAGCAGGAAACTACCGCAGGGGGTCCGCGAAGGGAGAGAAGGTAAAGCTGAACACCTGAAGCTGAACACCTGAAGCTGCTTCACCTGACGCTGCTTCCTAAAAGTGACATAACTCGATCATTAAAACAGTTGGTTAATAAAGTGATAGTTGGCAACTAATCAATTAATCAATCAAATAATCGTTACCTTCAGAATTTGAAAAACTGACTTTAAACACATTTACAGGTGAAGCACTGCAGCGATTGATCAGTTAATCTATTCGTTTCTAACATTACATTAATCAACAACTACTTCTCTGATTGATTAATCGGTTTGAGTTGTCAACTGATCGATTAATCAACTAATCGCTGCAGCTCGACTGCACAGAGTGAGTTTATAGGATGTATCTGTGCAGCTTCATGTTCCACTGCAGTCATTTAGTTTCAGTTCCACTGGTGTCAAACATCCGTCTGAACGTAATCTCTCCACTGCCCCCCCCCACACACACTGCCCCCCCCCCCCACACACACACACTGCCCCCCCCCCCACACACACACACACACTGCCCCCCCACACACACACTGCCCCCCCCCCACACACACACACTGCCCCCCCACACACACACACACACTGCCCCCCCCCACACACACACTGCCCCCCCACACACACACTGCCCCCCCCCCCCACACACACACACTGCCCCCCCACACACACACTGCCCCCCCCCCACACACACACACATTGCCCCCCCCCACACACACTGCCCCCCCACACACACACACACACACACACTGCCCCCCAGGTTGTTAGAAACTCGATGCAGCAGCATTTGATAAGAAGGTTATTGGGGAAGTTTACGGCCTAAATAAAAGCGTCTGTGCAGCTTGTCGAGCCAATTAGCTGATCAGTGCGTTAGCGCCGCTCCCTCCCAGCTCCACTCCTGGTTCCAGCTACTACTTGATATAGCAGGATGGATTTCTCTCTGTTTTTGGCTTTTTACAAAGAAAACGCCACAAATAAAACCCAGAGGGGAGTAAAAATAAAAAAATGTCTTTTTTTATCTCGCCTGCCCAGAGACGCCTCGGCAGCGGCGTCCCATAATGCCGTTTCCCAGCAGCTCTCACATAAAGGAAGTTAAGTTGGATCACGCAGATGGACGCATTGATTGTGCTCAATAACGGACAAAAATACACATGAACGCAGTTTTTCTCTGAGGATCTGTGACAAATTCTGGCGTGAATCACCACGACGTGTTTGGTGAGAGGCTGCAGCAGAAAGTTCTGGGTGAACGAAGCCGATGGCGTCACTTTAAGAAACCGCTTGACTTGTCAGTGATGCTAATCCTAAACACGATTGGATGCTGTTGTTTTATCCCATGAATTGGTTGGAAATAGGGGCGACACGGTGGAGCAGTGGGTAGCACTGTTGCCTCACAGCAAGAAGGTCGCAGGTTCAAGACCGCCTTGGGCCTGGGTCTGGGGCCTTTCTGTGTGGAGTTTGCATGTTCTCCCCGTGTCTGCGTGGGTTTTCACCGGGTACTCCGGCTTCCTCCCACAATACAAAACATGCTCAGGTTAATTGGCAAATCTAAATTGCCCATAGGTGTGAGTGTGTGTGTGAATGGTGTGTGAATGGTGTGTGAGTGGTGTGTGTGCCCCACGATTGGCTGGCGACCATCTGGGGTGTATCCCTGCCTCTCGCCATAAAATGCGCTGGGATAGGCTCCAGCAGACCCCTGCGACCCTGAAAAGGAATAAGCGGGATAGAAAATGGATGGATGGATGGTTGGAAATACTTAAATATCTGTCAGTTCTACGTGTTTTACCTGCAGAAGAAGAAGAAAGTGTGTGTCAGGCGTTTGTTGCATCTCTACGCTTGAAAATGTTTTTATGTTGAATTTTCAAATTATGGCGATAGAGATGCAACGATTAGTGGATTAACTGATTAGTTGATTAACTGATTAGTTGATTAACTGATTAGTTGATTAACTGATTAGTTGATTAACTGATTAGTTGACTGATCAACTGCTCATACAGCTCAGGAGTTTTGTGTTGTTTTGTGGAGTTTTGTGGTCCACGCAGCACAGATCACACCCCCCCTCATTTCCCTCCATGGGTCCAGACTACTTCCTGGAGCTGGTCTGCCCTCTGCTGGAGGCACGGAGCCACATCCTGGTGCAGCAGCATCTCCTGCTGCGTCTCACACACATTCACCGTCGTTCAGCTTGTTTCCAACAGATGTGATGAAGCTCTGAGCCACACACAGCTTACAAGGCCTGGATATCAGAGCTCGTGTAAAGACGTCCTCTTTAGTCTGAGGAGGATTTGCATAGAAAGGGAATAATGAAGCTGTGCAGCTTCTCTGGGGACAGGACGTGTAATTGGGACTAAACACAGACGCGACTCGTTGTGATGATCCAAGTAAACAGGAAACACTGGTTCTCTCAGCTGCATCACCATCATCTTCCTGCTGAACTGGTTCTTTAAGATGTTCACTTATTTTATTACAAGATGTTAAATCCACAGTTTAACAGAAGTGTGTGTGTGTGTGTGTGTGTGTGTGTGTGTGAGTAGTTAATTAATTAGGGACCATAATAACAGACATATCATTCCTAACATCACACATTACATATATAACATAACATATGTATATATATATATATATGTATATATATATATATATATATATATATGTAACATACATACATACACAACATATCTAACATAACATATAATATAACCGCATATATAATATGCATAATATAATATATATACATATATATATATACATACACAACATATGTAACATATATATCCTGTAAAACAAAACATTTATAACACACAGTACATTATATGTATATCATATCTAACATTATGTTACATATATAACGTAAAACATCAGATATACAACATACAGTACATAATATACGTACATATATAACATGTGTAACATACAGTTTATAACATGAACAGTCTTCAAACAATAAAATAACTCGTTGCTCTGTTTTTTCTTGTTTCTATAAACACACATAAACACTTTTACACTTTTACTCACATTCAGCCGTAAATTTACGTCTGGTTCCGTTTTGCAGTTTGTTGCTACAGTAAAAGTTTAACTCGGTTGTTTGTGAACATATTTACGATGTTATTTTAAAGGAAATTATCAGTAGCTGTAAAAGCTGCTGCACAATTCTTCATGTATAATACACATATATACACATACATAATAGTGGAATAAACTATTTAATGTTGATTTTATGTATGAAACCTTTAAAGTGGCTTCTTGCTTCTTGGTGAATCACTGGTTCAGCTTGGAGAAGTTTCACAGTTGTGATTGAGGACAGGCTGCTGCAGACCATCTGTTCAGGCTCTGCTGGTGTTTCTACTGTTTTAGAAGAATCACTTCACGTCCTATTTCATAGCTGATAAGAAGCTAAACATCTTTTTGTTGTTCACCGAGTAAAACTAAGTAAAACAGATTCACCACATCAGTGGATGTTGTGTTTGTCTGTGTTAAACCTGTTAATGCCCCTGAAAGGATGTTTCATGTGTAATAGTCTGAAAAGAGTTGGTAAGGGACATTAATCGATTAGTTGATCAATCGATTAGTTGGTTAATCGATTAGTTGATTAATCGATTAGTTGATCAATCGATTAGTTGGTTAATCGATTAGTTGGTTAATCGATTAGTTGGTTAATCGATTAGTTGGTTAATCGATTAGTTGGTTAATCGATTAGTTGATTAAGCAATTAGTTGATTAATCGATTAGTTGATCAATCGATTAGTTGATTAAACAATTAGTTGATCAATCGATTAGTTGGTTAATCGATTAGTTGGTTAATCGATTAGTTGGTTAAGCAATTAGTTGATTAAGCGATTAGTTGATCAATCGATTAGTTGATTAATCGATTAGTTGGTTAATCGATTAGTTGATTAAGCAATTAGTTGATTAATCGATTAGTTGATCAATCGATTAGTTGATTAAACAATTAGTTGATCAATCGATTAGTTGATTAATCGATTATTTGATTAATCGATTAGTTGATTAATCGATTAGTTGATTAATCGATTAGTTGATTAAACGATAATTGATTAATCGATTAGTTGATTAATCGATTAGTTGATTAATCGATTAGTTGCCAAAGCTGAAAAATCAACCTAAAATGTAAAGATCAATTTACTTTCACATAACATTGACTGTAGATCTATAGAGATTTATCAATTAATCAATTACTTTCCAACTCTTGCATTAATTACTTTTGCATTTTAAATTTAGTTCATCATCTGTAGTTATAGTTGATCATCCATTAATCAAAAATCTGAGTTTTTTTTGTTCTATAATTGGATCTGCAACAATTAGTTCATTAATCAATTAGGTTCCAACTGTTACATTAATAATCAACTATTTTAATCAATAATTTGAGTCATTTTTAATCATAAAATGTCCATTTAATGATAAAATAAATTAGGTTGAAAACTCAGAACTCCCATCATCATCAGTTTTCAGCTTCTGCCTGTCTGACGTGTTTCTGATATTTTCTGCAGACATTTTGCTCATAAATGATTTTGATTTTATTTAAAAAAATTAAACTGGGTGAAACTAGGCTGTTACACAACCTGACGTTTCATTATTAAATAAAATGGACAGACCAGTAACTCACGCTGCATCCTTCCATTCTGCAGTCATCAACCTCTACACTGTGTGTTCTCTCAGCTGTTTGCTGACGTCCTGGTTTCAGATCTCCATCATTTACAGAGCAGCAGGAGTGGACCTACTTCATGTCAGAAACCTCACAGCCACGTTTGTCACCTAAAGTTTCTTCTTATTAATTCTCTGGTGGCGTTGTTGTTCGAGAGCGTGCGACAAACAACACGATCATAACCTGGACGTGTTTGAGCAGGTTGAGTGTGTGTCAGGATTTAAGCTGCGGCCCTGAGCTGAATGTTAAACCCAGATTCCTACACACGAACTTTGGCCCAGTCATTGGTATTCAGGAAGAAACGGCGTGCACGGCGTTCTGTATGCAGCCAGCAACACGTCTGCGTTTCTGCATCAAACGCTGAGGAGCTGCTGTTTAAGATGCTCACACACACACACACACACACACACACACACACACGCACGCACAAACACACATTCACACACGCACACACACACACACACACACACACGCTCACACACACGCACGAACACACATTCACACACGCACACACACACACACACACACACACACACACACACACATGCATGCGCACGCACGCACGCACGCACACACGCATGCGCACGCACACACGCACACACATATGCACATGCACGAACACACACGCACACACACACACACACACACACTCACACACGCACACACACTCACACACAGGCATGCTCACATACACACACACACACGCACGAACACACATTCACACACGCACACACACACACGCACAAACACACATTCACGCACACACACACGCACACATGAATGCACACACACGCATGCACACGCACGCACGCACATGCACGAACACACACGCACACATTCACACACACACTCGCACACACATGCACATTTATTATTAATTTGTATTTTTTATAAAAGCTCTTGGTGGTCTGAGGTGTGAGGAGCAGAACAATTGCAGCGTATGATCTGGGATCGGTCCATGGGGGGTGTACAGCATGGAGGGGGTGTATGGGGGGTGTGTGTGGGGGGGTGTATGGGGGGTGTGTGTGGGGGGGCGGCGTTCGGGGCCTCTGAGTGGATCCAGACGGGAGGAAAACATTGGGCTGAAGGTCAAAACCAGAGCGTAAAGGTTGAAGCAGCGGTCATAGAAGCAGCGATTCTCATCCTGTTAGTGTCTGAGACCTCAGTGAATGTTCAGTTGGTGATGGAGCTGCAACCATTAGTCCATTAATCAATTAGTCGATTAATCGATTAGTTTCAAAACTGCTCCATTAATCACCAACTATTGATAATCGATTAATCAATTAATCAGCTCTAATGTTGATGTTTATTTACTCACTATCAGAATTAGACAAATGTACATACAGAAAAACCATTTCCAAGTGTATACTCCAAATAATCGATTGATTGATTAGTTACCAACTATCATTTATTAATAAAGTAGTTGTTGATTAATGTAAATTGATTACTAGATTAATCTCTATAGATCTACAGTCAATGTTACGTGGAAGTAAACTGATGATCTTTACATTTCAGGTTGAGTTTTCAGCTTTGGCAACTAATCGATTAATCAACTAATCGACTAATCAACTAATCAATTAATCAACTAAATTTGGACATTTCTAATTAAAAAATCACTCACTTCTAATAGTTAGTAACTAATTGATTGATTAGTTGACTAATCGCTGTCGCTTTACCAACACAATTTAAAAAATTGACAAACATTGCACTATGGACCCATAATTGATTAGTAACGGTCTATAACTATTGGGATAATTGATAACTAATTGATTAATCAACTAATCGTTGGAGCTCTACACTTGTAAATGTTTTTATGTTCATTTTTCTAATTCTGAAGGTAAATTAATTTTAATATTAGAGCTGCAACAATTAATGGATTAATCGATTAGTTTCCAGCTGTCACATTAATCAACAACTATTTTGATAATTGATTAACTAATCAATATTTTTACAGATAAATGTCCAGATTCTCTGGTTCAGCTTCTGTTCTCTGATTACTTCCTGGTTTCTTTATTCTTCTATAATAGTAAACTGATGATCTTTGGGTTGTGGACAAAAACAGACATTTTAGCTTCAATCTGCAGCTTTAGAAACACTGATCAACATTTAATGAAACAAACATTTAATTGATTAATCGTTTCAATATTTGATAAATTGCTCAAACATCAGAATAGATGTTACTTAATAAGTGGTGGAAGTGGGAAGAAAAACCAATAAGAAAACAGCATCGGGGACCAGTTGCTCTTTGCAGTCTGTTCAGCGTGTTTGGTCTGTTTTATTGATCAGTTTATGATTGATCAGTTTAATAAAAACAGACAGCAGCTGCTGAGGTGCTGGTTTCATTATGTGAGCAGCATCCACAGATAAATCCCTGTTCCTGCTTAGGACGTCCTGTTTTATGAAGCTTCATCCTAGAGATCAGACCTGTTTCACTCATTTAGCTTCAGCTCATGTTTTGCTGAATCAGCAGAAACGTGTGTAAATTAGTGGATGTGAGTGTTGGTTCAATAGTAAAGAAGATTGAAGCTTTTTGATGAAAAATGTTCCTGTTAACAGAAGATTATTCTCACAGATGAAACCTTTTCTCCTGAAGGTGAATTTTCACCTTTTAACAAACACACATCACGCTGTTAGAATAAACCTGCGTCATTTCTCCAAGAGAAAAAGCAAAAAACTTCATCATGTTTACAGCTTCGTCTTGATTCTTGTAGCAGTCGCATCATGAAAACTGGTAAATTATCATTTTATTGATACGGAGAAAAACTATTTGAGTCTTTTAGATGATTTAAGACTAAAACTCAGTTTAGGCATAAAATGACTTGGAGCTTTATTTAATGCAGTAATAAACTTTACGTGTCTTTTTCTTTCTTCTCAAATTAAATATCATTTTCTCCTATTTTACACTCTGTGATTATATTGTTCATATATATATATATATTATTTTTCAGCTGCTTAACAAATCAAACATTTGAAGTGAAGCCGAGAGGAAAAGTCTCTTCTTCTCTAAATGAGTCCATGACTGGAAGATCAAACTCACAGTTTTTATTATTTAGGTTTATTATACTTTAATTCAGTGTTCATGAAGAGCCATTAGATCTCTGACCAGGGTTTAACACGTCTGACGTTGCTGAAGGTCTCACTCATGAATGTTAAACCAAAACTTCAGTTTCCCTCAAAGCTGCTTCAGCGTCTTCATCCAAAGGGAAAACGCATCGATGGAGCTGCTTCTCTGCTGCTGACTCTGTCTCTGCTCAGTCAATGTGTGTGCAGCTGTTTCATCGTTTTACAGATGTTCTCCTCAAGGTGGCGCTTTCTGTTGCTTTTTTGTTTATTTGGCAGATTCTGTTGAGCAGATTTAATTAAGGCAGGAATTTTCATTGAGAAATATCAGCCCCCCCCAACACACACACACACACACACACACACACACACACACACACACACACACACACACACACACAGCTTCCGTTAGGTGGAATAAAATCGTTTCTCAGTCTCAGCCCAGGATTCATTACAGACGCACAAATGAGACGTAAATAAAGCGTCGGTGTCGCTCGTGCCAGATTCCTGTCCTGTTAGTGTGTGTGTGTGTGTGTGTGTCTGCTGGAATAGGTTGTATTTTATGATGTGGCAGACAGGCAGCATAAATATTACGTGTGCTTAATCACGACCAGGCTGCAGAGCTGACTGAATTGATCCATTTCTGGGTAATATGTGCGCACACACACACACACACACACACACACACACACACACACTCACACACTCACACACTCACACACACACACACACACAAACACACATTTGAAAGTGGAAATGCCGAGCAGGCAGAATTCATACTGATGCGTTGAGAGCGATTTGTCTTCACTGCTCACACACACACACACACACACACACACACACACACACACACACACACACACACACACACACACACACACAAACACTGCTGTGTTTAGCTCCAGGCTCTAATTTACTTGCACTATTGCACTCGCCGCCTTTCTACTGAGAAAAGTCTTTCTGGGGGGGTGTAATTCGTGCTTGGAGCAGACAGTAAGGAGATGGTGCCCCCCCCCCCCCTCCTTATCCCTTTGCCAGTGATTGATTCCCCCTCTGAGGAGGGAGGGGGGCGTTCTGGTCCTGGATCCTGGACCCGCGGGTCATCCTGAGCCTGGCTGTAGGGGAGGGGACAGGGGGGGCGTGGGGGGGCTGGGTCGGGGGGGTCGCTGACTTTACTCAGACTCCTCCAGGAGACAAACTTCACAGCAGCAGCAGCGACGTTGGGGGGTTCAGCATGTCCGTCCTCATCGCCACCAACTTCAAGATGGACGTCACTGCAGCTCCCAGGGGGGGGGTAAGGCCCCCGCTAGCATGCACAGCACGTGTGTGTGTGTGTGTGTGTGTGTGTGTGTGTGTGTGTGTGCGTCTCCTGCTTCCTGACAGGAAAACGCTGCTTCTGCTGCTTCTCTTTGGGGGGGGGGCAGGGAGTGGCAGGTCCTGACGTCCTCTCTGGGATTCCTGTTTCTTTCTAAAACACGTTTTTTTTTTGGGGGGGGGGGGGGGGGGGGAGCGTGTCGTTCATCTTCAGCTTCTCCAACGTTTCACTGACAACTTCGTGAGGAGAAGTTGAGCTGAAGATCGTCTGCCCCCCCCCAGCATGGGTTTCATGTCTTTACTGACCTACCAGTGTTTGTCTGGTTGAGCATCGTCCAGCGCGGGGGTGAGGGGGGGGGGGGGGGGGGGCAACGCTGCTGAGAATGAGCCCAGAGGATCCATGTTGTTCCTGAGACGTTAGAATTCTAATTTTTATATATTTATATTAACGTGAGGATCAATGGCTGCTGCTGATCAATCATGGTGATTATTGGATGTTTGTTCTGCAGGAATGTGGAGCTTTACAGAATAACAAGTGTGTGTGTGTGTGTGTGTGTGTGTGTGTGTGTGTGAGTGTGTGTGTGTGTGTGAGCAGTGTGTGTGTGTGTGTGAGCAGTGTGTGTGTGAGTGTGAGTGTGTTTGTGAGTGTGTGAGCAGTGTGTGAGTGTGTGTGAGCAGTGTGTGTGTGAGCTGTGTGTGTGTGTGTGTGTGTGTGTGAGCTGTGTGTGTGTGTGTGTGTGTGTGTGTGAGTGTGTGTGTGAGCAGAGTGTGTGTGTGTGTGAGCAGTGTGTGTGTGTGTGTGCATGTGTCTGAGTGTGTGTGTGTGTGTGTGTGTGTGTGTGTGTGTGTGTGTGTAAATATATACTTATGCTGCTGGTCTGATCTGATTACTTAACTGGATCAGAACGTCAGCTCAGTTCTTCCTGTGATTCAACAAAATAAAACTCAACTTTACAATCAATAAATTTTCAAAATAAAATAAAAACATTTCGTATTGAAGCTTCGTTTATAAGTTGATCTGATCTCAAACTAACTGTAAAATCTGAAATATTAACAGGTGAAAATATCCTGTTTTTGGCTCATTTATTCCAACATTGAGTAGAATTATCTTTTTCTATCAGCAGATTATTTCATTTATTTCAAGGTGTTTTTCCTGATTTGAGCCAATTACACCATTTTCTTAAAAAATGATCAAAATCAAGAAGAAAACCTTGAAATAAGTTAAGTTCTCTGCCAGTGGAATAAGATAAAAAACAGGATATTTCCACAGCTTCTGCAGTGAAATCAATGACAGGAGATGAAGTTTCTGTTTAAACCAACAAAATCTCACTAATAATCATCTTCACAGATTCAGACTAAAGTTAACGTCATCAAACCCTGTATTTCAACATTTCTCTATTTTATTATTATTATTTTTGATAAATTTAAGAACCTGAGGGTTAATTATTCTAAAAAAATATTAGCATTTAATTGGTAAACTTGCTGATTCTCAACCTTTAATCAGGTGCAAAGATAAAGAAAAAACAGTTGTCGCCTCGTTTTGAGTTAAAAACATGATCAAACTGACACAAAAATCTGGTCCCATCAGATCTTTGAGCAGCGCTGCAGCTCTGACATGTGTTAACGTGATGAAACACAGACGACAGGAAGTGGAGGAATCCTCGTTAACGTGACACTAACGAGACGATAACGAACAAGAAGAAAATCGACTTTGGCCTCCAGCAGCACGTAATTTAATTCAGATAAAGACGGAAGATTCCACACAGCAACGTCTGTTTTTACAGATCAATACACACACACACACACACACACACACACACACACACACACACAGCTTTTCACAGTTGGAGGTGCAGCAGTGAATGAATTAGTTTCTGATGTGATCAGGTGATGAAACCACATTCTACATCCTTAGTAAATCTATGGAATATTTTTTAGCTAGTTTGACTTTTGATGTTTAACTTTAGCTCATTATTTTCATGCAGAAACTATTCAAACCTCACTCGTCACTTTCTTGCTGTAGAACGATTTTATTTTGCACAACATGATCAATAAGAATAAACAGTGGTGACAGTTCATCCTTTTAGTTTACAGGTTGGATAATGTGACTTTGAGTATTTTACCATGTTTGTGTGAAGTTTTGTCTCTATAATCCTCCCTGTGTCCTGCACCACCTCCAGTATAAGAGACAACAACTCAATATGTGAAACATAAAACTCGTGTTTGTGTAGAACTACGTGTTGTTGATGGTTAGAACGTCACATGAAGCACAGAAAAGATGGAAATACAGGAGCTTTAAATTTATTAAATATGCATTCCATTCCACACAACAGCTGCTTGATTACCGATTAGTTTCCAACTATCACACTATTTGATAATTTATTAATTGATTTGAGTCATTTTTAATGATAAATTTCTCTGTTCCAGCTTCTAGTCTCTGATTATTTCCTGGTTTCTTTATTCTTCAAAGTTATGCTATGCAAAGTTATGCTAACAGGTTAGCACGGATGTTAGCATTGATGCTAACAAGTTGGCACGGATGCTAACAGGTTAGCACGGATGCTAACGGGTTAGCACGGATGCTAACGGGTTAGCACAGATGCTAGCAAGTTAGCACGGATGTTAGCACGGGTGCTAACAAGTTAGCATGGATGTTAGCATTGATGCTAACAAGTTGGCACGGATGCTAACAGGTTAGCACGGATATTAGCATCGATGCTAACAGGTTAGCACGGATGCTAACAGGTTAGCACGGATGTTAGCACGGGTGCTAACAAATTAGCACGGATGCTAACAGGTTAGCACGGATATTAGCATTGATGCTAACAGGTCAGCACGGATGCTAACAGGTCAGCACGGATGCTAACAGGTTAGCACGGATGCTAACGGGTTAGCACGGATGCTAACAAGTTAGAACGGATGTTAGCACGGGTGCTAACAAATTAGCACGGATGCTAACATGTTAGCATGGATGCTAACAAGTTAGCACGGATGCTAACAAGTTAGCACAGATGCTAACAAGTTAGCACAGATGTTAGCATTGATGCTAACAAGTTAGCATTGATGCTAACAAGTTAGCACAGATGCTAGCAAGTTAGCACGGATGTTAGCACGGGTGCTAACAAGTTAGCATGGATGTTAGCATTGATGCTAACAAGTTGGCACGGATACTAACAGGTTAGCACGGATATTAGCATTGATGCTAACAGGTTAGCACGGATGCTAACAGGTTAGCACGGATGTTAGCACGGGTGCTAACGGGTTAGCACGGATGCTAACAAGTTAGCACGGATGTTAGCATGGATGCTAACAAGTTAGCACGGATGTTAGCACGGATGCTAACAAGTTAGCACAGATGCTAACAAGTTAGCACAGATGCTAACGGGTTAGCACGGATGCTAACAAGTTAGCACGGATGTTAGCACGGATGCTAGCAAGTTAGCACGGATGTTAGCACGGGTGCTAACAAGTTAGCACGGATGTTAGCATGGATGCTAACAAATTAGCACGGATGCTAACAGGTTAGCACGGATATTAGCATTTATGCTAACAGGTTAGCACGGATGCTAACAGGTTAGCACGGATGCTAACAAGTTAGCACGGATGTTAGCATGGATGCTAACAAATTAGCACGGATGCTAACAGGTTAGCACAGATGCTAACGGGTTAGCATGGATGCTAACAAGTTAGCACGGATGCTAACGGGTTAGCACAGATGCTAGCAAGTTAGCACGGATGTTAGCATGGATGCTAACAAGTTAGCACGGATGCTAACAGGTTAGCATGGATGCTAACAAGTTAGCACGGATGCTAACAGGTTAGCACGGATGTTAGCATGGATGCTAACAAGTTAGCACGGATGTTAGCACGGATGCTAACAAGTTAGCACAGATGCTAACAGGTTAGCACGGATATTAGCATTTATGCTAACAGGTTAGCACGGATGCTAACAGGTTAGCACGGATGCTAACAAGTTAGCACGGATGTTAGCATGGATGCTAACAAATTAGCACGGATGCTAACAAGTTAGCACGGATGTTAGCACGGATGCTAACAAGTTAGCACGGATGTTAGCACGGATGCTAACAAGTTAGCACAGATGCTAACAAGTTAGCACAGATGCTAACGGGTTAGCACGGATGTTAGCACGGATGCTAGCAAGTTAGCACGGATGTTAGCACGGGTGCTAACAAATTAGCACGGGTGCTAACAAATTAGCACGGGTGCTAACAAATTAGCAAGTTAGCAAATTAACAAGTTAGCACGGATGTTAGCATGGATGCTAACAAGTTAGCACAGATGCTAACAAGTTAGCACAGATGCTAACAAGTTAGCACAGATGCTAACAAGTTAGCACGGATGTTAGCATGGATGCTAACAAGTTAGCACGGATGCTAACAGGTTAGCACGGATATTAGCATTTATGCTAACAGGTTAGCACGGATGCTAACAGGTTAGCACGGATGCTAACAAGTTAGCACGGATGTTAGCATGGATGCTAACAAATTAGCACGGATGCTAACAGGTTAGCGCAGATGCTAACGGGTTAGCATGGATGCTAACAAGTTAGCACGGATGCTAACAAGTTAGCACAGATGCTAACAGGTTAGCACGGATATTAGCATTTATGCTAACAGGTTAGCACGGATGCTAACAAGTTAGCACGGATGTTAGCATGGATGCTAACAAATTAGCACGGATGCTAACAGGTTAGCGCAGATGCTAACGGGTTAGCATGGATGCTAACAAGTTAGCACGGATGCTAACGGGTTAGCACAGATGCTAACAGGTTAGCACGGATATTAGCATTTATGCTAACAGGTTAGCACGGATGCTAACAGGTTAGCACGGATATTAGCATTTATGCTAACAGGTTAGCACGGATGCTAACAAGTTAGCACGGATGTTAGCATGGATGCTAACAAATTAGCACGGATGCTAACAGGTTAGCGCAGATGCTAACGGGTTAGCATGGATGCTAACAAGTTAGCACGGATGCTAACAAGTTAGCACAGATGCTAACAGGTTAGCACGGATATTAGCATTTATGCTAACAGGTTAGCACGGATGCTAACAAGTTAGCACGGATGTTAGCATGGATGCTAACAAATTAGCACGGATGCTAACAGGTTAGCGCAGATGCTAACGGGTTAGCATGGATGCTAACAAGTTAGCACGGATGCTAACAAGTTAGCACAGATGCTAACAGGTTAGCACGGATATTAGCATTTATGCTAACAGGTTAGCACGGATGCTAACAAGTTAGCACGGATGTTAGCATGGATGCTAACAAATTAGCACGGATGCTAACAGGTTAGCGCAGATGCTAACGGGTTAGCATGGATGCTAACAAGTTAGCACGGATGCTAACAAGTTAGCACAGATGCTAACAGGTTAGCACGGATATTAGCATTTATGCTAACAGGTTAGCACGGATGCTAACAAGTTAGCACGGATGTTAGCATGGATGATAACAAATTAGCACGGATGCTAACAAGTTAGCACGGATGTTAGCACGGATGCTAACAAGTTAGCACGGATGTTAGCACGGGTGCTAACAAGTTAGCACAGATGCTAACAAGTTAGCACAGATGCTAACGGGTTAGCACGGATGTTAGCACGGATGCTAGCAAGTTAGCACGGATGTTAGCACGGGTGCTAACAAATTAGCACGGGTGCTAACAAATTAGCACGGGTGCTAACAAATTAGCAAGTTAGCAAATTAACAAGTTAGCACGGATGTTAGCATGGATGCTAACAAGTTAGCACGGATGCTAACAAGTTAGCACAGATGCTAACAAGTTAGCACAGATGCTAACAAGTTAGCACAGATGCTAACAAGTTAGCACGGGTGTTAGCATGGATGCTAACAAGTTAGCACGGATGTTAGCACGGATGCTAGCAAGTTAGCACGGATGTTAGCACGGGTGCTAACAAGTTAGCATGGATGTTAGCATTGATGCTAACAAGTTGGCACGGATGCTAACAGGTTAGCACGGATATTAGCATTGATGCTAACAGGTTAGCACGGATGCTAACAGGTTAGCACGGATGCTAACGGGTTAGCACGGATGCTAACAAGTTAGCACGGATGTTAGCACGGATGCTAGCAAGTTAGCACGGATGTTAGCACGGATGCTAACAAGTTAGCACAGATGCTAACAAGTTAGCACAGATGCTAACGGGTTAGCAAGTTAGCACGGATGTTAGCACGGGTGCTAACAAGTTAGCACGGATGTTAGCATGGATGCTAACAAATTAGCACGGATGCTAACAGGTTAGCACGGATATTAGCATTTATGCTAACAGGTTAGCACGGATGCTAACAGGTTAGCACGGATGCTAACAAGTTAGCACGGATGTTAGCATGGATGCTAACAAATTAGCACGGATGCTAACAGGTTAGCACAGATGCTAACGGGTTAGCATGGATGCTAACAAGTTAGCACGGATGCTAACGGGTTAGCACAGATGCTAACAAGTTAGCACGGATGTTAGCATGGATGCTAACAAGTTAGCACGGATGCTAACAGGTTAGCATGGATGCTAACAAGTTAGCACGGATGCTAACAGGTTAGCACGGATGTTAGCATGGATGCTAACAAGTTAGCACGGATGTTAGCACGGATGCTAACAAGTTAGCACAGATGCTAACAGGTTAGCACGGATATTAGCATTTATGCTAACAGGTTAGCACGGATGCTAACAGGTTAGCACGGATGTTAGCACGGATGCTAACAAGTTAGCACGGATGTTAGCACGGATGCTAACAAGTTAGCACAGATGCTAACAAGTTAGCACAGATGCTAACGGGTTAGCACGGATGTTAGCACGGATGCTAGCAAGTTAGCACGGATGTTAGCACGGGTGCTAACAAATTAGCACGGGTGCTAACAAATTAGCACGGGTGCTAACAAATTAGCAAGTTAGCAAATTAACAAGTTAGCACGGATGTTAGCATGGATGCTAACAAGTTAGCACGGATGCTAACAAGTTAGCACAGATGCTAACAAGTTAGCACAGATGCTAACAAGTTAGCACAGATGCTAACAAGTTAGCACGGATGTTAGCATGGATGCTAACAAGTTAGCACGGATGTTAGCACGGATGCTAGCAAGTTAGCACGGATGTTAGCACGGGTGCTAACAAGTTAGCATGGATGTTAGCATTGATGCTAACAAGTTGGCACGGATGCTAACAGGTTAGCACGGATATTAGCATTGATGCTAACAGGTTAGCACGGATGCTAACAGGTTAGCACGGATGCTAACGGGTTAGCACGGATGCTAACAAGTTAGCACGGATGTTAGCACGGATGCTAGCAAGTTAGCACGGATGTTAGCACGGGTGCTAACAAATTAGCACGGGTGCTAACAAATTAGCACGGATGCTAACAGGTTAGCACGGATGCTAACAAGTTAGCACGGATGTTAGCACGGATGCTAACAAGGCAAGGCAAGTTTATTTTGTAGAGCACAATTCATACACAGGGCAATTCAAAGTGCTTTACAGTTACACAAAATCACAAAAGGAGAAATCATAAAACATAGAATTCATCATTAATTTAAAAAATAGTGAAGAGTGTAGATAAGATACTTTCAGTTTTCATATGCACGGTTAAACAGAACTGTTTTCAGCCTGGTCTTAAACATTGTCAGCGTTGAGGCCTGTCTCACATTCTCTGGAAGACTGTTCCAGATTTTAGCTGCAGAAAACTGGAATGTAGCTTCACCATGTTTAGTCCTGACTCTGGGCACCTGCAGGAGACCAGTCCCTGAGGTTCTCAGGGTCCTAGATGGCTCGTATGGCTCTAACATGTCATAGATGTATTTGGTGCTAGACCATGAAGAGACTTGTACACAAGTAAAGCTGTTTTAAAGTCTATTCTCTGAGTGACAGGAAGCCAGTGCAGAGACATGAGCACTGGACTAATATGGTCATATTTTCTGGTTCTAGTCAGGACTCGAGCTGCAGCGTTCTGAATGTTCTGTAGTTGTTTAACAGCTCGTTTAGAGAGACCAGTGAGCAGGCCATTGCAGTAGTCTAACCTGCTGGAGACAAATGCATGGATCAGTCTCTCCAAGTCTGGTTTACACACTATATTTTTGATTTTGGCAATGTTTTTTAGATGGTAAAAGGCTGTTGATATTGTTGACTTTATGTGGCTGTGAAAGTTCAGGTCTGAGTCCATTAGCACCCCTAGATTTCTAACCTGTGTGTGAATATTTCCTGTTGAAGCTCATTGATTAGTTGGTGGTGAAACAAGGACATGGACACCAATGATTGGTTAACTAATGACTGGTTAACTAATGACTGATAAACTGATAACTGGTTAACTGATGACTGGTTAACTGATGACTGAGTAACTAATGATGATTAACTAATGACTGAGTAACTGACTGGTTAACTAATGACTGATTAACTAATGATGAGTAACTAATGACTGGTTAACTAATGACTGGTTAACTAATGACTGATTAACTGATGATGATTAACTAATGACTGATTAACTAATGACTGAGTAACTGACTGGTTAACTAATGACTGATTAACTAATGACTGATTAACTAATGATGAGTAACTAATGATGAGTAACTAATGATGATTAACTAATGATGATTAACTAATGACTGAGTAACTGACTGGTTAACTAATGACTGATTAACTAATGACTGGTTAGCTAATGACTGGTTAACTAATGACTGGTTAACTAATGACTGATTAACTGATGATGATTAACTAATGACTGATTAACTAATGACTGAGTAACTGACTGGTTAACTAATGACTGATTAACTAATGACTGATTAACTAATGATGAGTAACTAATGATGATTAACTAATGATGATTAACTAATGACTGAGTAACTGACTGGTTAACTAATGACTGATTAACTAATGACTGGTTAGCTAATGACTGGTTAACTAATGACTGGTTAACTAATGACTGAGTAACTGACTGGTTAACTAATGACTGATTAACTAATGACTGGTTAACTAATGACTGGTTAACTAATGACTGGTTAACTAATGGATGATTAACTAATGACTGATTAACTAATGATGATTAACTAATGATGATTAACTAATGACTGAGTAACTGACTGGTTAACTAATGACTGATTAACTAATGACTGATTAACTAATGATGATTAACTAATGACTGGTTAACTAATGACTGGGTAACTGACTGGTTAACTAATGACTGATTAACTAATGACTGATTAACTAATGATGATTAACTAATGACTGGTTAACTAATGACTGGTTAACTAATGACTGATTAACTAATGACTGATTAACTAATGACTGAGTAACTGACTGGTTAACTAATGACAGGTTAACTAATTAATAAATTGACATTTGATGCAAAACGCTTCAGGAGATTATCAATAACAAAGAAGATTATCACAAACGTTTTCATAAAACAGACATTATTATTTCCATTATTTTCTTCTTAAATAATGCTCAAATTGATTAATTGATTATCAGAATAACTGGTGATTAGCAACTAATTAATTAATTGTTTCAGAAAACCTGCACCTTCTTATGATTAAAATATGTTTTTTAAAGGTTTCATCTCATTTACATATTGAACTGTGAGGTTTTCACGTGTTGATTCTCTCATATTAAACTACACTTCTACCCTAATTAATTCATGTTCTTATTCAACTAATCGATTAATCGACTAATCAGTGCAGCTCTGACATAAAACTGCTTAACCTGTAACACCACAGACACAAACTCACAGAGTTACAGAACTTTTAACTGACTCGATTCACAGCGTCATTAAGACAAATAATCATCTTGTGTAATGTGGAGCTGCAGCGATTAATCGATTAATCACATGTGAGATGTGACGTGGTGAAAAGTCAACGTGCTTTTAAAGCGACTCTGACCTACTTCCTAAAGACGCTGGAGGCTGTGGCCTCAGTGACAGTTTAACTTTGCTGCTGCTTCCTGGAGAAGACGATATTCTAATATGTTAATATGTTAATATTCCACTTCACAGTGAAGCATGAAATCAGCAGCTGTGAACGTTGTGGGTAAAAGCTCTGGCTGGACGTAAATGATAGGAGACGCAGACATCAGAGCAGGAAGAGACACTTTGATGGTTTTAACTTATTACTGTGGCAGGATTTAACCAATAAAAATGGAGGATTCTGCAGCAGAAAGATTCATGGGAGTTTTTTAAGGTTCTGGATCCAACACGTTTTACTGGGTTTTATTTAAAGTTTTACGAAACAAAAAAAGTCTCTACATCAGCTGCAGGTTTTATTAATTGATTAACTGATTAATAAGGAACATTTACGTGAGTTTTAGGAAATTATTGGTTTATTGATCATGTTCAGATTTTACCTTCACAGGAATATTTATTAATTATTACAGAAGAAACTGTGTAAAAAAATAACCATGAGAACAAGGTTTAAAATCCAGAATAGAGGAAGGAAGGATGGAAGGGAGGAAGGATGGAAGGATAGAAGGAAGGATGGAAGGAAGGAAGGAAGGGAGGAAGGAGGAAGGAAGGAAGGATGAAAAGAAGGAAGGAAGGAAGGAAGGAATGAAGGGAGGAAGGAGGAAGGAAGGAAGGATGGAAGGATAGAAGGAAGGATGGAAGGAAGGAAGGGAGGAAGGAGGAAGGAGGAAGGAAGGAAGGATGAAAAGAAGGAAGGAAGGAATGAAGGGAGGAAGGAGGAAGGAAGGAATGAAGGGAGGATGGAGGGAAGGAAGGAAAGAAGGAAGGAAGGATAGAAGGAAGGAAGGAAAGAATGAGGAAAAAGAATAGAAAGGAAATAGAAGACATAGAGGGTCTGATGTGGTCTGATGTGGTCTGATGTGGTCTGATGTGGTCTCTCTGGCTGTTTCCTCCTGTCCTGCCGCACTGAGGCAGTCAAGCTCTGAGATCCTGGATCTGGACTAAAGGACCCCCCCCCTCCACACACACACACACACACACACACACACACACTGTTGGTCACTTCTCATGCACATCGCGTCTGCGGGAGGCTCCACGCGTCCTTCACGCAGCTCACGCGTGAGGACGGATCCTCCTCTGAAAAAAAGAACACACACACACACACACACACACACACACACACACAGACACACACACAACAAAAGAACAGAGCCCAAAGTGTCGGAAACATCTCCTTCATCTTTTTTGCGGGGATGAACCGCAAAACCTGATCTGAAACTCAGAGGATCCGTTCATCTGCTGCGGGAGGAAAAACGTGGCGTGAATACAGAGGAGGGACCAGGAGAGACCGGGAGAGACCGGGAGAGACCAGGAGAGACCAGGACCTGAACACGCATCAATCCGCTTCTCGTGTTTTCTTTCTCTGACATTTTGCGGGTCGTGCGTGTCTGCGTCGTGCTCTGAGCTGGACATGCGGTGATCTGCGGGTCCAGCATGGCTTCGTTGTACCAGCGCTTCTCCGGGAAGATCAACACCCGCAGCTCGTTCCCGCACCGCCCCGAGGACCGACACCTGCTGGGCGGACACGCGGACGAAGCCCCGCAGCCCCGCAAGAAATGCGGGAGGGAGGACGAGGACGTAAGGACCTGTTGTTTATTCATGTGAAGGAGCAAATGAGGAAGTTTATCACCAAGGTCGATTTGGCTGTTTGATTGATGACTGATCAATATGGTGGATCGATTATTGATTGATCGGTGTAAATGTTGATCAGTGGATCTGAAGCTGCAGGTTGAAGCTCAAACGTCTTTTTGTCACAGTTTAATTAGAGACAAGATGTTTTTGTGGTTTATGAACATAAAATCACCTCAGTGTAATTTAGAGCTTCAGCGATTGATCGATCATACATATTGATCAGTGATCAGATCATCAGTTTACTGTAAAACAGAACAGAGAAAGCAGCAACTACAGAATCAAGTTGCTGCTTAATTGAAGCTAATTGATTAATTGAAGTTAATTGATTAATTGAAGCTAATTGGTTAATTGAAGTTAATTGGTTAATTGAAGCTAATTGGTTAATGGTTGTGTCTACGTCACATTCTGATTATTTGTTGTATTTAAAACCAACAACTTGATTAATCGACTAATCGATGCAGCTCTGCTTTAAATTGGGAAAAACTGACAAAAAAAAAAAAAACTGAAAAAACGTTGCACTGTAGAGATGCAACGATTAGACGATTTATTGATTAGTTGTCAGCAACTATTCTGATAAGATTTATTGATCAGAGTAATTTTACTGATAAATGTCCAGATTCTCTGGTTCAGCTTCTGTTCTCTGATTATTTCCTGGTTTCTTTATTCTTCTATAACAGTAAACTGATGATCTTTGGGTTGTGGACAAAAAAGACATTTTAGCTTCAATCTGCAGCTTTAGAAACACTGATCAACATTTGCTGATCGATCGATGAGTATATTGATGAGCTGTCAGTGGTTTCTGTCTCTGGCTTAAACAGCGCTGGTTCGTCTCATTCTGCTGCGACTAGTGATGATTAATAACCGTCAGCTGTCTCTGCGTCTGGTTCTGGTTCTGCTTCAGTCGTCATGTTAGTTCTGTTGGTTCTGTTTGTTCTGTCTGTTCTGTTTGTTGGATCAGTGGATCTGTTCAGTTTCTGCTTCTGTTCCATCACATCTACCAGTTCTTTCTTTTCTTCTCCTCTGTAGTCAGCTGAATGATAGTCTGTAGTCATAATAATCAATAACCGATAATTGATTGATTTATCCTCGTGTTTGTGACGTTAGGATTAAATATAAATGAAGTTTCCTCAGAAACACATTTTTCATCCTTGACACCAACAAGTGAATCAGCTGCTTTTTATTTCCTGTGAAGCATCATAACATCAAATCAGCTGCTGCTGAATGTCTCTTTATTAAACATCTAATTATTAAACATCTAATTAAACGTCTCGTTGTTTGTGAGTCTGATGCACATAGATTCAGTCTTTTATCGTTAAATGGCTGCAAATACTGATCTGTCCATTATCAGTCAGTGAAAGTCCAACAGGAAACGATGTGACCCCCCCATTCCACTCCCCATTCTAACCCCCCCATACTAACCCCCCCATTCCACCCCCCATTCTAACCCCCCCATTCTAACCCCCCCCATACTAACCCCCCCCCATTCTACCCCCCCCATTCTTCCCCCCATTCTACCCCCCCATTTTTAACCCCCCCATTCCACCCCCCCATTCTACCCCCCCCATACTAACCCCCCCCCCATTCTTCCCCCCATTCTACCCCCCATTTTAACCCCCCCCATTCCACCCCCCCATTCTACCCCCCCATTCTTTCCCCCCATTCTCCCCCATTCTACCCCCCATTTTAACCCCCCCATTCCAACCCCCCCATTCTAACCCCCCCCATACTAACCCCCCCATTCTACCCCCCCATTCTAACCCCCCCATTCTAACCCCCCCATTCTACCCTCCCATTCTACCCCCCCATTCTTCCCCCATTTTAACCCCCCCATTCTACCCCCATTCTAACCCCCCCATTCTACCCCCCATTCCACCCCCCCATTCCACCCCCCCCATTCTTCCCCCCCATTCTAACCCCCCCATTTTAACCCCCCCATTCCACCCCCCCATTCTTCCCCCCATTCCAACCCCCCCATTCCACCCCCCCATTCCACCCCCCCATTCCACCCCCCCCATTCTACCCCCCTAAATCCTGCGTTTCTGAAACCAGTCAAAGCTGCAGATCGCGTTTTTGCTCGTCGTCCTTCAGCGTATTTCTGAGTTTGCACATTTCACCTTGAGGAGCATGAAACTGGATTCAGCCCCCAGAGACGTTTTATTCCTGCCCCCCCCAGAAAAACTCACAATGAGCTGTAGCTTTAGGAGAAAAAAGGAAGAAGAAGTTGGATCCTTTATCTTCATGTTTGTATTAGTGTATATGTGTATGTGTATATATATATATAATTATATATAATTATACTTCTGTATTTGTTAGAAATATGAAACCAGGTTTCTTTGTATCTGTGTGTGTGTGTGTGTGTGTGTGTGTGTGTGTGTGTGTGTACCTGATTAGTGATGTTTTCTGGTACAGTCTGAGTCACCAAGGCTGAAACGCTCAGTGTTTTTCCTCCTCTGTGTGTACAGAAACCACACGTGTCCTTTAATTAAAAAGTGCAATCTGGTGACCTTTGACCTTGATGACAGGAGCCCAGGGACCAATCAGGCATCTACCGTGGTGATAATGAAGGATGACGCGTTAAAACATTAAGACACAAGCCAGATAAAATGAGTTTATCTGAGAGTTTTACTGTTTGGGATCCTGGTCAGTTGTTGAGTTAAATTCAACCAAACGATGAATCAGAGTGTGAAGGTGTGAAGGGAAGTGCTGATGAAGCTTCGTCAGTCAGAGAAAACCAATTAAAATAGTGTATTTTTATTACATTCTAGCAAATCTGTCCTGCTAGATGCTAAACCTGCAATGATTAGTCAATTAAACAATTAGTTGACAACTATTACATTAATTAATGATCAAATAAAACATTTGGGGCATTTCTAAGAAGCTGGAAGCAGAGAATTTGGACCTTTTCTTCTAAATGATGAATAAAAATGATTAATTAATTATCAGAATAGTTGTTGTTGGCAACTAATTGATTAATCAACTAATCTGTGCAGTTCTGGTTTCCACCTATAACATTAGTCACCAAGTATTTATATATCTGTAATGTAATGATGCAGCTACAGCTGCAAAGATTAATATTACACTAACACTATTCTGATAATCGATTAATCGATTAAAGTCATTTTAAATGATAAAATGTCCAGATTCTCTGGTTCCAGCTTCTGTTCTCATTTTAGGTTCAATCTAAACAGTGATTTACATTTGACACCATTTAATGAACCAAACAAAATGATTGATTCATCATTTCAATGATGAATAGATTAGATCAGAATAGTGATTAGTGATCACTAAAACATCAGATTAAATCGAGTTGTTGCCTGAATCACAACAGTCAAACTGACTGATTAAACGTAGTTATGGCATGTGAGTGTTTCCTGATTCTTCCTCTGAGGCTGACATGAGTCTTATTCCATTATTTTTTCTGCCAGGCTGTAAATTAGTGATCAGAGACACGGTAAAGTGTTTGTTTAGTTTTTACTGGGCTCTGCTGCTGTGGAGCTGTGTGTGATCGGTGACAGACACGGAGCTGTTTGCAGCTGGTGACTGCACTTCATCAGATCCTCTGTTCTGGTTGTTTTCTCATGAAGCACCGTCCACACTTATCACGACGTTCTGCTCCACATCAGAACCAACGGGTCCGTTCTGCTTCCTTTCAGGTTCTGGCCCGGTTCAGTTCAGCAGGAAGTTTATCAACCTGCTACTGGAATAGAGGACAAATGAGAAGCTAATTTATTATATTGAATAGAATCAATCAATTCTATTGATTGATTCTATTCAATATAATTGATTGATTCTATTCAATAGAATTGATAGAATCTAGAAATCTATTCTAAATCTTTTATTTTGAAGGGCATACAGGTTATGAGGTCACATGACCAAAAGTTGTCTTTAATTCATGAAGTTTGAACATTTTACCAAATTAAAATTTATTTATTTATTTTTTACATTTAATGTAAAATTATTTAATGTAAATTTAGAGGTTACAACTTTAAATTGTTAAAAATATGCAAATATGTAAAATTCCTAGTTCACATTGACTCACATCAAACTATCCTAAAACTATGTTTAGGACTTTTTCCTCAGACCCTTTATATCGTTTTAATATTTATACTATTTAGACCATAATAAGTGTAATAAGACAAACAAACCAAACATTTTTACCTCATCAAATCACATTTAACGTTAATTTTCACTAAAACCCGACGCTGATGCAGCTAAAGGCCACGACAGGAAGTGTGATGATATCCTCAGCTCAGCGTTGCCATGGTAGCAAAGGTGGAGAGGGTGAGGCGCACACACACACACACACACACACACACACACACACACACACACACACACACACACACACACACACACACACACACACACACAGACACACACACCGAGCCATCTGGACGTGACGCAGCTCCTCACATGGTGTCAGCAACAGGCTGCAAATAAAACATGAATTTATTTATGTAATTAATGAATTAACGAGGGAGGAAGACGAGTAGAGGACGTAATGAGGGAGGAGGACGGAAAGAAGGAAAGGAAGGAAGGAGGGATGATGAAGGAAGAATCCTGAAACGTGTCTTTCTCTCTCCTGTGAATATCGTCTGTTTCTGGTTCTGCTGCCTTGTTCAGCGTCGACCTTTTTGTCCCGCGGTCCCTGAACGCGTCGTCAGCTTTCCATCAGTCTGATTTGTGACATCACAGAATTCAGCTGAATGATGGTTTCATCGGAGCAGCGACTTCCACTCTTTAAAATTCATCTGCTGTTCTTTCTGCTTCCTGATGGAAACGTTCTACAGAATAAACCCACGCTTTTATTTCTCAGACGCTGGTCAGCAGCTTCACGTTCATGTCTACGTTTTATCTTTACTTCTCATTTTTTGCGTGTGTCCTGTGTTTTCTGTTTACTGAACATGAACAGCTGTTTTTACTTGTTGATGGTGAGATGCTTCAGTTCTTTATTGTTACAGAAAAGTGGTTCATGCTGCTGGAAATTATCTGTTATCAGTTCATTATCTGTTTCTTTTTTCCTTCCAGTCGAATATAATTTAAATATTTATTTTACAGTGATGTTGATTTTACAGAAACTAATAACACACATAAACAACTCAGTTTATCTTTGAACAAAAAGGAAATTGCAGAAATTAATTTAATTGAACAACTTATTCACTGGTTCTGAGCAGAAAGCTGGACCAGTATCAGCAGGTTTGGGTTTGATCAGGTTTAGTGTGTGTGTGTGTGTGTGTGTGTGTGTGTGTGTGTGTGTGTGTGTGTGTGTGCAGAAGGAATCTACAGAATGATGCTGCACCTGTGTGTTCATCATCAGCTCCACTGGATATTTGTAGGACTCGGGAGGGAGAAGACGTGACCCTGGGGGGGCTCTGGTTGTGGGGGGCTCTGGTTGGAGGGGCTCTGGTTGGGGGGGGGCAGATGTTACTTGTCCCTGAGCTGACAGCTGTGTGGTGATGTTCAGTGTGGAGCTGCAGGGAGATGAGAGGGAACCATGATTGATGCTGCTTCCTGGGAAAAAAGTGCTGGGATGTTGTTGTTTCCTTCATGTGTGGAGGAAAGAAAGAGAATTCTGTCTGTCGGCCTTTTAACACGAGCACTTTAAAACTCTTTAAATGTTATTAACACTGGCCATTTTAGTGTGTATGAATGTAGAATCATGTGATATCAGACTGTTATTGATCAATTAGTTGCCAACTATTACAATATTCAACTTAATTGAAAACTAATCAGGGTCCAGAGGTGACAGGTCCTACAGGTCCAGAGGTGACAGGTCCTACGGGTCCAGATGTGACAGGTCCTACGGGTCCAGATGTGACAGGTCCTACGGGTCCAGAGGTGACAGGTCCTACAGGTCCTACAGGTCCAGAGGTGACAGGTGTTATGGGTCCAGATGTGACAGGTCCTACAGGTCCAGAGGTGACAGGTCCTACAGGTCCAGAGGTGACAGGTGTTATGGGTCCAGATGTGACAGGTCCTACGGGTCCAGATGTGACAGGTCCTACAGGTCCTACAGGTCCAGAGGTGACAGGTGTTATGGGTCCAGAGGTGACAGGTCCTACAGGTCCAGAGGTGACAGGTCCTACGGGTCCAGATGTGACAGGTCCTACGGGTCCAGATGTGACAGGTCCTACGGGTCCAGAGGTGACAGGTCCTACAGGTCCTACAGGTCCAGAGGTGACAGGTGTTATGGGTCCAGATGTGACAGGTCCTACAGGTCCAGAGGTGACAGGTCCTACAGGTCCAGAGGTGACAGGTGTTATGGGTCCAGATGTGACAGGTCCTACGGGTCCAGATGTGACAGGTCCTACAGGTCCTACAGGTCCAGAGGTGACAGGTGTTATGGGTCCAGAGGTGACAGGTCCTACAGGTCCAGAGGTGACAGGCCTTATGGGTCCAGAGGTGACAGGTCCTACAGGTCCAGAGGTGACAGGTGTTATGGGTCCAGATGTGACAGGTCCTACGGGTCCAGATGTGACAGGTCCTACGGGTCCAGAGGTGACAGGCCCTACAGGTCCAGAGGTGACAGGTCCTACGGGTCCAGAGGTGACAGGTCCTACAGGTCCAGAGGTGACGGGCCCTACAGGTCCAGAGGTGACAGGTCCTACGGGTCCAGAGGTGACAGGCCCTACAGGTCCAGAGGTGACAGGTCTTATGGGTCCAGAGGTGACAGGTCCTACAGGTCCAGAGGTGACAGGTCCTACAGGTCCAGAGGTGACGGGCCCTACAGGTCCAGAGGGGGGTTGACCCGCTCTGAGTGCAGCCTGTGGTGGTTAATGCTGATCTGTGCTGAAAGAACACGATGCAGCTAATGGTTCAGGTAAGTGGTTCAGTGCTGATCACTGAGAACAGGCGGGGGGGGGGGGGGGGGGGGGGGGCAGCTTTCACTGGATTTACTGTCAGTCTGCAGCTGTGGACAGATGTTGGTGGTTCATCAGGATCTGAGATGACGTCATTTAATTATCAAAGGTTAAGTTAAAAACATTAGAAAATTATACATTTAAATAAAGCAATCAATAAGTTATAGACTATCAATAATCACTATTGATGATAATATCAGCTATAGACTATCAATAATCACTATTATTGATAATATCAGCTATAGACTATCAATAATCACTATTGATGATAATATCAGCTATAGACTATCAATAATCACTATTGATGATAATATCAGCTATAGACTATCAATAATCACTATTATTGATAATATCAGCTATAGACTATCAATAATCACTATTGATGATGATATCAGCTATAGACTATCAATAATCACTATTATTGATAATATCAGCTATAGACCATCAATAATCACTATTGATGATAATATCAGCTATAGACTATCAATAATCAGTATTGATGATAATATCAGCTATAGACTATCAATAATCACTATTGATGATAATATCAGCTATAGACTATCAATAATCACTATTGATGATAATATCAGCTATAGACTATCAATAATCACTATTGATGATAATATCAGCTATAGACTATCAATAATCACTATTATTGATAATATCAGCTATAGACTATCAATAATCACTATTATTGATAATATCAGCTATAGACTAGCTGCCAACTATCACATTAATCTACAATTTTTCTGATAATCGATTAATCAATTTGAGTCATTTTTATTTCTAAAACGTCCAGATTCTCTGGTTCAGCTTCTGTTCTCTGATTATTTCCTGGTTTCTTTATTCTTCTATAATAGTAAACTGATGATCTTTGGGTTGTGGACACAAAAAGACTTTTCTGATAAACTCTTTTATTCTAGCTTCTTAAATGTTTCAGTCCAATAATCAATTTATCATAAAAGTTGGTGATTAAACGATTGTTTGTCGCAGCTCCAGCGAGTTGTGCAGATCAGAAAGTGAGTTAGTGATTCAGCTGAGAAAAGAAGAACCACACACACACACACACACACACACACACACACACTCACACACACACACACACACACACACACACACACACACACACTCACACACACACACACACACACACACACACACACACACACACACACACACACACTCACACACACACACACACACACACACACACACACACACACACACACACCTTAATGCGTGGCCTCAGAGCTGCTGACTGAGGGCTTCTTCTTCTTCTCCTTCTCTGGGAGCTGAGGTGTGTCTTCAGGTCGTTTCCTCCTCGCTCTTCAGTCAGTTTTCAGCCTCATGATGAAGCGACATGAGTTGTCCCGCGTGGAGAAGCTGTGGAAGGTGAGTGCATCTTCTCACGAGCACGTGCAGCTTTTCATTAGCACTAATCAGGCGTTTTACGTCAGTCTGCTATGGATCACGGGGGATGTTTCCCAAACAAAGTCCAGGCTGTTTCTGCAGCAGGAGGAAGCTGCAGAGACGATTTTATTCATTTATCTAACGCTGTCAAACACTGTTGACTTAACCAGCTTCAGTTTGGAAGTTGGCATCAGTTTGCTGTAAAATCATCTTAATACATAAAAACTTATTTGGTAAATTTAAACACTGCTAATATGTCAATTAAACAGAACTGCATGACATATTCTATCTGATGACAGAGTGAAATGTCGGTTCAGCTGTTCCATGTGTAGGAGGTATTGACGGCTACAGTGAAATGTAAAAATTAAAACGAGACGCGTAGGATCCAGGCTGGAAAACACCTTAATGTACTTGGCAGCGGCTGCAGCTTAATGCTCTGAGTGCTCCTCTTTATGCTCAGATACATATTTAATACACAAAACCCAACACACAACAATGGAGCTGCTGATGGAGAAGGATCCGTTTGTTCAAATCAATGTTAAAACACAGATGAGCAATGACGTGTTTTATATATATATATATATATATATATATATATATTTATATATATATATATATATATATATATATATATGTATATATATATACAACAAATGCCGAATAGTTTAATCTAGGCATCAAAATAGCTAAATAGGTATAAAGGTGTTGTTTTGTGTAGTGTTAGATTATGGTATATGTTTAGTATTATATGAACTAAAGCCACAATATAGATTACATATGATATTGTTCATTATATATATAATATATAGGCAAGAGAGATTTATTGTTTAGGACATTTCCACAACAAGGTAATTCAAAGTGTTTAAAAAACAACATTTAAAGCATGAGGGACATTAAATAAATTACAAATTAATTAAAATAAAGACATTTACAACATAACTCCCACCCAGCACTGTTGATGCAGACAAGTATAGACAAGACGATGATATGCAGACACCAGACGTCACCACCAGGTGGCGCCTGTTTACAGTCCTTTAACTGACTGCAGGAAATTCCGAGTGATCCAGAAACCAGGATTCCTTTTGGATCATTAACATAACGTAATCGTCTGAATCAAATGTTCATTCCCAACATTTGTTGAAAATTTTATGAAAATCAGACAAAAACCTTTCAAGTATTTTCTAAGAATAAAAGACAGACAGACAAATACTGGTGAGTATGAGGTAAATATGTACGATTAGTGTTTGGTCTAGTTGATGTTATTGTTGAAACTTATTTATTGCTATCATCACTATTATTGATATTATTACATTAACATTATTAGTAATGATATGAGTGGAGGTTGCATCACTATGGTTTATATTCATATGAGTGATGAGGACGGTTTCTTCCTGCTCCTTTATGAACGCGTAAATGTAGACGTCAAATGGTCGTGTTCTATCTCTCATTTACTTTTTTATTTAAACACCGGTGATTCCAGACTTGACCGTTGTTCGTGGCCGTGTGTTGCGTGGTGAACCTGCGTCTCCATGCAGCAGCAGGCTGCTCCTTCCCAGCGCTGCAGACTCTCTGGGCTCAGCAGGCCTCAGCAGGCCTTCTGCTTTCCTGCGGTGCATCATGTCTGGCTCTGCAGGGCCACGGCGTGGCAGCTGATCCTGATCCACCAGAGCCGCGGGTCTTGTCCTTGACGCCTTAAAATACGCATCGAGGCTTTGACACACGGGTTTGACGCCAGCGTTTTGAACCCAGCGGGCTGTCAGTGGACGAGCCGTCGCCCTCGTACCAGATTCTTCTGTTCCAGCGTTCGCTGCTCGCTTTTGGCGCTTTAATTTGACATTTAACGTTTTTTTCAGCGTGTAACGTCGTGTCCTCAGCAAAAGCTGCAGCTTTTGTCGTCATTTGTCATTCACAGCAGGTTTTAAAGAGGTTTTCACCATCAGATCCTCAGATTATGTGATTATTCAGTAGCTTCAACACACACACACACACACACACACACACACACACACACACACACACACACACACACACACACACACACACACACACACACTGAAGAGGAAACTGTTAACCCTCTATTGCATTAAATAATAGTTAGTGGTCAGACATTGCTAATATTATATATTATATATATGGTTTATAGGTTGTTTTCCATGTTTGTAAATTGATGGAACATGAAGCAACTCTTTTTCATTAGAGAAAAAACACATCACAGTATTCTATATGATCTAGATGAATCTTTTCTGTCTATGTTTTCAAATATTACCTTAAAGCTCAGTTTTTAACTCTGCAATTTAACCTGAGGAGCCACAACATTTCCAGAACGTCTTTGTTCCTCGTATTGATCGTTCATCATTCGTTTCTTGTATTGATCGTCACTGTCAGAAAACTTCATGTAATTCAGGGAAAAATGTGAAAGATGCTGCAGTTCTGCTCAAATAGTTTGACAGTTTTTTTTCAATTGTTAAACACAATTTTGCAAACTAGTCTTTTATCAAAATACTTGACACAAAGTCATGAAGGAGAACTGAAAAACGACATATGACTTTAGTAAAAATCAACATTTTGCACCAAATATCACACACTTCACTACTTCACTAGTTATTTCAAGCTTTTCTGACCAATTACACACTTTTCGCATAATGAAAATATCCTGACTTTAGTAGCTTTGCCATAATAATAAAATAGTGGAAACTGTGAAGGATTTTTTCATATTTTTGTGTTTCATGCACAGAATCATGTTCAGTGCATTAAAAAACAAACGTGTTTAGGATTTTGACGTGAGAAAAGGTTTTGTTTTACTGTCATTTAGTGTCTTAGCAAATGTGAAACCAAACTAACAGAGTTAAGCTCTCCTGAGACTGACTCATAACCTTATTTCAGAAATCCTGCAGCTTTGACAATGAAGAACCATCCATTCTCTCTGCTGTTTAATCCTCTAGTCTCCTTAAAACGCAGCACTGTATATTAATTATCCTCTTCCCTGCATGTGATTAATTATCATTTCTCCAGCTCACTGACTCATTTCTTACGCTGGTGACTTCAGGTGATTTGTGATCCTCTGATTCAAACATCTCCTCTAATTCCCGTTTATTGCCCTCGCGTCGGCGCTTCATCGCCAAACAAATTTCCATAACAACTGGCCGGGATGCGGGGTCCACTTTTCCTTTTTTTCATTTTTCATTCCACTTTACGAGCCTCTTGTAAGCCGTTGATGAGCACACATAAAGTTTATGCGGCTGTAAGTCTGCTTTACGAGGCCTGGATCAGCAGATGTGCTGCTGACTCACTGCTCGCTGTTTGTGGACGCGCCAGATGTTCGTGTGCTGGGGGGCCGCTTAACTACAACTTTACTGCTTCCTTGTTGACATCGTTTTCCATGGCCGTCGTGCCGTTTTATGAGCGGACTTATATCCAGCCGGCGAGATCCGCAACTCCAACCTGTGTTTGCCTAACGCCGTGTTAAATCACAGTTAAGGTGCCTTTGGCTGGTTTACTGCCCACTTCACACACGTTGATGGAACAAACTCAGGAGGGACGCAGGCAACTTTCCTGGGTTTGGTTGAAGTTTCACACACGAGGTTAAGATGAGAAGATAAAACTCAGTCTGACTGTTATCGTCTGTTATAGTGGAAGCTACACGCTGCAGAGATGGTAGTTAATGTTAATACATGAGAAGAAGCTTCCAGATGTGTATCACTGCATTTACACGTAAAACTCATATTAATGAGTGTTAAATCTAACAGATCAATATATTATCATCAATAGTGATTATTGATAGTCTATAGCTGATATTATCAATAATAGTGATTATTGATAGTCTATAGCTGATATTGTCATCAATAGTGATTATTGATAGTCTATAGCTGATATTATCAATAATAGTGATTATTGATAGTCTATAGCTGATATCATCATCAATAGTGATTATTGATAGTCTATGGCTGATATTATCAATAATAGTGATTATTGATAGTCTATAGCTGATATTATCAATAATAGTGATTATTGATAGTCTATAGCTGATATTATCATCAATAGTGATTATCGATAGTCTATAGCTGATATTATCATCAATAGTGATTATTGATAGTCTATAGCTGATATTATCAATAATAGTGATTATTGATAGTCTATAGCTGATATTATCAATAATAGTGATTATTGATAGTCTATAGCTGATATTATCATCAATAGTGATTATTGATAGTCTATAGCTGATATTATCAATAATAGTGATCATCTGAATTATGATTTAAACCCATTTTATTACTATAGTGTGTATGAAAGTATGGATTGATGAGTTATTATACTTAAACTAGTAAGAATTAGTTTTAAAAGAAGAGGAATCATATTTATTGTAATTGTCATTATTGTCAACAGGATTAAATAAAAAAGGTAAATACAAGTTGGAGGCAATAAATTAAACCGTGAAAACAAATCAAAGCTGTGCTTCAGGTTGATGTGAATGGCAGCAAGAAGACGCTCACTCAGCCCAAAACAAGCATTAAACATTAATATAATCAATTATAGAATAATGGATTTCTGATGAGTGGGTGAATGAGTTTCAGTGAATTTATCTGTGTTTTGACCTTCCCTGAAGAAACAGTGAAGTATTGATGAAGTTCAAGGACTCTGGTAAAAGTAATTTTGTAAAGTGTGTGTGTGTGTGTGTGTGTGTGTGTGTGTGTGTGTGTGTGTCTCCATACAGTCCAAGACAAGACAGTGGTAGATTAATTGTTTCCCTCCTGAAAGTCGGCCAATAATGGATGTGATTAAAGATGTGTGGATTCGTTAATTAACTGTTCACACAGTGAAAACGAGTGTTTGACCTTCAGTGAACTAACGAGCTGAGATGGACTGTGAAGCTCCGCCCACACGGCAGATACACCTTTAACCTGTGATTTACAGGAAGTAACGAAACTGTAGGGTTTACTGTCAGAGGGACAGTGACTGTCAGAGAGACGGTAACTGTCAGAGAGACAGTGACTGTCAGAGAGACGGTAACTGTCAGAGAGACGGTGACTGTCAGAGAGACAGTTACTGTCAGAGAGACAGTCACATTGAATGGATTTATTATCATTTCTCATAGCAAAGAGTTGCACCGTTTGAGTTAAGGAAAATCGGAAAAACTGTCTATTTAAAAGTGTTGAAACATGATTTGTCACTGACCCATTTGCATAAATAATAACGCATAATAATGTACTGATATATTATATATTTGAATATATTTTTTATTCAACAGTCTATAGATTAACCAACCATCAAAGTGGTCATTAGTTGCAGCCCTAGCTGGTTATAAAGGTTTGTGGATGAAAGAAAATTGGAACTAACGAGCTGGAATCAGCTGATAATATGTTAATGTTTATGCCTCAATAGAATCTAATTCTCCTGCTGCTGCAACACACACATTCTCCCCCTAAAAGCCCAATAATGGAGATATAAAGCAGCTTCTGACGCAGCAGAGACTAGATGTGAACAGAGCGAGCTCCTCCAAAGCTGTGTTATTGTGATGCTTCATATCGCTCACATGTTGATGTGTCTCTGTTCATCAGTGCAGCAGCGTTACGTCGTCTGTGGGCTGGAAAAACATCAGGGACGCATCGGATAGTGTGTGTGATCACTTATCAAAGAAAAAAAAAGGGGGGGGGGGCTGCAGCCTTTTGTTAAGGGCCTCTCCTTCCCCAGCTTTAGGATCAGACTTTTATATCCGAGTGGAGCGTCTTCATCAGATGAAATGATTTTATGGCTGCAGCGTCTCCAACCTACGAGTTAATGTCTCCCCATAAAACCTGGATTTTGTCTATGTTGTCCTCATAAAGTGAACCCCCCCCCGGCTGGGTGGGGGCGTTACAGGAGGACATAAAGATGTCAGACTGGTGCTGGTCACTGGGGGGAGCCAGCACACTGCTGATGGGTGTGAGTTGGCCTGAGCAAATAAATAATACTAATAATAATAATAATACAATAGATGAATAAATAAAACCACACTCACCCATAAGGTGAACGACCAGCTGCTCTGTTGAGGATTTATGAGAAGCTGCTGCAGGAAAACAACGTACACCAGGATGAAATGATGGAACAAACATCATCAGCTCTGCTTCTGTTGGTTCTGTTGGTTCTGTTGGTTCTGTTGGTTCTGTTGGTTCTGTTGGTTCTGTTGGTTGGATTTTACATTGAGTTTAACACAGTTCAGTTACTGCTTCTACACCACATTCTACTACTACTATTATTACTGGAACTACTTCAATTACTACTACTACTACTACTATTACTGTACTACTAATCTTATTTCTCCTGCTACTAACACCAAATACTACTGCTACTGTAGTACTATTGGTACTACTACCACTAAAATTTCTACTACTGCTTCTACCACGAAATATGATGAAAATAATGATGATGATGAAGCTGATGATGATGATGATGTTGATGATGAAGCTGATGATAATGAAGATGATGTTGATGATGATGAAGCTGATGATGGTGATGATGATGAAGCTGATGATGATGATGATGATGAAGCTGATGATGATGATGATGATGAAGCTGATGATGATGATGATGATGTTGATGATGAAGCTGATGATGATGAAGATGATGTTGATGATGAAGCTGATGATGAGGACGATTATGATGATGATGAAGCTGATGATGATGATGAAGCTGATGATGATGAAGATGATGATGAAGCTGATGATGATGATGTTGATGATGATGACGATGATGATGATGATGATGATGTTGATGACGATGATGATGATGATGATGATGATGATGATGATGAAGCTGATGAAGATGATGATGATGCTGATAAAAGTAATAATGTTGGTGATGATGAAGCATCATAATAATATTGATTATTACTATGATCATTGACTTATAAATATAAAGTGACACTGGTGTTTTAGCCTGATTTCATGTTTTTTTCACCTGGTTGATATGAATATATTTATTACTTGTTGTGTCGTGACACACTGATCAGCCTGGAACAGAAATCTGTCAGAAACAGGAAGTGTTGGAAAAATCACTGGATGCACCATTTATGCTGCTTTTATTAAATTATCTCCATCTCCAATTATCATCCATTTCCTGCAAATAGAGATTCCATAAATGATAAACTACGTTCTCAACGTGGTGGTTCTATAACTGATGAAGACGAGGAGAAAACTCACAGTCTCACATCCTGAAGAAATCCTTCAAAAATGAGGCGAACAAAGCCCAGAAAATGTGATGTTACCTGAACCTAAATGAGTTGTTTTATAGTCGGCCCTTGGCTGCTAATGTGTTCTTTTTTCCATCATAACTATACGACCTGGAAACATTTCAATAATCTAATGTTCATTACTTCACCCGGATTCACACATATAATTTCTCATTAGGGGATCAGAGCATTTCATGATTCACTGTGTCATTAATTGTAATCAACGCAGAGTTTAACGATGTTACAATGAACAGAGAATCTGAAGTTTTTCTCTGTTCATTCTGCAAAAAAACTATGATTTCCCCTTAAAAAAATACTCCATCCTGACTCAGATTATTCTGAGACGTTATTGGAGGAAGAAAAAAACAAACGTCAAACTGAAGTGAATAAATTCAGTGTGAGTCTGAGACTCACAGCACGGAACTTTCTTTCTTTTCTTATCTGAGCTTGTTCAGTTTTATACTTTTCCCCCGACAGATGATTGGTTCAAAAGGCCAGAAGCACTGCAGAGTGTGTGTGTGTGTGTGTGTGTGTGTGTGTGTGTGCAGCACAAACAAGCAGACAAGCTGTGCTAACAGGGATGATGATGGTGTGTGTGTGTGTGTGTGTGTGTGTGACGTGAGTTTAGCTCCATCCCTGTTTTGTCTGAACTCTATTTCTGCAGCGTGTGGGAGGAAGAACCTTTTGTTTCATGAGCAGCGTCGTGGCTGCAGCAGCGTCGTGGCGTGAATATGATGTGTGTGTTTTGTCCTGTTTCTCCCTGAAACTGAATACATGTAAATCGCGGCCTGTCTGACGGCTGAACGCGTTTCCTTGCTGCATTGATTCCTGTTTCCATCCCCGTGTGATGGACTTGCCAGTGAGTGTGTGCAGAGATCTGATGGGAAGTGACAGGCTCCACATCATCAGCTGCTGCCAGCAGCTAAATATAGGTTCAGGTGGAAGGACGAAACCTTGAGGTTTCATCTATAGACGCGTGGAGGAGAATCGATGTGGAAACAGAAAACCCACACAGCCAGAACCTGGAACAATAATGTGTTTTTACAGCAACGACATCACTCACTGGAAGAAATAGTGAAATATGTATAAAAATGTTATTAATAAAAAACAGCTCTTCATGTTGACTATTACATCAAGAAACAACTTGTCTTAAAAACGACTCAATTCCATTAATCGACTCATCTATTAGTAAATTAGTGTGATAGGAATGATCAACTAGTCATCACAGCTACTTGTTCGTATAATTATAATGTTCAACTATTGATCAGTTACCAACTATCACTTTATCTCCAGCTGTTCTAATAATTCTGTAATAAAGTTGAGACATTTTTACTGATAAATGTCCAGATTCTCTGGTTCCAGCTTCTGTTCTCTGGTTATTTCCTGGTTTATTTATTCTTCTATAATAGTAAACTGATGATCTTTGTCTTTGACACATAAAAACCATCACTGGAAAAAAGGTGAAATACATGAACCAAAAGTTTGAGCTTTAATCTTAATCTGACCAAAATGAAGAAGTTATTAAAATAAGATCATTCAGGTTAATTCTCCTGATTAGATGAACTGAATAAATAAAAAACAGATGTTTCCAACTTTTCTGTTACTTTAACATTTTGTCCAATGAACGTGATGAAGCTGTTAATAATAATAATAATAATAATAATAAATAAAACATCTTAAATCTGATCGAACCTGATGAATCAGCTTGTAGAGAAAAAGCTGAACGTCACGTGACCATCAGCTGATTCTGCTGCTCAGCGTCCACACACCTGCTGCCCCCCCCCACCCCCCATCTATCAGCCTGTATCAGTCTGCCCCCCCCCCCCTGTCTGTCTGTCTGTCCCCCCCCTCCTCCCCTCCCTGTTCCTCCTGCTCTTCATTCCGCTTCTTTCAGCAGCAGCTTCTTCTTCTTCTTCTTCTTCTTTTTCTTTTTATTTTTATTCTTCGTGTTTCCGTCGTCATGACTTCTGGAAAAGACGCGAACGGTCCAGTGAAAGCTCCGAACCAGCAGCAGCAGCCGGAACAGGTAGGACCAGATAAGACCCGGACCCGGCAGGACCAGATAGGACCTGCACCGGGTAGGACCCGGACGTGAGGTCCGGACCCGGCTGATCCGGATCCGTCTTGATTCCGTCGTGTTTTCTCTCGCAGCTGCTGGTCTGGTTCTGGTTCTGGTTCTGGTTCCTGCTGGTTCTGCTGAGTGTTTGTTTCATTTCTGAGCGGAACCAGCGGACGTGTTCCAGGTTCGGTTCCGCTGTTTGTTGGACTCTGAGCTGAAACTGATTTAAAGTTTAAAGCCACGTTTAGAACCCGGTTCTGTTGGTTCTGTTGGTTCTGTTGGTTCTGTTGGTGCTGTCTGGTTCTGTCGGTTCTTTCAGGTCCTGTCGGTTCTGTCTGGTTCTGTCGGTTCTGAACCACAATAGTTGCTGTTTTGGATCCTTCAAAGCTTCCCTGAATCCACCAGATTGTTCTGATGGTGCTGATGGACCGGTTCTACAGAACCTCTGAGCCCAGTATAAGGTTCTCCTCCTCATGGTCCAGTGGTTCTATGAAGCTCAGACTGGACAGAGCAGAGTGAAACGTTCTGATTGGCTGAAACGGTCAGAACTCATCATTGATCCACTGATCAATGTCCCTCATCTATTGATCAGTTTCCAACTATCATGTTAATCACTGATCTAATAATCAATTATTGATCAGACTCATTCTACTGATAAATGTCCAGATTCTCTGGTTCAGCTTCTGTTCTCTGATTATTTCCTGGTTTCTTTATTCTTCTATAATAGTAAACTGATGATCTTTGGGTTGTGGACAAAAAAGACATTTTAGCTTCAATCTGCAGCTTTAGAAACACTGATCAACATTTATGAACGGATCAATAACGGATTATAAACGTTTAAATAACCAACAGGTGAATCGACAGAACAGTAGTTTCAGATCCTCAGTTTAAGTCGACTGAAGGTGGAAGTGTGTGATGATGACGTGTGATCGATCAATCACCCTGATAATCAATAGTTTGATCAGTTGTTTCCAGCACCAACAGCTTCCTGGTTCCTGCTGTAAACGACTGTTCACCTCCTGCTGCGTTTCTGCTGTTTATCATTTATAAATAATATAAATATATATAATTATCCTGAAAGATGTGTGACTGCTCCAGGGATGGGTGAGACGCTGAAGCCGCTGGTCAGCTTCCTGGGGGGGGGGGGGGGGCTCTAACGATATTATCTGTTAACTATTGAAACGATCAATCGACTGATGATATCTGCAACTAATGTTCTGTCCATTCAAACAATCAATCGATCAGTTTGGTTCATTAAATGTAAATGTTGATCAGTGATTAACATTGAAAATGATGAGAATGAGAAACAGGAATTACATTAAATAAATAACGTGCTTGTGTAAATATGATGAATCTGAATGAAGAGCTGAGGACGTGTCAGATGGTTTGTTAGTGAAAATGTTTGATTTTGTTGAAGTAGGTTTTATTCATAGTGTTGGTAAGAAGATAAATCAGTTCTCAGCTTCAGCCTTTCACTTATTTATTATAGTGTTGAAATGAAACATAAAACACAACCATGTGCTTGATGCTGTGTGAACGTGTCGTTTACATCAATCTTTGTTTCTAAAACACAATATTTCATCTTCAACGGTAAAAAAAGATTAAATTACACTTTTCATCCATTTGCTGCAGTAAAATGTCGATCAAATGCATGAAAGCGTTTCCACTGAAAACCTAAAATGTCTTTTTTTGTCCACAACCCAAAGATCATCAGTTTACTATTATAGAAGAATAAAGAAACCAGGAAATAATCAGAGAACAGAAGCTGAACCAATGAAATCCTCAGATTCAAAGTTAGCAACTAATCGATTAATCGTTGCAGCAGATTCAGGTTCTTCAGATATTTTCAGACAAACTGGATTTTTCCTTTTGCATTTGGACTGTGAATAAACCAAACAGACTGAACAGAAGCAGGAACACAGCAAAGAGCAGCAGCTGATGATGGAGTTAGTGGTTAAATCACAATGTGAACGTTTCAGTGGACACGACCATGAGGAACCTGACTGTAGGAGGTTTATACACTCATCTATGGCTAGTGTGTGTGTGTGTGTGTGTGTGTGTGTGTGTGTGAGCAGACTTGGATGATTCCTTCCCTTGTTTGGACCAAATTAACTGAGGAGAGCAGGAAATGGATATTTATATATTTAATGAACTAATCCTTAGTATTATTTCTTTACTACAACAGTGTTGTAGTGACTTAAAGGATGTTTTACTGTGTGAAAGTACTTTAATAAATTCCAGAGACATAGATTCTTCTATTGCAGCTAGAATAACTGAGACGTTGTGTAACTGCACATTATTAAGGTCAAAGAAACCAAAGAAACGAGTATCAAGCTTAAAAAAATCAATTGCTTCATCAATTTTTCAAGATTTTATTGGAAACTTATGCAGATTTTTATTTTTAAAAAAGCCACATTTTAAAGGCAAATGCAGAGAAATAACAACTGAATGTGCAATAGTGAAATATACTATATATATGTACTAATAACTATGTTTATAGTTGTATTAGGACACGAGGAAGTTTTATTACTAAGACAAATGTTTCCCATCAGCAGTATTTTATGTCTATTTAAGTTATTAGTTTGAGTGTTTGGTGAAACGTTTGTTGGTGAAACGTTTGTTGGTGAAACGTTTGTTGGTGAAACGTTTGTTGGTGAAACGTTTGTTGGTGAAACGTTTGTCTGGTAACCAGAGGCTGATGTGACTTTTCTCCTTTGATTAAACGACTCATATCGGCCTCAGGTACTTTTCTATTTGTATAAAACTTCCTTGTCTACTCAGGCTTGAAAACACAGACTGTGAATGTGTGTGTGTGTGTGTCAGGTTAAACAGCATGAATAATATATATGCAAACATGATAAGAACAACTGATCCTGGCACGAAGCTCCACTACAGATAACAAGAACTCAGAGCTGAGTTGAACTGCAGTGGATCGCTGGTATGTGGAGTCTGTCGTGTCTTTCCTGCAAAACCAAAAATTCAAAGTGTAGCACGGGGTGTATTCTGCAGAAGTCCTGGTGTTGTGTGTGGGATGTGAACTTCTAGAAGAGAAACTCGCCTGCAGCCATCCATTCAAATGTCGTTTCACACTTTGTGTCCTCCTCCATTTTTAGCAATTTGTTCACACTGGATAGTCTCATGTCTATTGAATTTGGGAATGTGCAACCTTGGATTTAAAACCATTTCTACACAGTATTTGTGAACATTTCAGACTGTTGTTTTCCTCGTTGCCCTCGACCTGCCTGCCGCGTTCTCCTGGTGCAAAGTCGTGAATTGTGTCTGGAATCGTCTGGCGAGTCGCCACGAGGCCGCTCTGCCGGATCTGGTTCTGTTCCAGGTCTCAGAGATCAGTTCCAGCTCCTTCTCCTCGAGTCCGAGTCAGGTTGTGTTTTGTTGGTTTGGTCCGACTCAGGTGATGATGATAGCATCTCATTCTGCTTGTTGTTTTATCTAACGTATTAACAGGACCATAAGGCTCAGTACTAAAAGACTCAGTCTGAGTTCTGTGTGTCATTTCTGTGTTTAACACACACACGGATAAAACAAGCACACAAGTGTGTGTATTTAAAAATAGAGCGGGGTAATGTCATCAATCAAACCATCAAAGTCCTCATCCTCTGTTTCTGATTCCAACAGCAGCTAAATCTCCATCAAACATGCCAGCTTCACTTTCTTCACCATCAGAGTCTCTTTCCTCCAACTCGTACCACCTGTCTTATGTCTTAAACTCAGCTGTGTAGCTGATTTCCTTCAGTTTAAACTGTGCTTTATCAGCGTGTCTCTTTACCATTTTCAGCTTGTTAAAACAACGATGTTCTGCATAACGCACATCCCCGTTATTTTATCTACAATCCATGCCCACACTTCCCTACATACACACATAGGGAGCACCAACATTTAGAAGGAAATAGAAGACTTTAATATGCCCTTATAGTTGTGAAAATGCGGTATTTATTCTTGTTGCCTTGAGTCCTCTGCTTCATTTATTTCTGTTTAGTTCCCATGAAAATCATATAAGAGATTAAATCTGTCTGTGGGGGGTTAATACAGTATATTATATTATCCAGTGCACATCGTGGAGAATTAACGTCTTGACACAGCTGTCGACAGCAAAGTGAAGCTGTAAAGCTCCTCAGAGTGGAGCCATGTGATATAATCTGAAATCCATGCTGTGATTTATACGTTGCAGCCTCCTGCAACAAGGATGTGTATATTGCAATATAGAAACATCCTAATAGCACTGTTTTAGAGAGGTCATTAGTCTGCATGTAAACCTCCCAGATTACCAGGATTCTGCAATAAGCTGCATTTCTGTGCCACAACTGAGTCATTCAGATGTCTGAGTGTCATTAAACACACTAGATAGGTCATCAGAGATTAGACAAATGGCACTAACACCACGAGAAGAAGTGGAGTAGTGATGTGATGTGGCTGAAAATCCTTAACGTCATATATTTTGCAGCCTGTTGTGATACCAATAGAACCATTCCACAGGTTCGTAGACAACAAGGAGCCAATCTGATAACTGTATTTTTAAATAAGGTGGAAATTGGAATTTCATTTTGTAGCTTTATATTGTTGTGTACTGTAAGTTTTCTACTTTGAGTGTAATTTAGACGTAATTGTTTTTCTGCACAGTAAAACAAAGATGCTGATTCTCCACTGATGTTTAATTCAATTTCAGGTTCATCAGTGATGTTTTTAACACAAATGAGGAGCCATTTCAGAACTAAATACAGCAGTTCATCTATAGTTGGGCCAATTGCATCAGGAGAAAAACTGTTGTTGTCCAACTAATGCACAGAAAACGAAGCTGATGGTGGAGACCAAAACGGAGCTAAAAGCAGAGTGAATATTGTACTTAACAGAAACATGATAAAAATGTGCTAGTGTTAGTCTGTGTATGTTGAGTGTGTAGCTATGATATATATATGCATTAATTTAGGAGTTAAATATGCAATACGTTTTTCTGGGCTGTAGAGTTCAGGTTTTCAATCTTCAGACGTTTTCAGACCCTGCACAGATTGTTTTTCATAGACTTGCATTTGTTTACTTGCATATATTTGTTTTCCGTGTCTTTCCCTGCAGACCTGAAACGTGGGCAGACTTTCACAGCAGCGCTTTCTTTCCTTTTCTTTTCTTTTCTTTTCTTTTCTTTTCTTTTCTTTTCTTTTACATGTGGTGCCATGGTGATTCTGACAAATTTATTTATAAATTTATACTATAATTATACAACGTAAAGTAAATTAGATCAACAACTGATTGATTTTACAGCATTTTTCTTTATATACTATAAAGCACACACACTCATAACTGTTTAAATCACCCTGTAGCAGAGCTTCTCAATTATTCATTAAACATCTCAAAATGGTCTTATCAGTGATTGTGGTGTAATGTCTTTAATGTCTCTGTCTCCAACATTTCAGACTCAGTAACACACCGGTCTTTCACAGTGAACCAAGCGCTACAGACGCTTCGTCATATTTCCTCGTCTTAGCTTTGGGAGACTTTCGTTTGTCTCTTTATCTCCGTCTCTCTCCGCCTGTCTTCTCATCCCTGTTAAATATGTTTTCATGGTGTCACTTGGTGTCTACACTTCATACTCATACTCTGTGCTGTATGCTCCCTGTGAACACTCTGCTGCCCCCTGATGGAGTGGAGGTGCAGTTGCACTTTATTCTAGGACACTATTTGAGAACCAGTGCCCTGTGGGGTCTTAATACCTTCACTGTGGGGACCACCCTTCTACATGAGACACAGACAAGTCAACATTGTCCGTTACTTGCAGAGAGAGAAGTCATCTTTTCATTATTTCTGTTTATTTCTGTTGCTGCCAGTGACGCTGACGTAGATATTTAAAGCTTCTTCACCTTCACAGCCGCCTGCTGCTTGACAGAGCTGCAACAACGAGCAGGAAACTCCACAAAACATTTTGTTCTCAGCAAAGAAAGAGACAGAAGAGTATTATTGTTGCATTGTTTTACATAGCGGTGCATGATTTATTTATGTCTATGTAGCAGAGAAACTAGGGCTGCCAGTAAAGGCTTTTTGAGTGGATTAATCTATCGTTTATTGAAACAAAAAAAGTCAAGCCCTCGTTCCCAAAGCTGTAGATTAAACCTAAAATATCATTTTTTGACCAGACCAACAGTCCACAACCCAAAGATCATCAGTGTACTGTTATAGAAGAATAAAGAAACCAGGAAATAATCAGAGAACAGAAGCTGAACCAGAGAATCTGGACATTTTAGAATTAGAAAGGACTCTGATCCATGAATCAATGAATCAATTATCATTGATGATTAATGTGATATTAAGAAGCTCATCAACTAATCATTGTTATGTGTCAATGTTGATTGATTTAAATGGCTGTGAATGGGGGGTGGGAAGTGACTGTATAGTTGTGACATCACATACAATTATAGGCTGTACTCTACACATAGAATACCTACCTGCTGTTTTTGTAACAGCAGCACCAGTACTAGTAGTACTAGTAGTACTAGTACTGGTGCTGGTATCAGTAGTACTAGTAGTACTAGTAGTACTAGTAGTACTGGTGCTGGTATCAGTAGTACTAGTAGTACTAGTAGTACTAGTAGTACTGGTGCTGGTATCAGTAGTACTAGTAGTACTAGTAGTACTGGTGCTGGTATCAGTAGTACTAGTAGTACTGGTAGTACTGGTGCTGGTATCAGTAGTACTAGTAGTACTGATACCAGCACCAGTAGTACTAGTAGTACTAGTACTGGTGCTGGTATCAGTGTTTTTCCATGCTGTACTGCATCATTGCAGTAAGGACACAGACGTGTGTTTGGTACTTTCACATGGAGTCATTCACATTGTTCAATGATTCACACTGAACCTTTTATGTGATTTCACCAAACGCTGAATTATTCATTCATTTCTGCTTCTTCTCTTCATAATTCACCAAGAAGCTTCAATTTCTGTATCCTGATCTTTATTAAATGAAATTACATCACACCAGTCAACATGTGAGGATCAGAACAGTACGAGTGTGTGTGTGTGTGTGTGTGTGTGTGTGTGTGTGTGTGTGTGTGTGTGTGTGTGACAGTGGAAGTGCTTTCATACTTTTAGGAATATAATAGAATATAAAAACACACTATGAAATACCACAAATACACAAAATTAGATAGATTAGATTAGATTAGATTAGATAGCTCCTTTATTGTCCCACAGTGGGGAAATTTACAGTGCTACAGCAGCAGTTAGAAAAGTTACAAAAATGTGTTTTTTTTTTAAATTTAAAAGGAAAAAAAGAAAATTAAAAAATAAATTAAAAAACAATATACAGATATATACAGATATATACAGGTGTATATAAATATGAATTATAAATGTATTGCACTTGTCCATTTTTCCGTTGGGGGGGGGGGGGGGGGTTACTGCGAGCTGTACTTGTTGTACAGTCTGACAGCTGTAGGAAGGAAGGACTTCCGATATCGCTCCCTCAGACACTTTGGATGGATTAGTCTGTTGCTGAGGGAGCTCGTCAGTCCAGACAGTGTGTCCTGCATGGGGTGGAGGTGGTTTTCCATCATTGATGATATCTTCCTTATCATCCTTTCCTCTCCCACCACCTCCACTGGGTCAAGGGAGCACCCCAGAACAGAGCTGGCCTTCCTGATGATCTTGTTCAGTCTCTTCCTGTCTGCAGCTTTTATGCTGCCTCCCCAGCAGACCACCCCATATTGTATGACTGATGCCACACCTGAGTCATAGAATGTCTTAAGGAGTGTCCCCTGCACTCCAAAAGACCTCAACCGCCTGAGCAGGTAGAGCCTGCTCTGGCCCCTCTTGTATAGCGCAGTTGTATTATCAGTCCAGTCCAATTTTTTGTTCAGATGAACACCCAGGTACTTGTAAGATGTCACCATCTCAATGTCCATTCCCTGGATGTTAACTGGTGCCGGGGGATTGCATACCCGCCTACGGAAGTCCACCACCAGTTCCTTGGTTTTCCCCGTGTTGATCTGGAGATGGTTCCGCTGGCACCAGTTGACAAAATCCTGCGTAAGTTCTCTGTATTCCCTGTCGTCATCATCCTCAATGAGGCCAACGATGGCAGTCATCAGAGAACTTCTGCAGGTGGCAGGTTGGTGACTTGTAGGTGAAGTCTGCAGTGTAGAGGGTGAAGAGGAACGGAGCCAGGACCGTTCCCTGTGGGGCCCCCGTACTGCAGACGACTGTGTTGGATACACAGTCCCGTGTCCTCACATACTGTGGACGGTTGGTGAGGTAGTCTAGAACCCAGGACGTGAGGTGACGGTCCACCCCAGTGTTCTCCAGCTTGTTCCCCAGGAGTGCTGGTTGAATCGTATTGAAGGCACTGGAGAAATCAAGGAACATGATTCTCACAGTGCCTCCAGGCTTCTCCAGGTGGGAAAGAGCACGGTGGAGGAGAAAGATGATGGCATCGTCCACCCCGATGTCAGGCTGGTAAGCAAACTGGAGGGGATCCATCAGTGGGCTCACCAGGGGGCGGAGATGGTCGAGGACCAGACGCTCCAGTGTCTTCATCAGGTGGGACGTTAGTGCCACCGGCCTGTAGTCACTGAGGTCCTTGGGGTGTGGCATTTTGGGGATGGGTACCACGCAGGATGTTTTCCACTGTTGTGGCACCTTCCCCAGCTTCAGGCTCAAGTTGTTGTTGTGTAAAATACACAGTACAAAGTAAAAAACTCTTTATCTTATAACATGTGCTAATATTACTGTGTCTGCTAAATGTGCGTCTCAGACACTTTTTATATTAACTTGAAGGTGATAATGTGTCGTGTTGTATTTCAAGCTGCCGTCATGTAATAAAACAAGAAATTATTAAAGCTTAGAATAAATATGAGAGAAATGTCAAACCTGTTCAATAATAGATTTTCCTACAACTTATATCAAGTTTCAGGATTTTTTTAGGTCTCTGCTAGAAAATAAAAAGAAAATGAATTCCATGAGTATATTTATGCTGCTACACCACCTGTTTTAGTGGCGTCATAAATGAGTTCAGGTGTGTAAGAATCAGTTTTCACATCAGAGGCAAAGAGGAAATGAGGATAGATTTATGAGAACAGCGTACATGAAACTAATAGATCACATTTTTATGACTAATATCTCTGTGGGTGCAGTTTCCAGCACTAAATCTAAAACAAAGCAGAAATAAAGATGTGAACATTATCTAAGTTTCAGTCTTGAAATAAATTGATGCTGAGATGAATTCTAGATGTTTTAATGCAGAAGAATAGTCTGGGCTGTTTATAGCTACCTAGAGCTGCAGTTATTAATCAATTAGTGTTTGGTTCATTAATGGTGTAAAATGTTGATCAGTGTTTCTAAAGCTGCAGATTGAAGCTAAAATGTCTTTTTTTGTCCACAACCCAAAGATCATCAGTTTACTGTTATAGAAGAATAAAGAAACCAGGAAATAATCAGAGAACAGAAGCTGAACCAGAGAATCTGGACATTTATCAGTAAAAATGACTGTTGATCATGAATAGTTGATGATTATTGTAATCGTTGGCAACTAATTGATTAATTGACTGATCATTTCAGCTCCTTGTGTGTGTGCTTATAACAGTAAATTAATTTTTGAGTCAAGTTAAGTTGGGGATTAATGTAATAGCTGTAAACTAAAGCTGCAGCGATTAGTTGTTTTAAAGGAGATGGTGGTTCAGCTTCTGTTCTCTGATTATTTCCTGGTTTCTTTATTCTTCTACAATAGTGAACTGATGATCACAATGTGAACACAACTGATTTGAGTTTTCTCATTTTCAAATCCTTCAATACGATGAACACATAAATACATTGATACATTATATAATAATATTAAACAACAACATTTAGTATTATTTCCTCCATCCATTTACGTCTTCTATGACTTAACCCATGTCTGTTACCTGTATGACCTGGTTGACAGTGAGTAATAACGCATTCATTACCACCAGCAGGTTTGTCTACAGGGGATAAAACTGTAAAACCTGTAATCTTCTTCTAAACTTCTGGGCCCTGATGTTCTGCTGTCCATGAACCTAAAGCCCGTCCTCATAAATTCTTAATGTCACTTATGAAAGCCCATAAGTTATTGATGCTGCGTCCATACGCAGCTTCACTTTCCAGTTGGAGGCTGAGTTACAGTGGAGTAAAATATCAGCTGTCAAGTGTCCAGTGTCTTAACTCGGCTTTTATTTCAAATGTCTTTTTGTGAGGTGGCCTTTGTTTTCCGATGTACAGTGCATATTACACTGAGCCGCATGTTGGACCAGAATCCTCGTCTCTGCTGCAGATCTGACTCCAGCGACTCTTCCGTTCCCTTGGAAACCAGGTGCTCGGAGATCAGGGAAAGATCCATTTCACACTTGAGCAGCAAGCAGAGAGACAAAGAGAAGGTTAGATAAAGGGAGTGGGATTAGAGGCAGAGTGGAGGGAAGGAAGCTGGACCAGAAAAAGACGTTTTATTTTATTCTCCTAAAGCCTTTGTCTGCAAATAGAAAGAAAACAGCAAACAAATACTGTAGTTTCACGACTATAGATGTGTCTATCTGGAATCACTAATCATTACTGGAGGTAAACTGTAGATATCTGGAATGACACACCCCATACACATGAATGGAGAAAATCCTGTCACCTGTCCCATATGATGTTGTGGATATGAAGAATATAGTTGTCAATATCTCAAATGTTCTTTTTGACTAACGTATTTACACGACTATATATAAATTAGAGTCTTCTATTCAATTTAAAATGTTGGTGCTCCCTATGTGTGTATGTAGGGAAGTGTGGGCATGGATTGTAGATAAAATAACGGGGATGTGCGTTATGCAGAACATCGTTGTTTTAACAAGCTGAAAATGGTAAAGAGACACGCTGATAAAGCACAGTTTAAACTGAAGGAAATCAGCTACACAGCTGAGTTTAAGACATAAGACAGGTGGTACGAGTTGGAGGAAAGAGACTCTGATGGTGAAGAAAGTGAAGCTGGCATGTTTGATGGAGATTTAGCTGCTGTTGGAATCAGAAACAGAGGATGAGGACTTTGATGGTTTGATTGATGACATTACCCCGCTCTATTTTTAAATACACACACTTGTGTGCTTGTTTTATCCGTGTGTTTTACCATGATGATTAAAAAATGTTAGTACTTTGTAATCAATACTTAAATAAAGCACAAACAAACTCAGTTTTGCTCCCACTCTATTTGTGTATACATCTATGTGTGTATATATCGGTGTGTATATCTATGTGTATATATCTACGTGTATATATCTACGTGTGTATATATCTATGTGTGTATACATCTATGTGTGTATACATCTATGTGTGTATACATCTATGTGTGTATACATCTGTGTGTGTATATCTGTGTATATATCTATGTGTGTATATATCTATGTGTGTATATCTATGTGTATATATCTATGTGTGTATATCTATGTGTGTATATCTGTGTGTGTATATCTGTGTGTGTATATCTGTGTGTGTATATCTGTGTGTATATATCTATGTGTGTATATATCTATGTGTGTGTATCTATGTGTGTATATATCTATGTGTATATATCTATGTGTGTGTATATCTATGTGTGTGTATATCTATGTGTATATACCTATGTGTGTATACATCTATGTGTGTATATATCTATGTGTATATTAACCCTCCCCTATAGTTAGGTTCCTTATGTGTGTGTTAAATACAGTAATGACACACAGAACTCAGACTGAGTCTTTTAGTACGGAGCCTTATGGTCCTGTAAATATGGTGGATTGAAATGTGTTTTTTCTTTCACTTTCAACCTTTTAGAGTATCCAGAATGGAGGGAAACATGCAGCGTTTGCTTAGAGGGTGAAAATGGCTGCAGCAGTTGTCATTTATTGATGCAGCTGTATTGTTATCAGCTTCATGCATGAACGCTGCTCACACACTAACATGAGCTGATGGCTTAATGCCGACTTTCCACAGCAACATTTAGCAATTTCTCAAAATGCTGCCAAAAGGTCAAGATTCTGTCCTGGCGGCACACGGACGAGGTTTTTCTCCTCGTTAGCTCCGCTTCACAAATGTCAACCCGTTGCAGCCGTAAACAAGAAATCAAATCATCAGTCCTGACCTAATGTTTCCTGTCTTCTGGGTTTTTTATTTTGCAGAAAAATAATGGAGTGTACGGAGTGTAAACGGGTGGTGCATGCTAACCCTGTACAGTTTAGTGTGTCTGTACCTTAACTATTCTAATATCCTATGGGTGAAAACATGTAGCCCAAGCCATTTTAACATTTAAAAGTCACTGTGTTGCAGATGTCTATAATTCAGTGTTTTATCTACTGTATTTACAGGACCATAAGGCCCCGTACTAAAAGACTCAGTCTCAGTTCTGTGTGTCATTACTGTATTTAACACACACATAAGGAACATAACTATAGGGGAGGGTTAATATACACACATAGATATATACACATATAGATATATACACATAGATATATACACACATAGATATATACACACATAGATATACACCAATAGATATATACACACATAGATATATACACACATAGATATATACACATAGATATATACACACATATATATACACACATAGATATATACACACATAGATATATACACACATAGATATATACACATAGATATATACACACAGATATATACACACATAGATATATACACATAGATATATACACACATAGATATATACACACATAGATATACACACACAGATATATACACACATAGATATATAGACACACAGATATATACACACAGATATATACACATAGATATACACCAATAGATATATACACACATAGATATATACACACATAGATATATACACATAGATATATACACACATATATATACACACATAGATATATACACACATAGATATATACACACATAGATATATACACATAGATATATACACACAGATATATACACACATAGATATATACACATAGATATATACACACATAGATATATACACACATAGATATACACATAGATATATACACATAGATATATACACATAGATATACACCAATAGATATATACACACATAGATATATACACACATAGATATATACACACATAGATATATACACATAGATATATATACACATAGATATATACACATAGATATACACACATATATATATACACACATATAGATATACACACACAGATATACACACACACAGATATACACACACAGATATACACACACACATATACACATATATATATATACACACATATATATATACACACATATAGATATACACACACAGATATACACACACAAAGATATACACACATAGATATATACACACATAGATATATACACACACAGATATACACACACACAGATATACACACATAGATATACACACATATATATATACACACATATATATACACACACACAGATATACACACACACAGATATACACACACATATACACACACACATATACACACATAGATATACACACATAGATATATACACATAGATATATACACACATAGAGCGGGGTAATGTCATCAATCAAACCATCAAAGTCCTCATCCTCTGTTTCTGATTCCAACAGCAGCTAAATCTCCATCAAACATGCCAGCTTCACTTTCTTCACCATCAGAGTCACTTTCCTCTAAATGATGTGTTTTTTTTTTTAATAAAAAAGCATGTTCCCTGAGGTCTAACGCCCCCCCTTGACAGAACCTCACGCTCCCCCAGGGGGAAAAGATTTACAGTGAATGATTCAGATCTATTATTTGATTATCAAAACACCTGGATTTTGATGCAATTGTTAGATACTAATCGATTAATTGATTAATGGTTGCAGCTTCATTGACAGCTAATGAGGGAAACTCACAGTTTTTGCAGGAAATAACGTTTTTGTTTCATCAGTTCCTGAGCTGTGAAGCTGTGTAGGTTTCAAACAATGGTTTTCACACAGGGATAAAACAGTCAGCGGGGATGAAGCAATAAAAGCTGAGACACTTTAATAACATGGGATTGTATGAGGGAACGCTGCTGCTTTAATGGAGCCGCCCACGGGTTCTTATCCCTGGATGGTTTTAACCACGTCCGGCATGGGAGGAGAAAAAGAAATAGGAAGGGGATGTAGTTCAACACACACAACACATTCCATTCTCCAAAATAGAAAGAAACAGCTGTCATGGTTTATTTATTCAAGTTACGGCAAATAATTGAGGAATATTAGACAACTAGATGCACTGATCAGGTACAACTTATTTATTAGTTTATCACCATTGAAAATGATGAGAACGAGGAAACAGGGGTTACATTAAATAAATAATGTGCCTGTTTAAATATGACGAATCTTAATGAAGAGCTGAGGACGTGTCAGATGATTTGTGAATTTAAAGTTTATTCATTTAAACCTTTTCATCCATTTGCTGCAGTAAAATGTCGATCAAATGCATGAAAGCGTTTCCACTAAAAACCTAAAATGTCTTTTTTTGTCCACAACCCAAAGATCATCAGTTTACTATTATAGAAGAATAAAGAAACCTGGAAATAATCAGAGAACAGAAGCTGGAACCAGAGAATCTGGAGAATTTATCATTAAAAATGACTGAACTTGATTATCAAAATACTAATGACTAATCGATTAATTGATTAATCGATTTAGCTGTAACAGCAGTGGATGATGATAAAAACACTGACATCATTCTGGTTCAGTTTATATGAATCAATAGAATTTCTTACTGGTCCAGATCAATAAAACCAGATCTTGGTCCCTGCAGCCTGTGAATCGATAGAGGACGCTTGTTTTTATTGGACTTTACTTACGCTCACAGCAGGTGTGTTTGTGCAAAATGAACAATGAACTTTTTATAAAGCCAATAACAATCTATCATGACTGGTCCCCTGATGCTGAGCAGTCAGATTTCCTCTTTCATCGTCTGCAGCAGCTTCAGCGTTAGGAAACTGTTCTGATGCTGCAAAGTTTGAATAAAAACTACAACAAATGCATGCATACATTTTATATTTCCAAGTTGACCTAATATCAGCCTGATTCGTGCAGACAAAGTCTATTATAAGGAGGAATATGGGATATAATTTGAGAGATAACTGTCATTTGGATAATGGTGTTAATGATCTTATGTATTAATGTTGTTAAATGAGGTTTTATGAGAATAAAATGAAAGAAAGCAGAAAGGTTAATTCTACGATCTTGTTCTTTTATATCATACTATCCTTAAATGATTGGTATTATTTGTTCATTTTGTGCTGTTCAATGTTAAGTATGAAGAATTACTCTAATACATGATATTTTATATAATATAAAAGATATTTCTTTTGGGTATTTTTATCCTTTATTTTAAAACATGTCCAAAAGAAAGATTTTGGACATACATCACATGATGTGATATAACATCACATTGACCAGATGAGGTCACATGACATGATGTGATGTGGCATGATACCATGTTATAACATGTCATAAATGACATGACATAATGTGATGTGACTTAAAAAACTTAAAATGACTAAACCCATTTATTTTTGACAGAAAATCACATATTTGTGTGTTCAGGCTCCAACGTTGTGCAGTTGCTGATGATGATTTGTCCGTTGCTTCACACGGCGTCTGTTGATTGAACCTGTGGTTTTAACAGCAGCAGCTGAGCTGGTCACAGGAAGTCTGATAACATCAATCCGTCCATGTCGTCGTCCAGGAATCGACGGTGGGGCGTGATGGTCGTGTCTGATTTCTGAAGCAGATGGAGAGGTTTTCTCAGGGACTTCCTGCGGTGGTTTGATGTCCGTTGATGTGATTTGTGGAAACCTCAGATTGAATAATGAGTGTGTTTACAGAAGAACAGGCGACGCTGCTGTGTTTTCTACATTTCAGCACAGCAGCAACCAGGAATCTGCTGGACTCATCGCTCACAGAAAAGTTTCTCAGCTTCATTCTGCTGACACGTGATGTGTGATGCTCAGAAACTGAACAGATTGTTGTAGGACACGTTGTTTGCAGGTTATGTGCAGAGAAACACGTGAGTTAGCGTGTTTAACGTGTTGAACAGCTTCTGTTCACCCACACCAGACTGTTCCCTCTGTCTCATCATCATTATTGTTCTCTAAGTGTTTATCATAATGGATCTGTTCATTATTTATGCATCTGTGCACTTTACGGCTCCTGTGCTGCAGGACGCTGCAACGCTGCAATAAACGGAACTAAACCACAGAACTAAAGCACTGTGGAAAGAGGAAAAACTGCACAAAACTACAAGAATGAACAAAAGTTGACTTCTTGTAAATAATGCACATAACCTATAATGTTTACATTTATATTTCATGTGAATCTTTTGACAGTGATATAACTTCCTGTTTTTCTGTGAACATGACGATAGAAAACTCTTCTCCTTCTTCTCCTTCTTCTGTTGGATGTGCAGCAACAAACTTGATTATCCTGAGAGCTGTCAGAGCATCTGCTTGTTTTATTCCTGGTGTGGTTGAAGCTCTGAAGTGATGCTGATATCAGAGGTGAATTCTGCAGCACGTCTTTCCTGTTACGACGACGGAGGAGATTAATACGTTGCAGGAGACGCGTCTCTACAGCCTTTATCTCTGAAATCTTTAGCTCTGCGGCAGTAAATCAGCTTATTGATGCTCCTGCTGTTTCTCTGTGTGAACTCACTGCCTCCAGGATCGATTCATCCCTGTTTGAGACAAACTACACACACACACACACACACACACACACACAAAGAAAGATGATATAGAAAGTAACTTAAAATGTAAAGGATGTAAAACATCATCTCCTCAGCTGTCTCACACACACACACACACGCACACACACACACACGCACACACACACACACACACACACACACACACACACACACACACACACACACACACACACACACACACACACACACACACACACACACACACACCTCATTAGTTGTGGATGGTTCACTGAGCTGCTTCATTGTGTGTAACTACTCACTAGAGGCAGAGACCAGGTCTAATTACCTACAAGGACGTCAACAGCATCAGAACAGCTGGGCTGATGTGTGTGTGTGTGTGTGTGTGTGTGTGTGTGTGTGTGTGTGTGTGTGTGTGTGTGCCTCTCTACCTGTTGTTTTGAACACAGTGTAAATACTTTTTCGTTGAAGCATTTTATGCAACATCAACTTGTACAAAACATAAAACAATTTATTCTAAAGCAGAATCTGAAGCAAACATCTGGATCTGCAACGATCAATTGATTAGTTACCAACTGCTGTTTGATATTTATTACTGGATTTCAGTCATTTTTACTGATAAATGTCCAGATTCTCTGGTTCAGCTTCTGTTCTCTGATTATTTCCTGGTTTCTTTATTCTTCTATAACAGTAAACTGATGATCTTTGGGTTGTGGACAAAAAAAGACATTTTAGGTTTTTAGTGGAAACGCTTTCATGCATTTGATCGACATTTTACAACATTAATGAACCAAACGACTAATCGATTAATCGTCCATTCAATAACTGATAGATTAACAAATCATTTATTGGACAGAAAGGACAGCTGACATGAAGCCTGACTTCTCATCTTCAGTCATGGCTGGAAGTAAAACGTGTTAGAAGTTAATCTAAAAACGTCTCCTTGCTGCTTCCATATGGACAGCATCGTGTGTGTGTGTGCGTGTGTGTGTGTGTGTGTGACTCCACAGAAACAACAGTTCAAGCTTCTAGATCAAACCCGCTGTTAGAGCGTTGTGTTGTCCCGTGGATTGTTGCGGTGGGGGGGTTTGATCAGCCGTGGACCATCTGCCGGCCCGCGGCTCGTTGTTCGCCGCCGTGTCGGCGTCTGGCGGCGAGCAGGCGGCGCCGCGGGGGGCCGGTGTTGTCTGAGCAGCAGGGAAGCAGCTGGAGACGCAGAGTTACTGTTCACCATCCGTCTGACGGGGGGGGGTCCTCTGGCCAAACTCTGACACCGTGAAACACATCTGTCCGTCTCCAGAAGCTAACCTGCCCACGGTTAGGATTTAATGTTTTTAGGGAACATGGATTGAAGTTTTTCTCTCAAAAAGATCAGAGAGAATTTCTGTTACTGGCGTAAACACGTTTGTTTCCTTTGGATTCGAATGAAAGTTTCAGCTCAGCTTTTATCAGACAAATGAAGCGAAGCAGGCGACTTCTGACGTGTTACATGGTGATGATTTGATGATTAATGTGGTGGTTTTAAAAATGTAAAAATGACGAATTAGTCGTTTGCTGAACTGAGTCTGTGTGTGTGTGTGTGTGTGTGTGTGTTCTCCAGGACCTGGTGGGCAGTGCTCCGCTGCAGAGGAACTGGAAGGGAATCGCCATCGCGCTGCTGGTCATCCTCATCATCTGCTCCCTGATCGTCACCTCCGTCATCCTGCTGACCCCACGTATGTCACACACACACACACACACACACACACACACACACACACACACACACACACACACGATGCTATGTTCATGTCAAGCTGTTGAGGTGAAAGTAGAAGACGTTTTTAAGCCAAAATCTGTTTTTTTTTCCCTAAAAATTCCACAAAGACAAATAAATGAAGTTAAATGACCTTAAAAAGGTTCATAAAATATAAGTATAGTGAAAATTCAGCTTACACACCTTTAACACACTGTGACATGAGGGAAGACGTCATTTACTGTTAATTATAGTCCAGATGTTTTACATGAAATCTGAAAAATTAGCAGCTAGAAGGATGCATGTGCATTAATTAACACCAGTAGGTTTATTCAGTGCAGCAGAATGACAGTAAAACACAGTAAAACACAGTAAAACACAGTAAAACACGGTGAAAACACGGTGAAAACAGGCAGAAATGGCCGTAGATGGATGAAGAACTAATAAACTGATTGTTGTCAAAGCTTTAAACAGAGTTTACAGCTCTGAATATAAGTTAAACCACCAGTTTAACATCTGTCACATTTGTCCAGTTTAAAGGTTCATTCACTATGAAATTGTGAATTTTGCTGCAGCTTTGCTTCTGAAGCTTTTTTTTACATCCGTTCATCAATTTTCACTGATTAGATTAGAAACGTCTTTTTGTCCACAACCCAAAGATCATCAGTTTACTATTATAGAAGAATAAAGAAACCAGGAAATAATCAGAGAACAGAAGCTGGAACCAGAGAATCTGGACATTTATCAGTAAAAATGACTCATTTCCATGAATCGACTGATGATTGTTTTTCTTACTGGTCCAATAAAAGCCTGTTTCAGTGGAATCAGGTTCCGTCTCCATTAGCGGTTTGTGTTTTACAGAGATCAGGGTTCAGGTCCTCTCATAATGGATCCTGTTAATGTGCTGTGGCTCAGGCTGTTTAATGGAGGCGGTTGAGCTGCAGCGTCTCAAACACAAACACAAACACAAACCTGCTTCCATCATGTTGGAGATGATTCCTCAGGCTGCTGCTCGAGACCACAGGAACTTCTCTGACTTTTGAAGCGATAGAACGTGACAAGCGTCTGCAGCTCAGCAAAGCGAGGAACGACGTGTTTTTCCTGCAGTGAAGCTGTAGCTGTAGCCTCACGCCTGCTCCACTGCTTCCTGTTGCTGTTCACATCTTAAATCCAGCTGCAGCAGAGAAACGTCGCTGCTGTTTTCTGCAGCAGAATGAACCTTTATTCCAGTCTGATGCCGACAGGTCTGGAGGAGGCTTTTTCCTCCATCTGAAACCACTGAAAATGCAAATAAATCTCACAGGAATGACTTTTCTGCAGGTTTCCTTCAATGTTATTTTTACGTTTGTGAAAGTATCATGAAGTACATTATCATCTGCATACATGCTGTGGCTACAGGAGTCATGCTGAAAATGTCTTTTAATTGTATTATAAATCAGTAATAATTAACTACTGTGGCCTATTGTTTGATATAGAGCATCTGCAGTAATGATGGTTTACAGTAATATTAGCGTGTTTAGAATACTGCCGATTTTACTGTGGAAATTTTCCCCTTTTGTTCTTCCTTGAAAACGACTGACATGAGGTTTTCTCCACCTTCACCTGCCCGTTGACCTGTCTCTGACTCACCTGTGGACAGGTGAAGACGACAGCTTGGCCCTGAAGAAGAAAGTGTCCGTGGAAGACGTGTTCAGCCCAGACCTCCACGTCCACGACCCCGAGGCCAAGTGGCTGAGTGGTGAGTGTTTAATAACACACTGAACACACACTGAACACACACTGAACACACACTGAACACACACTGAACACACAGAACACACACTGAACACACACAGAACACACAATGAACACACAATGAACACACACTGAACACACACTGAACACACACTGAACACACACAGAACACACACTGAACACACACTGAACACACACACTGAACACACACTGAACACACAGAACACACACACTAAACACACACAGAACACACACAGAACACACAAACTGAACACACTGAAATCACACACTGAACACACACTGAACACACACAGAACACACACAGAACACACACTGAACACACTGAACACACACTGAACACACACTGAACACACAGAACACACACACTGAACACACACTGAACACACTGAACACACCGAACACACACAGAACACACACAGAACACACACTGAACACACAAACTGAACAAACACACTGAACACACACTGAACACACACAGAACACACACTGAACACACAGAACACACACACTGAACACACACTGAACACACTGAACACACACACTGAACACACACTGAACACACACAGAACACACACAAAACACACACAGAACACACACTGAACACACAGAACACACACACTGAACACACACTGAACACACTGAACACACACACTGAACACACACTGAACACACACAGAACACACACTGAACACACACTGAACACACACTGAACACACAGAACACACACACTGAACACACACTGAACACACTAAATACACACTGAACACACACTGAACACACTGAACACACACTGAACACACACAGAACACAAACTGAACACACACAGAACACACACTGAACACACACTGAACACACACTGAACACACACTGAACACACACGGAACACACAGAACACACACACTGAACACACTGAACACACAAACTGAACACACACACAGAACACACACTGAACACACAAACTGAACACACACACTGAACACACACTGAACACACAATGAACACACACTGAACACACACTGAACACACACAGAACACAAACTGAACATACACAGAACACACACTGAACACACTGAACACACAAACTGAACACACACACAGAACACACACTGAACACACAAACTGAACACACACACTGAACACACACTGAACACACACTGAACACACAAACTGAACACACACACTGAACACACACTGAACACACAATGAACACACACTGAACACACAGAACACACACACTGAATTCTGAGCCCCATCACATATTCTTTCCTATAATTCTTGTGCATGTTCAATGATTTATGATAAATCTGCATATTTTATAAAAGAAAAGTAGAATTCCTGAACATACAGTTACTGATCATTCCTTTGGAAATTATTTAAATGCTCAAATTAATCAAAGAATTTGTTCCCACCTTCACCTTCTTTAATTTAAAATACAGCTGCATGTTATTCATAATAACGCGAATATAAATAAAAATATATATTAAATATATATTTTGTATAATATATTATATTAATAAAAATAGAAACTTACTGCGATAAGTTATTAATGAATAACAGTGAACATGAATCTAAACTGTTTTAATTTTAATAATGCTGTGGGACAAAGGGAGACAAACATCATCCAATCACATATCTGGAACAAACAAGCCCTGCCCAGCTCCACCTCTGATTGGTGGAAAACTTTTGTCAAATAATTAGTTCCTCTAACTAAAGTAGATACTGGGTTTTATATATAAATATAATAGTTACTTTCAAGTAAATATTTAAATGCTCAGAAGAATTATTTCCTCCTTTAATTTAAAATACATGTGCAAGTACAATTATTTATATAATAAATCTAAATGTTTAATTATGGGGATGTAATATATTATATTATAATTGGATATAATTGTTAAGTACATAGAAGTGATTAAAAGACAACACATGTTTGTTTTAAGATTGAAGTAAAAATGTGTAGAACACAGTATTTACAGTTGATTACATTGATTTGCAGTTTTTGTCTGGAGAATATACTGCAAATAGCTCATGTGAAGAAAATGCTTTTATTTTGAAGGAATGGGGAAATGATCAGGTGTCTGTCGCTAGAGAAAGAAAAAAGTGTGTGAAGATGAGTCACGTCTCCGCTCTGTTGGATGTGTGATGGTCTGTGAAAACACCAGAGAAATGATGGAAATAACTTTTTATTATTTCTATCCCTCACAAAAGAAAAGAAATGATGTGTGATGATATTTGGGAGTTTTGCCAAAAAACCTAAATTATAAAATAATATCTTCCCAAAACACAACTCAACACTTCATTTGCCTTGGAGAATAAATCCCTGGTTAAGGACATTTTTACTGAAGTATGAGGCTTAAATCATCGTAAAAAGGACACGAACGTGGCTATCTGTCATGTAATGAGCAGTAAAACATCAAATGGATTGGTCTACATGAAATAAACTGATCCTGTCACAGAGACCATTAACGCTGCCTGTTTCCATAGAAGAGGAATTACACCTGAACACAGTCAGAATAAAACAGACTGAGATTCAGGACCAGTCGCAGCCTTTAAACCAGTGGTCCCCAAAACACAGCCCACGGATAGACTGTATTTTCACGACTATACGGCGCAAATAGAAGATTTTCATGGATTGTAGATAAAATAACGGGGATGTGCGTTATGCAGAACATCGTTGTTTTAACAACCTGAAAATGGTAAAGAGACGCGCTGATAAAGCACAGTTTAAACTGAAGGAAATCAGCTACACAGCTGAGTTTAAGACATAAGACAGGTGGTACGAGTTGGAGGAAAGACTGGATCAGTGGATCACAGAGCAGAGACTGGATCAGTGGATCACAGAGCACAGACTGGATCAGTGGATCACAGAGCAGAGACTGGATCAGTGGATCACAGAGCAGAGACTGGATCAGTGGATCACAGAGCAGAGACTGGATCAGTGGATCACAGAGTAAAGACTGGATCAGTGGATCACAGAGCAAAGAACGAGTGGGAGAAGCGTTCTGTCAGTCACCATTCGACTAAAAGCAGTAAAGCAGCAGCAGTAATAAAAATTTAACATTTCCGTCTTGGTGCTTTTGTTTTGGTGCCATTTCTCCATCCAGACCAGGACTACGGTAGCGCAGCAACTTCCAGAGGATTATAACGCATCATTTAGAGGAAAGTGACTCTGATGGTGAAGAAAGTGAAGCTGGCATGTTTGATGGAGATTTAGCTGCTGTTGGAATCAGAAACAGAGGATGAGGACTTTGATGGTTTGATTGATGACATTACCCCGCTCTATTTTTAAATACACACACTTGTGTGCTTGTTTTATCCGTGTGTTTTACCATGATGATTAAAAATGTTAGAACTTTGTAATCAATACTTAAATAAAGCTCAACCAAACTCAGTTTAGCTCCCACTCTATATGTTATAAGTGTTATTTGATTGTGGCTTTTCTGGGAAACAACCATTTTTACATTTCTCACTCCTGCATCGTCACTTTTCCTGTTCCAAACTGACTCATCAGAGAAGGAAAAGTGATGTGGCCTTCACAGGAAACAGTTTATGGCGCCCTGTTTTAAACCTTCCTGATTCGTACATTTTGGCCCTTCGACACCTTTTTTCTGAAAAATGGCAAAAAATCATCATACGTCAATATATTTTCTACTTATTCATAAATTTAACAACCTATATAATTGTTTATCAATTAGAATTTTTTTGTAGTATTGTTTCGTAATTATTTTTATAAATAAACAATTAATAATTCAAATAGATGAATTGACATTCAATCATTGAGATTTTAACAGTAAAATATTTAGACATAAAAATCAAATCTTCTTTATAATTCTTATCCTCTTTCTGAAAATCACACAGATGTTCAGCAACAAACGTCACACTGAGCTGTTGCTGTGATATTTGTGTCAAAGGCAAAACTAAATAATAATCATGTAAATTCAGTTTGTTGTGAATTAACAGTGATGATTTACCATAAAGATCTTCACCATTTAACATTCATAAAATAAAGCAGAAAGAAGCTGCAGGCTCATGAAGCAGGAAAATACTTTACATTTTTTCTCTGAATAAGCAGCAGTTTATTCTGATGGTCACAAATATTTCATTGTTAAGAGTCTGAATCACTGTTTTTTGTTATTTCACCAGATTCCTGTTTTTCTCACATACTTCTCCTTTTCTAAGACATTTCTTCATAACTTCATACATTCATAATGTGTTGGGAGGCCTGTGGTTTATCACGTTTTTGGTTGAACATGAATCTGAACATTTTACATGAATCAAGTGTGTGAGAGAAAACTAAAGTTTTTCAGCTGGAAAACAGAGAAGAGACGTTCATTTAATTTCAAAATTGAATTTATTATCAATAAAAAAAGATAAAAATCCTTTTTTATATAGATTTAGTGTTGACTCATTTTCTCATTCTGAAAAAGTTGTATCTTAAACTCAGGGACTTCGTTCCTGCTATTTGAACATCAATGTGCTGTGCACACATGGCGACTGGCTCTGTTCAACCTGTTTGCAGACGACCTCACATCTTTCCTTTGGTTTCTGCCCTGCAGCCTAAACCCTGATCGCCTACATTAGGCCTTATTAACATATAATTAGTCCAGTTCCTGTTCTCCTGTGACCTTCCTGCTGAAAATGTGCTCAGCACCTGTCCAAACCCAGCGATCAATTCTGTGACTTTGTATCCTGTCACTTAACTTAATACCATCAAATCCCATTTGGAGCCAATGACCTTGTGATGAGAAGTTCCCACTTCACAGCCTCACATCATGTTGTTGCTGGACTTCATTCACACCCAGTGTGAACTGATCCTGCTGCTGTTTCATCACTGGTCTGCTCCAGTTCCTGTTCAACACTCAGAGGGTTGGAAAATCAGAAAATAGTCAGTTACATGAGATATGAGAGCAAAATCAATAAGATATAGACTATCAATAATCACTATTATTGATGACATCAGCTATAGACTATCAATAATCACTATTATTGATGACATCAGCTATAGACTATCAATAATCACTATTGATGATAATATCAGCTATAGACTATCAATAATCACTATTATTGATGACATCAGCTATAGACTATCAATAATCACTATTGATGATAATATCAGCTATAGACTATCAATAATCACTATTATTGATGACATCAGCTATAGACTATCAATAATCACTATTGATGATAATATCAGCTATAGACTATCAATAATCACTATTATTGATAATATCAGCTATAGACTATCAATAATCACTATTGATGATAATATCAGATATAGACTATCAATAATCACTATTGATGATAATATCAGCTATAGACTATCAATAATCACTATTATTGATAATATCAGCTATAGACTATCAATAATCACTATTATTGATAATATCAGCTATAGACTATCAATAATCACTATTGATAATATCAGCTATAGACTATCAATAATCACTATTGATAATATCAGCTATAGACTATCAATAATCACTATTGATGATAATATCAATAAAGATGATCTTCTTAAAATAACAAATATTTTAAACTTCAAACACAGCAACATGTGACTTTACTCTTCATCTGTTTTGTTAATTATCTACATGAAACATATAATTATAATTATATTGTAAATCTCGCAGCAAATATGCACCTCTCATCAATGTTATTCTTATGTTCTATAAATTCAGTTTGATGTGAAACTGATTGAACAGTGACTGGTGTAAATGAACCAGAAATGTTCTTTAACCTTCATAAAGTAGAGAAAGAGGTGATTATGTATGATTATTATGAAATAATAATAATAATAACACCTAGTTAAACACGTTAAAATGCTTTTAAAATGAAAACATGACAACAGCCACTTCTCCAGTGTTTACTGGTAACATGTGTTTGATAATTACATTAGACTAATGGATGATTAGAAAACAGCAGAAAAAGGTTTAGCTGCTTAGATGGAGCAGGAGAAAATGATTATTTCATATAAAAATCATATTTTATAACCTTGTCAATGTCTTGAATATATTTTCTATTCATTTTGCAACTTGATAAATGAAAGTTTGTCCTTTCATGACTAAATAGTCTGAGTGACCCTGAACTTTGAACAGTGCTATAAAAATATGAAAAATGACAATGATAATGAGAATTTAGGTTCATAAGAAAGATGGTGAAGTTTGACCAGCAGAATCCCCAGTGACTTGTTACGTACGTCTTGTTATGTTTCTGTGTATGAACATGTCATCGTCCGTGTTTGACTCATGAAGCTGTGAGCAGAGAATCCTCAAAGTTCAGCGTCACATCTCCTCAGCCGTTAAACATTCACTGACTTCACATTTCTGAGCAGAAACAGAAACTGGAACATGTTTTTCCTCGGTCATCATCCAGTGGACCAGACGTCAGCGTTCAGCGGCCCGTTCTGGGCCGCGGGCCTCGTGTTTGACAACCTGCTGCATAGTGAACTCAGAGCGTAGAATCAGCTGATGTTTGTTCAAAGAAAACACAGAAAACACAGAAACAAGATCCACATCTGCTGGTTTCATCAGGAGCTTTGTCAGAGCTGTTTAAACCATAATTATCTCAATCTGTGTCCAATCAGCTGTTTATTCACACAACTTCAGGCTCAGCGTCACGATGTCAACCAGAGCTTCTCTATTATTCTCTGCCCCCCCCCCCCATGGAAGAATAAACCCCCCACGACTATAAATAGAATCATTTGTTTGTAAATTGTTATAAGTACCTCTGCATAACACTGTGTCCTTATTAACGTATAAGAGAATAAAAAAGAAAGAAATATGGATCAACTTACAACAAAGAATAGCTTTATTAACTAACAAAAAAGATTTAAAGTGCATCTGAAATTAAAAATAAAAAATCTTTATTTAAACTATATTACATACTTTATTACATAAATGGTCTTATCAGTGATTGTGGTGTAATGTCTTTAATGTCTTTGTCTCCAACATTTCAGACTCAGTAACACACCGGTCTTTCACAGTGAACCAAGCGCTACAGACGCTTCGTCATATTTCCTCGTCTTAGCTTTGGGAGACTTTGGTTTGTCTCTTTATCTCCGTCTCTCTCCGCCTGTCTTCTCATCCCTGTTAAATATGTTTTCATGGTGTCACTTGGTGTCTACACTTCATACTCATACTCTGTGCTGTATGCTCCCTGTGAACACAGTGTAACCTCCACGTGTTTGTTCCTGTTTTCCGTCTCATCTCCAGATGATGAGTTGTTGTATCGCACCAGAGACGGAGACGTGGTTAAACTCAACGTCGGCACCAGGCAGAAAACCGTGGTGGTACCGAACCAGCTGTTGGTGAGTTTCATTCTTTCTGTTTCCGCTGCTTTCGCTGCAATAATCCACCGAGTTTCTGGTCCCGTCCAATCAGGAACGAGCCAAAGCCGCCAGGTACCAGGTGTCTCCGGACCTGCAGCACGTGCTGCTGGCGTTCGAGCTGAAGCCGGTGAGATGAAACCTCCGAGTTGT
>JAYKQN010000034.1:3400000-3460000 GCA_036785175.1 Eupleurogrammus muticus
TTTTAAATTCTATACGAGATTTTACAGGAAGCCAGTGTAGAGCGGCTAATACAGGTGAGATATGCTCCCTTCTTCTAGTGCCGGTTAATAAACGAGCAGCTGCATTCTGGATCAGCTGGAGAGTCCTTACAGACTTTTTGGTGCAACCCGACAGTAAAGAGTTGCAGTAGTCCAGCCTGGAAGTAATAAATGCATGGATAAGTTTTTCTGCATCTTTCAGAGACAGGAAGTGTCTGACCTTTGCTATGTTGCGTAGGTGGATAAAAGCAGTCCTGGAAATATGTTTAATGTGGGCAGAGAATGACAAGTCTTGGTCCAAGATGACTCCCAGGTTTTTCACCGTGGAGCTAGAGGCCAGGGAGATGTCATCCAGGACAGCTATATCACTGGATATGGAGTTCCTCAGGATTTCAGACCCGAGTACAATAATTTCAGTTTTTTCTGAATTCAGTAGAAGGAAATTGCAGGTCATCCAGGATTTTATATCCTTAAGACAGGCCTGAAGTTTAGCTAGCTGATTGGTTTCATTTGGCTTAATTGATAGATAGAGTTGTGTGTCGTCAGCATAACAGTGAAAATTAATACAGTGTTTCCTAATGATTTTACCCAATGGGAGCATATAGATAGTGAAAAGTATTGGTCCAAGCACAGAACCTTGTGGAACCCCATGATTAACTTTGGTATGGGTAGAAGAAACGTTATTGATATGGACAAATTGGGAACGATCTGAAAGATAGGACTTAAACCAGTTTAGTGCAGTCCCTTTTAGACCAATAAGATGCTCTAGTCTCTGTAACAGGATTTGATGGTCGACTGTGTCAAATGCAGCGCTAAGATCTAACAGAACAAGGATGGAGATGAATCCTTTATCAGACGCATTGAGAATATCATTTGAAACCTTAACTAAAGCCGTCTCTGTGCTGTGATGCATTCTAAAACCTGACTGGAAATCCTCATATAAGTTATTGTTGTGTAAAAAGTCACACAGCTGTTTAGCAACTGCTTTTTCCAGAATCTTAGAGAGAAATGGAAGATTAGAAATGGGTCTATAGTTGGCTAAAATACTTGAGTCGAGGGCAGGTTTTTTAAGGAGAGGTTTAATTACAGCTACTTTAAAGGACTGTGGTACATAGCCAGATAATAAAGACATGTTTAGTATTTCTAGTAAGGAAGGGCTAATCAAAGGGAAAATGTCTTTTAGCAATCCGGATGGAATAGGGTCCAGAAGACAGGTTGAAGTTTTAGATGACGACATCAGTGAAGCTAGTTCAGCGAAGTTGATTGAAGTAAATGTGTCGAGGTGAATATTAGCTATTTCATCTGTCTCTACACTAACACCATCTGAGGGCAGATTAGAGCCAGTGGATGGAACAAGGTGATAAATTCTGTCTCTAATTGTCAGAATTTTGTCGTTAAAGAAGTCCATGAAGTCATCACTGCTGAGGGTTGTAGGAATACGTGGATCAATAGTGTAGTTACATTTAGTCAGTGAAGCTAACGTGCTGAAGAGGAACCTTGGATTGTTTTTGTTTTTTTCTATCAGTGAGGAGTAATAGGCAGCTCTGGCATTGCGTAGGGCCTTCTTGTACATTCTGAGACTCTCTTTCCATGCGTGTAAAGCCTCTTCCAGTTTGCTGGAGCGCCATATTCGTTCATGCCTCCGAGAGGTTAACTTTAGTGTACGGGTGAGAGAGTTATACCAGGGTGCGACTCTTTTTTGTTTAATTAACTTCTTTTTTTGGGGAGCAATGGAGTCAAGGGTCGTTCGCAGTGAACTTGCAGTGCTCTCAACAAGTTGATCTATTTTAGATGGACCTGCAACAGCATATAAATCTACAGCTGTGGTGAGGCAAGGCAGCGAATTAAAGACTGAGGGAATCACCTTCTTGTATTTAGATATGGAACTGTCAGTTAGGTATCGAGTGAGTATGCTTTTTTCAGGTGGTGAGTAGTTTAATAACAGGAATTCAAAAGTTATTAGATAATGATCTGACAGGAGGGGATTCTGTGGGAAGACAGATAAGTGTTCAACCTCAATGCCGTATGTCAGGACGAGGTCAAGGGTGTGGTTAAAGCAATGGGTGGGCACATTTACTCTCTGAGAAAAGCCGATTGACTCTAGTAAAGAGAGGAAGGCAGAGCCAAGACTATCACCATCAACATCGACATGAATATTAAAGTCACCTGCCATGATTATCTTATCTGTCCTGAGTACTAGACTTGAGAGATACTCTGAGAATTCTGATAAAAATTCTGAATATGGGCCTGGAGGGCGGTACACAGTGATAAATATGACTGGTTGTAGTGATTTCCAAGTTGGGTGGGAGAGACTAAGCACAAGGCTCTCAAATGATGTGTAGCTACACTTCGGTTCAGGGTTGATTAGTAAACTGGAGTTGAAAATGGCTGCAACTCCACCACCTCGGCCGCTGTCACGAGGAATATGAGTGTTAATATGACTGGGAGGATTCATTCAGGCTGACATATTCATCAGGATGCAGCCAGGTTTCAGTAAGACAGAGCAAGTCAATATTATAATCTGATATTATATCATTTATTAACAAAGCTTTGGATGACAGAGATCTAATGTTTAAAAGTCCACATTTCACTCTCCAGTCCTGTTGCTTTATGGCTGAATTAGTGCTAATATTAATTAAGTTGCTGTGGGTGACTCGTCTTCTATTGTTGGATGTAAAGGATTTAAGTGAATGAAGTGGTCGGGGGACAGACACCGTCTCTATGTAGTTCTGAGTGGGTGACTGCTCTAAGGGAGATGCAGAGAAGCGTGTAGGACTGTGACTCCGCCTCCTGAATGTATTGATTTATAATCTGAAATAGAGCTGCAACAATCACCAATTATATTGATAATGGATTGATTGATTACATTTAATGATAAAATGTCCAGATTCTCTGGTTCCAGCTTCTGTTCTCTGATTATTTCCTGGTTTCTTTATTCTTCTATAATAGTAAACTGATGATCTTTGGGTTGTGGACAAAAAAGACATTTTAGCTTCAATCTAACCACTGATCCACATTTTACACCATTTAATGAACCAATAATTGAGTCAGAATCGTTGTTGCTGTCAAACACCAGATTAATCCTATTTCCACAAACGTCACATCAAATGTTCCATCAGATGGAAGATTCCAGATCAGAGAACAAAGTGTGATTTTTTAATTAGAGTCAGTGGAAACTGAGGCTGATTAGACCAACGATGGAAACACCAGATGTGGACTGTGTCAGGATGAAGGTCTGAGGAGCATCGACTCCTGTGCAGCAGAACAGGAGCTGGTTTTTATCTTTGGTGTGTTTCAGTGTGTGTGTCGCTGCACACGTCAACATCTTTGTTTGTGTGTGTGTGTGTGTTTTCATTTATTATGGTGACGTTTTTTATTTTCCTCTGACACTGATGTGACTATGTGAAGCAGCCTTAAAAAAAACATGTTTGTGTGGAGATGCTGCAGTTTTCTGCAGTTTTCTGCAGTTTTCTGCAGTTTGTAGTTTTTTCTCCCTCTAGTGGTGAAATCCTACATACATTAACATTTTGGACAAACACGTCTGGAACCAGGTTTTTTAGGGTTAAAACACATTTCATTATTGTACCTTATACGTTATAAGGGCAGTTTTATATAATTACCATAAATTATAATTATTGTTGGTATGATCTTGATTTGCAGCCTTATGTAGAATACGTGTAGACGTATAATTCATTGGTAAAGTGAATATTTGTTTGTATCAGCCAACGCTCACAACAGTAATTTAGATGTGGTGAGAGAACTATATATATATATATATATACATATATATATATATATATATATATATATATATATATGGCGACACGGTGGTGCGGTGGGTAGCACTGTTGCCTCACAGCAAGAAGGTCGCAGGTTCAAGACCCGCCTTGGGCCTGGGTCTGGGACCTTTCTGTGTGGAGTTTGCATGTTCTCCCCGTGTCTGCGTGGGTTTTCCCCAGGTACTCCGGTTTCCTCCCACAATACAAAAAACATGCTCAGGTTAATTGGTAAACTCTAAATTGCCCATAGGTGTGAGTGTGAGAGTGAATGGTGTGTGAATGGTGTGTGTGCCCCACGATTGGCTGGCGACCATCTGGGGTGTATCCCTGCCTCTCGCCTTAACGCGCTGGGATAGGCTCCAACAGACCCCTGCGACCCCGAAAGGGAATAAGCGGGATAGACAATGGATGGATGGATGGATATATATATATATATATATGTGTATATATATATATACATATATATATATATATATATATATATATATATATATATATATATATATATATATATATATATATATGTATATATATATATAAATACATATATACAGATCAGAAACTGAAGTCTGATCCGTGAACAGCAACCAGATGAATCATGGATCCACTGATCTGTAACTGCTGTTACTTCACATCCTTAAAAACAACCAGTGATGCTAAAATGACGAGAATTCAACGCAGTAAAAACGTTTTAACCTCCACACTCACATGAAATAATCACCAACTCATGTCCAGGAAAAGGAAAAGAGCCGATGTGAATGTTTTAATGTTTTAATAGAGCTTTGCTGCCCCCTGCTGCAGGAAGACACACCAGCCACACAGCCTCCTATATATATGTATATATATACTCCTATATATATGTATATATATACTCCTATATATATGTATATATATACTCCTATATATATGTATATATATACTCCTATATATATGTATATATACTCAAGATTCAGCAGGAATCTTTGAGTTTTTAGATAAACCTTCTCTTTCTCCTGTTTGATGCTTTTTAATCGACTGCACAAACTCAAAGTGAATAAAGTAGTTTCCCAGTGTTAATTGGATCATTTTAAAGTGTTAATTATGTTTTCTTAAGAACAGATCTTTTACGTGTTGGATTATTCCTGCTGTTTGTGCTTTTAAAGGTTTAAACATGTTTCCTCTGGGTTCAGCGTCATAATCACACACGTTTAAAGCTTCGTCATTTGAAGCTTGTGGAGCTGTTGCTCAACTTTACGTGATGGAGACGTGTCGTGGTTACGAAGAAAAAACGCTGGCCAACGTTCTGAAACAAACAAACAAGCTGCTCGTGTTTTTTATACGCTTCAAGCTGCATTCAACAACATTCACTGGATTTATTTCATCTATTGAGGTTGTTTTTCCCTCTTTGTTAAAACTCACTTTTTGTCCTTTCTCTGCAGGTGGTTTAATATTCAGCAAAATAAAGAAATAAAATATTGTTTCATGAGTGACTCTCTGATGATTTTACATTTTTTGCTGCATTTTTTATAATTAGACGCTAAAATCATATCAGCAATATAGATCTCTGTTTTTGTTCTAATAATTAAAATCTAGTCAATTTATTCACCTAATATTAGTTTATTGTCTGTTTTTCTTTCATTATTTAATGAAATACCTAATGACAAATATAGAAGAGCAACATGTATAATTTTTCTTCTAATAAAAAGTTCAATAACAAAAATTAGCCCCCGTGACTATAAATAGAATCATTAGTCTATAAATTGTTCTAAGTACCTCTGCATAACACTGTGTCCTTATTAACGTATAAGAGAATAAAAAAGAAAGAAATATGGACCAACTTACAGCAAAGAATAGCTTTATTAACTAACAGAAAAGATTTAAAGTGCATCTGGAATTAAAAATAAAATTAAATCCTTAATTAAACATTTTCTGACTGACCATGTCAAACCATATGATACTGAAAAATAAAACTACATAAATGGTCTTATCAGTGATTGTGGTGTAATGTCTTTAATGTCTCTGTCTCTGAATAAATGGAGTGTTTCTGGTTTTCCAGAGGAGATCCTGCAGAGCCACATCGCCCACTGGTGGTCTCCTGACGGGCTGCGTCTGGCCTACATGACCATCAACGACACGCTGGTTCCCAGGATGGAGGTGCCCTTCTTCACGGGAACGCCGTATCCCAACAGCCTGGAATACCACTACCCAAAGGTGAGTCTCAATTCACTTTCACTTTATTAGTTGATCCTTGAAAGACAATTTTTGCTGCAGCAGGTTCATGTGTATTCAATAGACTTTAAAACTCAAAAGTGCATGAAAGCACCGAAAACAAATATATGTTTAAAAAGCCACAGTGTAGAAAAGCCCCTAAAACATATAGAAGGCATAAAGTCACAGTGAAACAAATAGTGAATAATAGCACCTAAAACAACATTTTATTTCATTCATTCCAGAACAATCGAAAATAATTTATGAATAAGATCATTTTATTTCATCTCCTTAATTTAGACAATAAATTCTCAGACATTTTCTTTTTGACTAAAGTTAACTGTAAAAACATGTATGTTGCCTTATGAATAAAAAGGTAAAATAAATAAATAAATAAAGTGCAACTCAAATAATTAGAATATCATGAAAAATTAAATATTTGTCAACCACTTTAAAAATGTGTCAATCACTTCAGAAAATAAAACTCATCAAAAGAAATCTCTTGGAAGAATAATTGTGAAAGTTGTCTTTAAATATTTCATTCTCATTATGTGATGAATGAATCAGTCTTTGCTTAATATGTATAATTATACATGTAATATATATTATATGAGTAAGATTATTTTATTTTAGATGCAGCTGTAACATATTTAACATAAAAAGCTGGAGGTGCTCTGAATAAGTCTCCTTTAAACAGGCATTAAAGCTTTAAAAATCAGGACAAAACCTGTGAAATAACTGAGAAAATCGACTTATCCCTTTGGGAATTGTGGAATTTTGAAGATGATAATTAAATATTCTCAAGTTGGAAATAAACCATTAAATGTTTGCAGGTCCTGGGGTTTGATAATTCTTGTTAAACTCAGAATTACACTCGTCTCTGAGGTGAAAACTCACCTGTTGAATTTCCCGTGGGCCCCTGCAGGCTGGGGAGGAAAACCCCGTAGTTCACCTGTCGGTGGCGAGCCTGAACGGACCGCTGCACACGGTGGTGATGAAGAAGCCTGACGACCCGCGGATCGGGTGAGTGACGAGTTCATGATTTAACTATTTCATAAAGTGACCTTTTAATGATTTCATGATTTGATGAATTAACGATTGGATGATTTGACAATTTAGTTAAACTATTTTTTTTGTTTAATGATTTGACCTTTAACGCTGTTAACGTTAATATTTCAATATTTCATTTTGACAAGTGAACAATTTAACGATTTGACAGATGTGAAAGTTTGGCAACGTAACATTTTAACAATTTAAGGTTTTGACCTTTTGGGGGGTCACACAAATAGGTCACAAAAATGTCGCCCAAAAAAGGTCATACTATAGTATGTCGCTCAAAAAAGGTCATACTATAGTATGTCGCTCAAAAAAGGTAATACTATAGTATGTCGCCCAAAAAAGGTCATACTATACTATGTCGCCCAAAAAAGGTCATACTATTCTATGTCGCTCAAAAAAGGTCATACTATAGTATGTCGCTCAAAAAAGGTCATACTATACTATGTCGCTCAAAAAAGGTCATACTATAGTATGTCGCTCAAAAAAGGTCATACTATACTATGTCGCCTAAAAAAGGTCATACTATACTATGTCGTCGAAAAAAAGGTCATACTATACTATGTCGCCCAAAAAAGGTCATACTATAGTATGTCGCTCAAAGAAGGTCATACTATAGTATGTCGCTCAAAAAAGGTCATACTATACTATGTCGCCCAAAAAAGGTCATACTATTCTATGTCGCTCAAAAAAGGTCATACTATAGTATGTCGCTCAAAAAAGGTCATACTATACTATGTCGCCCAAAAGAGGTCATACTATAGTATGTCGCTCAAAAAAGGTCATACTATACTATGTCGCCCAAAAGAGGTCATACTATACTATGTCGCCCAAAAAAGGTCATACTATAGTATGTCGCTCAAAAAAGGTCATACTATACTATGTCGCCCAAAAAAGGTCATACTATACTATGTCGCCCAAAAAAGGTCATACTATTCTATGTCGCTCAAAAAAGGTCATACTATAGTATGTCGCTCAAAAAAGGTCATACTATACTATGTCGCCCAAAAGAGGTCATACTATACTATGTCGCCCAAAAAAGGTCATACTATAGTATGTCGCTCAAAAAAGGTCATACTATACTATGTCGCCCAAAAAAGGTCATACTATAGTATGTCGCTCAAAAAAGGTCATACTATACTATGTCGCCCAAAAGAGGTCATACTATACTATGTCGCCCAAAAAAGGTCATACTATACTATGTCGCCCAAAAGAGGTCATACTATACTATGTCGCCCAAAAAAGGTCATACTATAGTATGTCGCTCAAAAAAGGTCATACTATACTATGTCGCCCAAAAAAGGTCATACTATACTATGTCGCCCAAAAAAGGTCATACTATAGTATGTCGCCCAAAAAAGGTCATACTATTCTATGTCGCTCAAAAAAGGTCATACTATACTATGTCGCTCAAAAAAGGTCATACTATACTATGTCGCCCAAAAAAGGTCATACTATACTATGTCGCTCAAAAAAGGTAATACTATAGTATGTCGCCCAAAAAAGGTCATACTATTCTATGTCGCTCAAAAAAGGTCATACTATAGTATGTCGCTCAAAAAAGGTCATACTATACTATGTCGCCCAAAAAAGGTCATACTATAGTATGTCGCTCAAAAAAGGTCATACTATACTATGTCGCCCAAAAAAGGTCATACTATTCTATGTCGCTCAAAAAAGGTCATACTATAGTATGTCGCTCAAAAGAGGTCATACTATTCTATGTCGCTCAAAAGAGGTCATACTATACTATGTCGCTCAAAAAAGGTCATACTATACTATGTCGCCCAAAAGAGGTCATACTATAGTATGTCGCTCAAAAAAGGTCATACTATACTATGTCGCCCAAAAGAGGTCATACTATAGTATGTCGCTCAAAAAAGGTCATACTATACTATGTCGCCCAAAAAAGGTAATACTATAGTATGTCGTTCAAAAAAGGTCATACTATACTATGTCGCCCAAAAAAGGTCATACTATAGTATGTCGCTCAAAAAAGGTCATACTATACTATGTCGCCCAAAAAAGGTCATACTATAGTATGTCGCTCAAAAAAGGTCATACTATACTATGTCGCCCAAAAGAGGTCATACTATACTATGTCGCCCAAAAAAGGTCATACTATACTATGTCGCCCAAAAGAGGTCATACTATACTATGTCGCCCAAAAAAGGTCATACTATAGTATGTCGCTCAAAAAAGGTCATACTATACTATGTCGCCCAAAAGAGGTCATACTATACTATGTCGCCCAAAAAAGGTCATACTATAGTATGTCGCTCAAAAAAGGTCATACTATACTATGTCGCCCAAAAAAGGTCATACTATACTATGTCGCCCAAAAAAGGTCATACTATTCTATGTCGCTCAAAAAAGGTCATACTATAGTATGTCGCTCAAAAAAGGTCATACTATACTATGTCGCCCAAAAGAGGTCATACTATACTATGTCGCCCAAAAAAGGTCATACTATAGTATGTCGCTCAAAAAAGGTCATACTATACTATGTCGCCCAAAAAAGGTCATACTATAGTATGTCGCTCAAAAAAGGTCATACTATACTATGTCGCCCAAAAGAGGTCATACTATACTATGTCGCCCAAAAAAGGTCATACTATACTATGTCGCCCAAAAGAGGTCATACTATACTATGTCGCCCAAAAAAGGTCATACTATAGTATGTCGCTCAAAAAAGGTCATACTATACTATGTCGCCCAAAAAAGGTCATACTATACTATGTCGCCCAAAAAAGGTCATACTATAGTATGTCGCCCAAAAAAGGTCATACTATTCTATGTCGCTCAAAAAAGGTCATACTATACTATGTCGCTCAAAAAAGGTCATACTATACTATGTCGCCCAAAAAAGGTCATACTATACTATGTCGCTCAAAAAAGGTAATACTATAGTATGTCGCCCAAAAAAGGTCATACTATTCTATGTCGCTCAAAAAAGGTCATACTATAGTATGTCGCTCAAAAAAGGTCATACTATACTATGTCGCCCAAAAAAGGTCATACTATAGTATGTCGCTCAAAAAAGGTCATACTATACTATGTCGCCCAAAAAAGGTCATACTATTCTATGTCGCTCAAAAAAGGTCATACTATAGTATGTCGCTCAAAAGAGGTCATACTATTCTATGTCGCTCAAAAGAGGTCATACTATACTATGTCGCTCAAAAAAGGTCATACTATACTATGTCGCCCAAAAGAGGTCATACTATAGTATGTCGCTCAAAAAAGGTCATACTATACTATGTCGCCCAAAAAAGGTAATACTATAGTATGTCGTTCAAAAAAGGTCATACTATACTATGTCGCCCAAAAGAGGTCATACTATAGTATGTCGCTCAAAAAAGGTCATACTATACTATGTCGCCCAAAAGAGGTCATACTATAGTATGTCGCTCAAAAAAGGTCATACTATACTATGTCGCCCAAAAAAGGTAATACTATAGTATGTCGTTCAAAAAAGGTCATACTATACTATGTCGCCCAAAAGAGGTCATACTATAGTATGTCGCTCAAAAAAGGTCATACTATACTATGTCGCCCAAAAGAGGTCATACTATAGTATGTCGCTCAAAAAAGGTCATACTATACTATGTCGCCCAAAAAAGGTAATACTATAGTATGTCGTTCAAAAAAGGTCATACTATACTATGTCGCCCAAAAGAGGTCATACTATAGTATGTCGCTCAAAAAAGGTCATACTATACTATGTCGCCCAAAAAAGGTAATACTATAGTATGTCGTTCAAAAAAGGTCATACTATACTATGTCGCCCCAAAAGAAGGTCATACTATACTATGTCGCTCAAAAAAGGTCATACTATACTATGTCGCTCAAAATAGGTCATACTATTCTATGTCGCTCAAAAAAGGTAATACTATACTATGTCGCCCACAAAAGGTCATACTATACTATGTCGCCCAAAAAAGGTATTACTATACTATGTCGCCCCAAAAAAATGTCATACTATAGTATGTCGCCCAAAAAAGGTAATACTATACTATGTCGCCCAAAAAAGATCATACTATAGTATGTCGCCCCAAAAGAAGGTCATACTATACTATGTCGCTCAAAAAAGGTCATACTATAGTATGTCGCTCAAAAAAGGTAATACTATAGTATGTCGCTCAAAAAAGGTCATACTATAGTATGTCGCTCAAAAAAGGTCATACTATACTATGTCGCTCAAAAAAGGTCATACTATACTATGTCGCCCAAAAAAGGTAATACTATACTATGTCGCCCACAAAAGGTCATACTATACTATGTCGCCCAAAAAAGGTAATACTATACTATGTCGCCCACAAAAGGTCATACTATACTATGTCGCCCAAAAAAGGTATTACTATACTATGTCGCCCCAAAAAAATGTCATACTATAGTATGTCGCCCAAAAAAGGTAATACTATACTATGTCGCTCAAAAAAGGTCATACTATAGTATGTCGCTCAAAAAAGGTCATACTATAGTATGTCGCCCAAAAAATGTCATACTATAGTATGTCGCCCAAAAAAGGTCATACTATAGTATGTCGCTCAAAAAAGGTCATACTATACTATGTCGCCCAAAAAAGGTCATACTATAGTATGTCGCTCAAAAAAGGTCATACTATACTATGTCGCACAAAAGAGGTCATACTATAGTATGTCGCTCAAAAAAGGTCATACTATACTATGTCGCACAAAAGAGGTCATACTATAGTATGTCGCTCAAAAAAGGTCATACTATACTATGTCGCCCAAAAAAGGTCATACTATACTATGTCGCCCCAAAAGAAGGTCATACTATACTATGTCGCTCAAAAAAGGTCATACTATAGTATGTCGCCCAAAAAGGTCATATTATACTTTTTCTAGAGTGAACAATGAAGGAGAACAATGATTGACTTTGTCAATCTGTGATTAGTGTCACAGTGAAGAAGCATAAAATACCAGGAAAACTTCTCTTTAAAGTATAATAGGATTTATTGTCTTTTGCAATATTAATTCAAAAATCAAAAATCACATCTAACTAATGGATTTTACTATACATGACAACTACATACTACCAACTACATGTCACAGGCAACGATTACAAAACAAGCAGTGAAAGGGGGTTCTATGCATGCATGTGACAGGGAGAGAGAGAGCGAGCGTGGTCTTGGTGCTCAATCGGCTGATCGTAGTAACAATGTAATTAATGTAGCAATGATCTGCACAAAACATTTGAAAACAAACAGGTTAAGAATAACAAGTAACACAAACAGTAAAAACATAAGTGGCACAATGACAGGTGAAACAACGAAAGACATTCACTGCCCAGAAGATATACTCTTATGGTCTGGGTTGGAGTTGTGCCCTCCAGAGCTTCTTGCTCCGGATTCGGTGATCCAGAGCTGCAGCACACTCTTTGCCAGTGGCAGGCTAGTGTCCTCTCAAAGTCTGTGGCTCGGAGGGAGGGTTTCTCAGCTGTCCATCTTTAATAGGCGGGCATGGCCTGCATCTGCGGGAAAAAAGCTAGTTCCGTGGGGTGACCGTCAACCAAACGGAACAAGAAGTAATGTCAAGGCCAGCGAGAATATAGTATAGTATATATATATAGATCATACTGTAGTATGTCGCTCAAAATAGGTCATACTAAACTATGTCGCTCAAAAAAGGTCATACTATACTATGTCGCTCAAAAAAGGTCATACTATACTATGTCGCTCAAAAAAGGTCATACTATAGTATGTCGCTCAAAAAAGGTCATACTATACTATGTCGCCCAAAAGAGGTCATACTATACTATGTCGCTCAACATAGGTCATACTATAGTATGTCGCCCAAAAAAGGTCATACTATACTATGTCGCCCAAAAGAGGTCATACTATACTATGTCGCCCACAAAAGGTCATACTATACTATGTCGCTCAAAAAAGGTCATACTATACTATGTCGCCCAAAAGAGGTCATACTATAGTATGTCGCTCAAAAAAGGTCATACTATACTATGTCGCCCAAAAGAGGTCATACTATAGTATGTCGCTCAAAAAAGGTCATACTATACTATGTCGCCCAAAAAAGGTCATACTATACTATGTCGCTCAAAAGAGGTCATACTATTCTATGTCGCTCAAAAGAGGTCATACTATTCTATGTTGCTCAAAAAAGGTCATACTATACTATGTCGCTCAAAAAAGGTCATACTATACTATGTCGCTCAAAAAAGGTAATACTATAGTATGTCGCTCAAAAAAGGTCATACTATACTGTCGCTCAAAAAAGGTCATACTATAGTATGTCGCTCAAAAAAGGTCATACTATACTATGTCGCTCCAAAAAGGTCATACTATAGTATGTCGCTCAAAAAAGGTCATACTATACTATGTCGCTCAAAAGAGGTCATACTATAGTATGTCGCTCAAAAAAGGTCATACTATAGTATGTCGCTCAAAAGAGGTCATACTATACTATGTCGCTCAAAAAAGGTCATACTATACTATGTCGCCCAAAAGAGGTCATACTATACTATGTCGCCCAAAAGATGTCATACTATACTATGTCGCCCAAAAGAGGTCATACTATACTATGTCGCCCAATAGAGGTCATACTATACTATGTCGCTCAAAAAAGGTCATACTATACTATGTCGCCCAAAAGAGGTCATACAATACTATGTCGCTCAAAAAAGGTCATACTATACTATGTCGCCCAAAAGAGGTCATACTATAGTATTTCGCTCAAAAAAGGTCATACTATACTATGTCGCTCAAAAAAGGTCATACTATAGTATGTCGCTCAAAAAAGGTCATACTATACTATGTCGCTCAAAAAAGGTCATACTATACTATGTCGCTCAAAAAAGGTCATACTATAGTATGTCGCTCAAAAAAGGTCATACTATACTATGTCGCCCAAAAGAGGTCATACTATACTATGTCGCTCAACATAGGTCATACTATAGTATGTCGCCCAAAAAAGGTCATACTATACTATGTCGCCCAAAAGAGGTCATACTATAGTATGTCGCTCAAAAAAGGTCATACTATACTATGTCGCCCAAAAAAGGTAATACTATAGTATGTCGTTCAAAAAAGGTCATACTATACTATGTCGCCCAAAAGAGGTCATACTATAGTATGTCGCTCAAAAAAGGTCATACTATACTATGTCGCCCAAAAGAGGTCATACTATAGTATGTCGCTCAAAAAAGGTCATACTATACTATGTCGCCCAAAAAAGGTAATACTATAGTATGTCGTTCAAAAAAAGGTCATACTATACTATGTCGCCCAAAAGAGGTCATACTATAATATGTCGCTCAAAAAAGGTCATACTATACTATGTCGCCCAAAAAAGGTAATACTATAGTATGTCGCTCAAAAAAGGTCATACTATACTATGTCGCCCAAAAGAGGTCATACTATAGTATGTCGCTCAAAAAAGGTCATACTATACTATGTCGCCCAAAAAAGGTCATACTATACTATGTCGCTCAAAAGAGGTCATACTATTCTATGTCGCTCAAAAGAGGTCATACTATTCTATGTTGCTCAAAAAAGGTCATACTATACTATGTCGCTCAAAAAAGGTCATACTATACTATGTCGCTCAAAAAAGGTAATACTATAGTATGTCGCTCAAAAAAGGTCATACTATACTATGTCGCCCAAAAAAGGTCATACTATAGTATGTCGCTCAAAAAAGGTCATACTATACTATGTCGCCCAAAAAAGGTCATACTATTCTATGTCGCTCAAAAAAGGTCATACTATAGTATGTCGCTCAAAAGAGGTCATACTATTCTATGTCGCTCAAAAGAGGTCATACTATACTATGTCGCTCAAAAAAGGTCATACTATACTATGTCGCCCAAAAGAGGTCATACTATAGTATGTCGCTCAAAAAAGGTCATACTATACTATGTCGCCCAAAAAAGGTAATACTATAGTATGTCGTTCAAAAAAGGTCATACTATACTATGTCGCCCAAAAGAGGTCATACTATAGTATGTCGCTCAAAAAAGGTCATACTATACTATGTCGCCCAAAAGAGGTCATACTATAGTATGTCGCTCAAAAAAGGTCATACTATACTATGTCGCCCAAAAAAGGTAATACTATAGTATGTCGTTCAAAAAAGGTCATACTATACTATGTCGCCCAAAAGAGGTCATACTATAGTATGTCGCTCAAAAAAGGTCATACTATACTATGTCGCCCAAAAAAGGTAATACTATAGTATGTCGTTCAAAAAAGGTCATACTATACTATGTCGCCCCAAAAGAAGGTCATACTATACTATGTCGCTCAAAAAAGGTCATACTATACTATGTCGCTCAAAATAGGTCATACTATTCTATGTCGCTCAAAAAAGGTAATACTATACTATGTCGCCCACAAAAGGTCATACTATACTATGTCGCCCAAAAAAGGTATTACTATACTATGTCGCCCCAAAAAAATGTCATACTATAGTATGTCGCCCAAAAAAGCTAATACTATACTATGTCGCCCAAAAAAGATCATACTATAGTATGTCGCCCCAAAAGAAGGTCATACTATACTATGTCGCTCAAAAAAGGTCATACTATAGTATGTCGCTCAAAAAAGGTAATACTATAGTATGTCGCTCAAAAAAGGTCATACTATAGTATGTCGCTCAAAAAAGGTCATACTATACTATGTCGCTCAAAAAAGGTCATACTATACTATGTCGCCCAAAAAAGGTAATACTATACTATGTCGCCCACAAAAGGTCATACTATACTATGTCGCCCAAAAAAGGTAATACTATACTATGTCGCCCACAAAAGGTCATACTATACTATGTCGCCCAAAAAAGGTATTACTATACTATGTCGCCCCAAAAAAATGTCATACTATAGTATGTCGCCCAAAAAAGGTAATACTATACTATGTCGCTCAAAAAAGGTCATACTATAGTATGTCGCTCAAAAAAGGTCATACTATAGTATGTCGCCCAAAAAATGTCATACTATAGTATGTCGCCCAAAAAAGGTCATACTATAGTATGTCGCTCAAAAAAGGTCATACTATACTATGTCGCCCAAAAAAGGTCATACTATAGTATGTCGCTCAAAAAAGGTCATACTATACTATGTCGCACAAAAGAGGTCATACTATAGTATGTCGCTCAAAAAAGGTCATACTATACTATGTCGCACAAAAGAGGTCATACTATAGTATGTCGCTCAAAAAAGGTCATACTATACTATGTCGCCCAAAAAAGGTCATACTATACTATGTCGCCCCAAAAGAAGGTCATACTATACTATGTCGCTCAAAAAAGGTCATACTATAGTATGTCGCCCAAAAAGGTCATATTATACTTTTTCTAGAGTGAACAATGAAGGAGAACAATGATTGACTTTGTCAATCTGTGATTAGTGTCACAGTGAAGAAGCATAAAATACCAGGAAAACTTCTCTTTAAAGTATAATAGGATTTATTGTCTTTTGCAATATTAATTCAAAAATCAAAAATCACATCTAACTAATGGATTTTACTATACATGACAACTACATACTACCAACTACATGTCACAGGCAACGATTACAAAACAAGCAGTGAAAGGGGGTTCTATGCATGCATGTGACAGGGAGAGAGAGAGCGAGCGTGGTCTTGGTGCTCAATCGGCTGATCGTAGTAACAATGTAATTAATGTAGCAATGATCTGCACAAAACATTTGAAAACAAACAGGTTAAGAATAACAAGTAACACAAACAGTAAAAACATAAGTGGCACAATGACAGGTGAAACAACGAAAGACATTCACTGCCCAGAAGATATACTCTTATGGTCTGGGTTGGAGTTGTGCCCTCCAGAGCTTCTTGCTCCGGATTCGGTGATCCAGAGCTGCAGCACACTCTTTGCCAGTGGCAGGCTAGTGTCCTCTCAAAGTCTGTGGCTCGGAGGGAGGGTTTCTCAGCTGTCCATCTTTAATAGGCGGGCATGGCCTGCATCTGCGGGAAAAAAGCTAGTTCCGTGGGGTGACCGTCAACCAAACGGAACAAGAAGTAATGTCAAGGCCAGCGAGAATATAGTATAGTATATATATATAGATCATACTGTAGTATGTCGCTCAAAATAGGTCATACTAAACTATGTCGCTCAAAAAAGGTCATACTATACTATGTCGCTCAAAAAAGGTCATACTATACTATGTCGCTCAAAAAAGGTCATACTATAGTATGTCGCTCAAAAAAGGTCATACTATACTATGTCGCCCAAAAGAGGTCATACTATACTATGTCGCTCAACATAGGTCATACTATAGTATGTCGCCCAAAAAAGGTCATACTATACTATGTCGCCCAAAAGAGGTCATACTATACTATGTCGCCCACAAAAGGTCATACTATACTATGTCGCTCAAAAAAGGTCATACTATACTATGTCGCCCAAAAGAGGTCATACTATAGTATGTCGCTCAAAAAAGGTCATACTATACTATGTCGCCCAAAAGAGGTCATACTATAGTATGTCGCTCAAAAAAGGTCATACTATACTATGTCGCCCAAAAAAGGTCATACTATACTATGTCGCTCAAAAGAGGTCATACTATTCTATGTCGCTCAAAAGAGGTCATACTATTCTATGTTGCTCAAAAAAGGTCATACTATACTATGTCGCTCAAAAAAGGTCATACTATACTATGTCGCTCAAAAAAGGTAATACTATAGTATGTCGCTCAAAAAAGGTCATACTATACTGTCGCTCAAAAAAGGTCATACTATAGTATGTCGCTCAAAAAAGGTCATACTATACTATGTCGCTCCAAAAAGGTCATACTATAGTATGTCGCTCAAAAAAGGTCATACTATACTATGTCGCTCAAAAGAGGTCATACTATAGTATGTCGCTCAAAAAAGGTCATACTATAGTATGTCGCTCAAAAGAGGTCATACTATACTATGTCGCTCAAAAAAGGTCATACTATACTATGTCGCCCAAAAGAGGTCATACTATACTATGTCGCCCAAAAGATGTCATACTATACTATGTCGCCCAAAAGAGGTCATACTATACTATGTCGCCCAATAGAGGTCATACTATACTATGTCGCTCAAAAAAGGTCATACTATACTATGTCGCCCAAAAGAGGTCATACAATACTATGTCGCTCAAAAAAGGTCATACTATACTATGTCGCCCAAAAGAGGTCATACTATAGTATTTCGCTCAAAAAAGGTCATACTATACTATGTCGCTCAAAAAAGGTCATACTATAGTATGTCGCTCAAAAAAGGTCATACTATACTATGTCGCTCAAAAAAGGTCATACTATACTATGTCGCTCAAAAAAGGTCATACTATAGTATGTCGCTCAAAAAAGGTCATACTATACTATGTCGCCCAAAAGAGGTCATACTATACTATGTCGCTCAACATAGGTCATACTATAGTATGTCGCCCAAAAAAGGTCATACTATACTATGTCGCCCAAAAGAGGTCATACTATAGTATGTCGCTCAAAAAAGGTCATACTATACTATGTCGCCCAAAAAAGGTAATACTATAGTATGTCGTTCAAAAAAGGTCATACTATACTATGTCGCCCAAAAGAGGTCATACTATAGTATGTCGCTCAAAAAAGGTCATACTATACTATGTCGCCCAAAAGAGGTCATACTATAGTATGTCGCTCAAAAAAGGTCATACTATACTATGTCGCCCAAAAAAGGTAATACTATAGTATGTCGTTCAAAAAAAGGTCATACTATACTATGTCGCCCAAAAGAGGTCATACTATAGTATGTCGCTCAAAAAAGGTCATACTATACTATGTCGCCCAAAAAAGGTAATACTATAGTATGTCGCTCAAAAAAGGTCATACTATACTATGTCGCCCAAAAGAGGTCATACTATAGTATGTCGCTCAAAAAAGGTCATACTATACTATGTCGCCCAAAAAAGGTCATACTATACTATGTCGCTCAAAAGAGGTCATACTATTCTATGTCGCTCAAAAGAGGTCATACTATTCTATGTTGCTCAAAAAAGGTCATACTATACTATGTCGCTCAAAAAAGGTCATACTATACTATGTCGCTCAAAAAAGGTAATACTATAGTATGTCGCTCAAAAAAGGTCATACTATACTGTCGCTCAAAAAAGGTCATACTATAGTATGTCGCTCAAAAAAGGTCATACTATACTATGTCGCTCCAAAAAGGTCATACTATAGTATGTCGCTCAAAAAAGGTCATACTATACTATGTCGCTCAAAAGAGGTCATACTATAGTATGTCGCTCAAAAAAGGTCATACTATACTATGTCGCTCCAAAAAGGTCATACTATAGTATGTCGCTCAAAAAAGGTCATACTATACTATGTCGCTCAAAAGAGGTAATACTATAGTATGTCGCTCAAAAGAGGTCATACTATACTATGTCGCTCAAAAAAGGTCATACTATACTATGTCGCCCAAAAGAGGTCATACTATACTATGTCGCCCAATAGAGGTCATACTATACTATGTCGCTCAAAAAAGGTCATACTATACTATGTCGCCCAAAAGAGGTCATACAATACTATGTCGCCCAAAAAAGGTAATACTATACTATGTCGCCCACAAAAGGTCATACTATACTATGTCGCCCAAAAAAGGTAATACTATACTATGTCGCCCACAAAAGGTCATACTATACTATGTCGCCCAAAAAAGGTCATACTATACTATGTCGCACAAAAGAGGTCATACTATAGTATGTCGCTCAAAAAAGGTCATACTATACTATGTCGCACAAAAGAGGTCATACTATAGTATGTCGCTCAAAAAAGGTCATACTATACTATGTCGCCCAAAAAAGGTCATACTATACTATGTCGCCCCAAAAGAAGGTCATACTATACTATGTCGCTCAAAAAAGGTCATACTATAGTATGTCGCCCAAAAAGGTCATATTATACTTTTTCTAGAGTGAACAATGAAGGAGAACAATGATTGACTTTGTCAATCTGTGATTAGTGTCACAGTGAAGAAGCATAAAATACCAGGAAAACTTCTCTTTAAAGTATAATAGGATTTATTGTCTTTTGCAATATTAATTCAAAAATCAAAAATCACATCTAACTAATGGATTTTACTATACATGACAACTACATACTACCAACTACATGTCACAGGCAACGATTACAAAACAAGCAGTGAAAGGGGGTTCTATGCATGCATGTGACAGGGAGAGAGAGAGCGAGCGTGGTCTTGGTGCTCAATCGGCTGATCGTAGTAACAATGTAATTAATGTAGCAATGATCTGCACAAAACATTTGAAAACAAACAGGTTAAGAATAACAAGTAACACAAACAGTAAAAACATAAGTGGCACAATGACAGGTGAAACAACGAAAGACATTCACTGCCCAGAAGATATACTCTTATGGTCTGGGTTGGAGTTGTGCCCTCCAGAGCTTCTTGCTCCGGATTCGGTGATCCAGAGCTGCAGCACACTCTTTGCCAGTGGCAGGCTAGTGTCCTCTCAAAGTCTGTGGCTCGGAGGGAGGGTTTCTCAGCTGTCCATCTTTAATAGGCGGGCATGGCCTGCATCTGCGGGAAAAAAGCTAGTTCCGTGGGGTGACCGTCAACCAAACGGAACAAGAAGTAATGTCAAGGCCAGCGAGAATATAGTATAGTATATATATATAGATCATACTGTAGTATGTCGCTCAAAATAGGTCATACTAAACTATGTCGCTCAAAAAAGGTCATACTATACTATGTCGCTCAAAAAAGGTCATACTATACTATGTCGCTCAAAAAAGGTCATACTATAGTATGTCGCTCATAAAAGGTCATACTATACTATGTCGCCCAAAAGAGGTCATACTATACTATGTCGCTCAACATAGGTCATACTATAGTATGTCGCCCAAAAAAGGTCATACTATACTATGTCGCCCAAAAGAGGTCATACTATACTATGTCGCCCACAAAAGGTCATACTATAGTATGTCGCTCAAAAAAGGTCATACTATACTATGTCGCCCAAAAGAGGTCATACTATAGTATGTCGCTCAAAAAAGGTCATACTATACTATGTCGCCCAAAAGAGGTCATACTATAGTATGTCGCTCAAAAAAGGTCATACTATACTATGTCGCCCAAAAGAGGTCATACTATAGTATGTCGCTCAAAAAAGGTCATACTATACTATGTTGCCCAAAAAAGGTCATACTATACTATGTCGCTCAAAAAAGGTCATACTATACTATGTCGCCCAAAAGAGGTCATACTATAGTATGTCGCTCAAAAAAGGTCATACTATACTATGTCGCCCAAAAGAGGTCATACTATAGTATGTCGCTCAAAAAAGGTCATACTATACTATGTCGCCCAAAAAAGGTCATACTATACTATGTCGCTCAAAAGAGGTCATACTATTCTATGTCGCTCAAAAGAGGTCATACTATTCTATGTTGCTCAAAAAAGGTCATACTATACTATGTCGCTCAAAAAAGGTCATACTATACTATGTCGCTCAAAAAAGGTAATACTATAGTATGTCGCTCAAAAAAGGTCATACTATACTGTCGCTCAAAAAAGGTCATACTATAGTATGTCGCTCAAAAAAGGTCATACTATACTATGTCGCTCCAAAAAGGTCATACTATAGTATGTCGCTCAAAAAAGGTCATACTATACTATGTCGCTCAAAAGAGGTCATACTATAGTATGTCGCTCAAAAAAGGTCATACTATACTATGTCGCTCCAAAAAGGTCATACTATAGTATGTCGCTCAAAAAAGGTCATACTATACTATGTCGCTCAAAAGAGGTAATACTATAGTATGTCGCTCAAAAGAGGTCATACTATACTATGTCGCTCAAAAAAGGTCATACTATACTATGTCGCCCAAAAGAGGTCATACTATACTATGTCGCCCAAAAGATGTCATACTATACTATGTCGCCCAAAAGAGGTCATACTATACTATGTCGCCCAATAGAGGTCATACTATACTATGTCGCTCAAAAAAGGTCATACTATACTATGTCGCCCAAAAGAGGTCATACAATACTATGTCGCTCAAAAAAGGTCATACTATACTATGTCGCCCAAAAGAGGTCATACTATAGTATTTCGCTCAAAAAAGGTCATACTATACTATGTCGCCCCAAAAGAAGGTCATACTATACTATGTCGCTCAAAAAAGGTCATACTATACTATGTCGCTCAAAATAGGTCATGATCGTAGTAACAATGTAATTAATGTAGCAATGATCTGCACAAAACATTTGAAAACAAACAGGTTAAGAATAACAAGTAACACAAACAGTAAAAACATAAGTGGCACAATGACAGGTGAAACAACGAAAGACATTCACTGCCCAGAAGATATACTCTTATGGTCTGGGTTGGAGTTGTGCCCTCCAGAGCTTCTTGCTCCGGATTCGGTGATCCAGAGCTGCAGCACACTCTTTGCCAGTGGCAGGCTAGTGTCCTCTCAAAGTCTGTGGCTCGGAGGGAGGGTTTCTCAGCTGTCCATCTTTAATAGGCGGGCATGGCCTGCATCTGCGGGAAAAAAGCTAGTTCCGTGGGGTGACCGTCAACCAAACGGAACAAGAAGTAATGTCAAGGCCAGCGAGAATATAGTATAGTATATATATATAGATCATACTACAGTATGTCGCTCAAAAAAGGTCATACTATACTATGTCGCTCAAAAAAGGTCATACTATAGTATGTCGCCCAAAAAAGGTCATACTATACTATGTCGCCCAAAAGAGGTCATACTATACTATGTCGCCCACAAAAGGTCATACTATACTATGTTGCTCAAAAAAGGTCATACTATACTATGTCGCTCAAAAAAGGTCATACTATAGTATGTCGCTCAAAAAAGGTCATACTATAGTATGTCGCTCAAAAAAGGTCATACTATACTATGTCGCTCAAAAAAGGTCATACTATAGTATGTCGCTCAAAAAAGGTCATACTATAGTATGTCGCCCAAAAAAGGTCATACTATACTATGTCGCCCAAAAAAAGGTCATACTATAGTATGTCGCTCAAAAAAGGTCATACTATACTATGTCGCCCAAAAAAGGTCATACTATAGTATGTCGCTCAAAAAAGGTCATACTATACTATGTCGCCCAAAAAAGGTCATACTATAGTATGTCGCTCAAAAAAGGTCATACTATACTATGTCGCACAAAAGAGGTCATACTATAGTATGTCGCTCAAAAAAGGTCATACTATACTATGTCGCTCAAAAAAGGTCATACTATAGTATGTCGCCCAAAAGAGGTCATACTATACTATGTCGCCCCAAAAGAAGGTCATACTATACTATGTCGCTCAAAAAAGGTCATACTATAGTATGTCGCCCAAAAGAGGTCATACTATAGTATGTCGCTCAAAAAAGGTCATACTATAGTATGTCGCCCAAAAAAGGTCATACTATAGTATGTCGCTCAAAAAAGGTCATACTATACTATGTCGCCCAAAAAAGGTCATACTATAGTATGTCGCTCAAAAAAGGTCATACTATACTATGTCGCACAAAAGAGGTCATACTATAGTATGTCGCTCAAAAAAGGTCATACTATACTATGTCGCCCAAAAAAGGTCATACTATACTATGTCGCCCCAAAAGAAGGCCATACTATACTATGTCGCTCAAAAAAGGTCATACTATAGTATGTCGCCCAAAAAGGTCATATTATACTTTTTCTAGAGTGAACAATGAAGGAGAACAATGATTGACTTTGTCAATCTGTGATTAGTGTCACAGTGAAGAAGCATAAAATACCAGGAAAACTTCTCTTTAAAGTATAATAGGATTTATTGTCTTTTGCAATATTAATTCAAAAATCAAAAATCACATCTAACTAATGGATTTTACTATACATGACAACTACATACTACCAACTACATGTCACAGGCAACGATTACAAAACAAGCAGTGAAAGGGGGTTCTATGCATGCATGTGACAGGGAGAGAGAGAGCGAGCGTGGTCTTGGTGCTCAATCGGCTGATCGTAGTAACAATGTAATTAATGTAGCAATGATCTGCACAAAACATTTGAAAACAAACAGGTTAAGAATAACAAGTAACACAAACAGTAAAAACATAAGTGGCACAATGACAGGTGAAACAACGAAAGACATTCACTGCCCAGAAGATATACTCTTATGGTCTGGGTTGGAGTTGTGCCCTCCAGAGCTTCTTGCTCCGGATTCGGTGATCCAGAGCTGCAGCACACTCTTTGCCAGTGGCAGGCTAGTGTCCTCTCAAAGTCTGTGGCTCGGAGGGAGGGTTTCTCAGCTGTCCATCTTTAATAGGCGGGCATGGCCTGCATCTGCGGGAAAAAAGCTAGTTCCGTGGGGTGACCGTCAACCAAACGGAACAAGAAGTAATGTCAAGGCCAGCGAGAATATAGTATAGTATATATATATAGATCATACTGTAGTATGTCGCTCAAAATAGGTCATACTAAACTATGTCGCTCAAAAAAGGTCATACTATACTATGTAGCTCAAAAAAGGTCATACTATACTATGTCGCTCAAAAAAGGTCATACTATAGTATGTCGCTCAACATAGGTCATACTATAGTATGTCGCCCAAAAAAGGTCATACTATACTATGTCGCCCAAAAGAGGTCATACTATACTATGTCGCCCACAAAAGGTCATACTATACTATGTCGCTCAAAAAAGGTCATACTATACTATGTCGCCCAAAAGAGGTCATACTATAGTATGTCGCTCAAAAAAGGTCATACTATACTATGTCGCCCAAAAAAGGTCATACTACAGTATGTCGCTCAAAAAAGGTCATACTATACTATGTCGCTCAAAAAAGGTCATACTATAGTATGTCGCCCAAAAAAGGTCATACTATACTATGTCGCCCAAAAGAGGTCATACTATACTATGTCGCCCACAAAAGGTCATACTATACTATGTTGCTCAAAAAAGGTCATACTATACTATGTCGCTCAAAAAAGGTCATACTATAGTATGTCGCTCAAAAAAGGTCATACTATACTATGTCGCCCACAAAAGGTCATACTATAGTATGTCGCCCAAAAAAGGTCATACTATACTATGTCGCCCAAAAGAGGTCATACTATACTATGTCGCCCACAAAAGGTCATACTATACTATGTTGCTCAAAAAAGGTCATACTATACTATGTCGCTCAAAAAAGGTCATACTATAGTATGTCGCTCAAAAAAGGTCATACTATACTATGTCGCCCAAAAAAGGTCATACTATAGTATGTCGCTCAAAAAAGGTCATACTATACTATGTCGCCCAAAAGAGGTCATACTATACTATGTCGCTCAAAAAAGGTCATACTATACTATGTCGCTCAAAAAAGGTCATACTATACTATGTCGCCCAAAAGAGGTCATACTATACTATGTCGCTCAACATAGGTCATACTATAGTATGTCGCCCAAAAAAGGTCATACTATACTATGTCGCCCAAAAGAGGTCATACTATACTATGTCGCTCAAAAAAGGTCATACTATACTATGTCGCTCAAAAAAGGTCATACTATAGTATGTCCTCAAAAAAGGTCATACTATACTATGTCGCCCACAAAAGGTCATACTATACTATGTCGCTCAAAAAAGGTCATACTATAGTATGTCGCTCAAAAAAGGTCATACTATACTATGTCGCCCACAAAAGGTCATACTATACTATGTCGCTCAAAAAAGGTCATACTATAGTATGTCGCTCAAAGAGGTCATACTATAGTATGTCGCCCCAAAAGAAGGTCATACTATACTATGTCGCTCAAAAAAGGTCATACTATAGTATGTCGCTCAAAGAGGTCATACTATAGTATGTCGCCCCAAAAGAAGGTCATACTATACTATGTCGCTCAACATAGGTCATACTATAGTATGTCGCCCAAAAAAGGTCATACTATACTATGTCGCCCAAAAGAGGTCATACTATACTATGTCGCTCAAAAAAGGTCATACTATACTATGTCGCTCAAAAAAGGTCATACTATAGTATGTCGCTCAAAGAGGTCATACTATAGTATGTCGCCCCAAAAGAAGGTCATACTATACTATGTCGCTCAAAAAAGGTCATACTATACTATGTCGCTCAAAAAAGGTCATACTATACTATGTCGCCCAAAAAAGGTCATACTATACTATGTCGCTCAAAAAAGGTCATACTATACTATGTCGCTCAAAAAAGGTCATACTATACTATGTCGCTCAAAAAAGGTCATACTATACTATGTCGCCCCAAAAGAAGGTCATACTATACTATGTCGCTCAAAAAAGGTCATACTATAGTATGTCGCCCAAAAAGGTCATATTATACTTTTTCTAGAGTGAACAATGAAGGAGAACAATGATTGACTTTGTCAATCTGTGATTAGTGTCACAGTGAAGAAGCATAAAATACCAGGAAAACTTCTCTTTAAAGTATAATAGGATTTATTGTCTTTTGCAATATTAATTCAAAAATCAAAAATCACATCTAACTAATGGATTTTACTATACATGACAACTACATACTACCAACTACATGTCACAGGCAACGATTACAAAACAAGCAGTGAAAGGGGGTTCTATGCATGCATGTGACAGGGAGAGAGAGAGCGAGCGTGGTCTTGGTGCTCAATCGGCTGATCGTAGTAACAATGTAATTAATGTAGCAATGATCTGCACAAAACATTTGAAAACAAACAGGTTAAGAATAACAAGTAACACAAACAGTAAAAACATAAGTGGCACAATGACAGGTGAAACAACGAAAGACATTCACTGCCCAGAAGATATACTCTTATGGTCTGGGTTGGAGTTGTGCCCTCCAGAGCTTCTTGCTCCGGATTCGGTGATCCAGAGCTGCAGCACACTCTTTGCCAGTGGCAGGCTAGTGTCCTCTCAAAGTCTGTGGCTCGGAGGGAGGGTTTCTCAGCTGTCCATCTTTAATAGGCGGGCATGGCCTGCATCTGCGGGAAAAAAGCTAGTTCCGTGGGGTGACCGTCAACCAAACGGAACAAGAAGTAATGTCAAGGCCAGCGAGAATATAGTATAGTATATATATATAGATCATACTACAGTATGTCGCTCAAAAAAGGTCATACTATACTATGTCGCTCAAAAAAGGTCATACTATAGTATGTCGCCCAAAAAAGGTCATACTATACTATGTCGCCCAAAAGAGGTCATACTATACTATGTCGCCCACAAAAGGTCATACTATACTATGTTGCTCAAAAAAGGTCATACTATACTATGTCGCTCAAAAAAGGTCATACTATAGTATGTCGCTCAAAAAAGGTCATACTATACTATGTCGCTCAAAAAAGGTCATGATCGTAGTAACAATGTAATTAATGTAGCAATGATCTGCACAAAACATTTGAAAACAAACAGGTTAAGAATAACAAGTAACACAAACAGTAAAAACATAAGTGGCACAATGACAGGTGAAACAACGAAAGACATTCACTGCCCAGAAGATATACTCTTATGGTCTGGGTTGGAGTTGTGCCCTCCAGAGCTTCTTGCTCCGGATTCGGTGATCCAGAGCTGCAGCACACTCTTTGCCAGTGGCAGGCTAGTGTCCTCTCAAAGTCTGTGGCTCGGAGGGAGGGTTTCTCAGCTGTCCATCTTTAATAGGCGGGCATGGCCTGCATCTGCGGGAAAAAAGCTAGTTCCGTGGGGTGACCGTCAACCAAACGGAACAAGAAGTAATGTCAAGGCCAGCGAGAATATAGTATAGTATATATATATAGATCATACTACAGTATGTCGCTCAAAAAAGGTCATACTATACTATGTCGCTCAAAAAAGGTCATACTATAGTATGTCGCCCAAAAAAGGTCATACTATACTATGTCGCTCAAAAAAGGTCATACTATAGTATGTCGCTCAAAAAAGGTCATACTATACTATGTCGCCCAAAAAAGGTCATACTATAGTATGTCGCTCAAAAAAGGTCATACTATACTATGTCGCCCAAAAGAGGTCATACTATACTATGTTGCCCACAAAAGGTCATACTATACTATGTCGCTCAAAAAAGGTCATACTATAGTATGTCGCTCAAAAAAGGTCATACTATACTATGTCGCTCAAAAAAGGTCATACTATACTATGTCGCCCACAAAAGGTCATACTATACTATGTCGCTCAAAAAAGGTCATACTATACTATGTCGCTCAAAAAAGGTCATACTATAGTATGTCGCTCAAAAAAGGTCATACTATACTATGTCGCTCAAAAAAGGTCATACTATACTATGTCGCTCAAAAACCAGCTGCGGTCAGTGTGGTGATTTAAATGTTTGCAGAAGTCACTTTTGACAGTTGATAATTTATTGGTTCACCTGTTAACTGGAGTCACTGTTGCTGCAGATTCTGATGATTTCTGTTCTCTCCAGGAGGGAATTCTACATCACGATGGTGAAGTGGGCGACCAGCACCAAACTTGCCGTGAACTGGCTGAACCGAGGCCAGAACTACTCCATCCTGACGCTGTGTGAGGCCACGACCGGCGTCTGCGTCAAGGTAAAACTTAGCTTTTTGCCTTTGGGCAGAGAGAATACATTTAAAACAAAACTGAAAACATGAAAAACAAATTCACGAGAAAATGTCTTTTTTTTTCTCTGGTTATTTGCAGAAACATGAGGATGAGAGTGACAGCTGGCTGCAGAGACAGGTGAGGACTGAAAGCAGAATCAACGTGTTACTCTATATGATAGGAGATATGGAATCTGTTTAGGTATACTTTTTTTATTATGTTTTTCGGAAAAAAAAATGTCCAAGCTCACTCACAATGAGCTAAAAGGTAAATGGTGACTCCTTAAAATTTGTACTTTCATTTCTGAGATTAAAGGTAAAATTGTGACTTTGAGAATTATTGTCATTGTTTTCTCAAAATTTTGAGAATAAATTTACAACTTCAACTTCCCCAGAATTCTAAGATCTTTGCTGAATATAAAATATATATGTATGTGTATAAGTTCTCTACTTTCCTATTAATATTCATCCTAACGTTTCTGTCTCTTCACAGAATGAAGCGCCGCTGTTCTCTCAGGACGGACACAAGTTCTTCTTCACCAGAGCGATTCCTCAGGGAGGCAGAGGGAAGTTTTCCCACATTTCTATGTCCACCTCGTTGGTAACTGGAATTTATTCTTTTAACAATGGCCCCTTCAGGTTCAGCAGAAACGCAGCGTAGATTCCTTCTTTGTTTTGTCGTCTCAGCCCAACTCGAGCACCGACATCCTCCAGTCTCTGACGACGGGCGACTGGGACGTCACCAGGATTCTGGCCTTCAACCATGAGCGGAACCTCATGTAAGTCGTTGGCGTGTTTCTGGAGCATCGCTCTGATCTGGTGGTGAATAAAACACGTTTTGTCAAATATTTTGCAGATACTTCCTGAGCACAGAGGACGACCCCAAGAGACGACACCTGTACAGGTGATTTTATTAGAGGCTCTAAGATGCTTCTATGTTTCCTTTCAGTGACCATTTTCCTGCAGATTAAGATTTTTCAATTATTATTAATTGAGAAAAGAAGTCAGAATTCTAACTTTTTGGGGAACAAAAACAACTATTGATGGGATGAAAGCAGCAATAACACCCTGACCCGTGTGTTCCAGCGCTGACACCATCCCTCCATTCAACCGCTGCTGTTTGTCCTGTGAGTTCAAGTGTGGATACGTGGACGTTTCCTTCAGCCACAGCATGAGCTTCTTCCTGCTCAGCTGTGAAGGTCAGAGTCAACACACTGTTCCTCTAGCTGCTGTTTGTGGGATTATTTAATTGGCTCCTTTATAATCTCCTTATTAAACATCTTACAGAAAATATTCTTCATGTTCTGAATGATCCTCATTGGTTTATAGCATTTTATGGTAAATAATTATCACATTAATCATTGAACTTTGCATTTAACTTTTAACTAATTTAAAATTTTCTTCCTGATTTGGGTCAGTTTGGCCTGTTGTAATTTTTAAATAAAGTATTTTTATTGGGGGTTTGTAATATTCTAACTCCTCACTTCAGCTCAAGATTTATTCAGATTCCAGGTTTAAGTCCAATAACCTTTGTGTTTGTAGAGAAATTCCAGATTTATCATCATTTAGAGCAGGAAATGTTTTTTGAATGTTTAGAATGTTGTTAGATAAAAAGCCAAATTTTAACTGTTTGCAGGTCCTGACGTTCCCAGTGTTTCTGTCTATCAGACGGAGGACAAACAGAGTGAGTTTGTTTTACAGTAAAATCTCTGTAATCGTCTTTAAAGGAGAATCCTCTTTTCACTGTGAAACCTTGTTTCCCTGTGAGCTGCAGAGGTGTTGGACGTGGAGACGAACGAGCGGCTGAACCACACCTACAGCAACATGCAGATGCCCAGGGTGGAGTACGACACCATCACCATCGACGACTACAGTAGGTGTCAGCGTCAGAGCACTGACAAGCACTGACAAGCACTGACAAACACTGACAAGCACTGACAAACACTGACAAGCACTGACAAACACTGACAAACACTGACAAACACTGACAAGCACTGACAAACACTGACAAACACCGACAAACACCGACAAACACCGACAAACACCGACAAACACTGACAAACACTGACAAACAAACACTGACAAACACCGACAAACACCGACAAACACTGACAAACAAACACCGACAAACACTGACAAACACTGACAAACACTGACAAACAAACACTGACAAGCACTGACAAACACTGACAAACACTGACAAACACTGACAAACACTGACAAACACTGACAAACAAACACCGACAAACACCGACAAACACCGACAAACACTGACAAACACTGACAAACAAACACTGACAAACACCGACAAACACCGACAAACACTGACAAACAAACACTGACAAACACCGACAAACACCGACAAACACTGACAAACAAACACCGACAAACACTGACAAACACTGACAAACACTGACAAACAAACACTGACAAGCACTGACAAACACTGACAAACAAACACTGACAAACACTGACAAACACTGACAAACAAACACTGACAAGCACTGACAAACAAACACTGACAAACACCGACAAACACTGACAAACACTGACAAACAAACACTGACAAACACCGACAAACACCGACAAACACTGACAAACAAACACCGACAAACACTGACAAACACTGACAAACACTGACAAACAAACACTGACAAGCACTGACAAACACTGACAAACACTGACAAACACCGAGAAACACCGACAAACACCGACAAACACCGACAAACACCGACAAACACCGACAAACACCGACAAACACCGACAAACACCGACAATCACTGACAAACACCGACAAACACCGACAAACACCGACAAACACCGACAAACACTGACAAACAAACACCGACAAACACTGACAAACACCGACAAACACTGACAAACACTGACAAACAAACACTGACAATCACTGACAAACACTGACAAACACTGACAAACACTGACAAGCACTGACAAGCACTGACAAACACCGACAAACACCGACAAACACCGACAAACACTGACAAACAAACACCGACAAACACTGACAAACACTGACAAACAAACACTGACAAACAAACACTGACAAACACTGACAAACAAACACCGACAAACACCGACAAACACCGACAAACACCGACAATCACTGACAAACACTGACAAACACTGACAAACACTGACAATCACTGACAAACACCGACAAACACCGACAAACACTGACAATCACCGACAAACACCGACAAACACCGACAAACACCGACAAACACCGACAAACACCGACAATCACTGACAAACACCGACAAACACCGACAAACACTGACAAACACTGACAATCACTGACAAACACCGACAAACACCGACAAACACTGACAATCACTGACAAACACCGACAAACACCGACAAACACCGACAATCACTGACAAACACCGACAAACACTGACAAACAAACACCGACAAACACTGACAAACACTGACAATCACCGACAAACACCGACAAACACCGACAAACACCGACAAACACCGACAAACACCGACAAACACTGACAAACAAACACTGACAATCACTGACAAACACCGACAAACACTGACAATCACTGACAAACACTGACAAACACTGACAAACAAACACTGACAAACAAACACTGACAAACACCGACAAACACTGACAATCACTGACAAACACTGACAATCACTGACAAACACTGACAAACACTGACAAACAAACACTGACAAACAAACACTGACAAACAAACACTGACAAACACCGACAAACACTGACAATCACTGACAAACACTGACAAACACCGACAAACACTGACAAACACTGACAAACAAACACTGACAAACAAACACTGACAAACACTGACAAACACTGACAAACAAACACTGACAAACAAGCACTGACAAACAGTCGTCACTTCACGTTCCTGTGTCTTTCAGCCCTGACGATGCAGATCCTGAAACCAGCAGCGTTCGTGGAAACGGCTCATTACCCCCTGCTGCTGCTGGTGTGAGTGACACGCCTGGTTCAGCAGCGAAGCTGCTCATCCTACGTTACCAACAGTATTATCTATGTTACCAACAGTATTATCTACGTTACCAACAGTATTATCTGCATTATCAACATTATTATCTCCATTATCAACAGTATTATCTACATTATCATTATTATTATCCACATTACCAACAGTATTATATACATTATCAACATTATTATCTACATTACCAACAGTATTATCTACGTTATCAACATTATTATCTCCATTATCAACAGTATTATCTACATTATCATTATTATTATCCACATTACCAACAGTATTATATACATTATCAACATTATTATCTACATTACCAACAGTATCATATACATTATCAACATTATTATCTACATTATCAACATTATTATCTACATTATCATCATTATTATCTACATTATCAACATTATTATCTACATTACCAACAGTACTAGCTACATTATCAACAGTATTATATACATTATCAACATTATTATCTACATTACCAACAGTATTATATACATTATCAACATTATTATCCAGATTATCAACAGTATTATCTATGTTACCAACAGTATTATCTACGTTACCAACAGTATTATCTGCATTATCAACATTATTATCTCCATTATCAACAGTATTATCTACATTATCATTATTATTATCCACATTACCAACAGTATTATATACATTATCAACATTATTATCTACATTACCAACAGTATTATCTACGTTATCAACATTATTATCTCCATTATCAACAGTATTATCTACATTATCATTATTATTATCCACATTACCAACAGTATTATATACATTATCAACATTATTATCTACATTACCAACAGTATCATATACATTATCAACATTATTATCTACATTATCAACATTATTATCTACATTATCATCATTATTATCTACATTACCAACATTATTATCTACATTACCAACAGTACTAGCTACATTATCAACAGTATTATATACATTATCAACATTATTATCTACATTACCAACAGTATTATATACATTATCAACATTATTATCCAGATTATCAACAGTATTATCTACATTATCAACAGTATTATCTACGTTATCATTATTATCTACATTATCAACAGTATTATCTACGTAATCAACATTATTATCTACGTTATCAACAGTATTATCTACGTTATCAACATTATTATCTGTATTATCAACAGTAGTATCTACATTATCAACATTATTATCTACATTAACAGCATTATTATCTATATTAACAACATTATTATCTATATTAACAACAGTATTATCTACATTATCAACATTATTATCTATGTTATCAACAGTATTATCCTTATTATCAACAGTATTATCATCATTATCAACATTATCATCTATATTATCAACAGTATTATTTACATTAACAACAGTATTATTTACATTAACAACATTATTATCTACATTAACAGCATTATTATCTATATTAACAACATTATTATCTATATTAACAACAGTATTATCTACATTATCAACATTATTATCTATGTTATCAACAGTATTATCCTTATTATCAACAGTATTATCATCATTATCAACATTATCATCTATATTATCAACAGTATTATTTACATTAACAACAGTATTATTTACATTAACAACATTATTATCTACATTAACAGCATTATTATCTATATCAACAACAGTATTATCTACATTAACAACATTATTATCTACATTAACAACATTATTATCTACATTAACAACATTATTATCTATATCAACAACATTATTATCTACATTAACAGCATTATTATTTATATCAACAACATTATTATCTACATTAACAGCATTATTATCTATATCAACAACATTATTATCTACATTAACAGCATTATTATCTATATCAACAACATTATTATCTACATTAACAACAGTATTATCAGTAGTTTTAGTGGCGTTGGAGTCTTGCTAGATCTTTCTTACGTCTTAGATTTTTGTTTTTGATTTTAATCTTTATTTAAAAAGTGAATGTGAATACTGAACAGTTAAATTAGACAAATGAACATTTTAATGGTTATTATGTATATAAATGTATATAAAAATAAAATATGTATATAAAAATAAAAAGTTAAACATGTTCATAAGTGTAAATAGAAGTAAGATACATAAATCCTATTAATACTATTAATAAAATAAGTAAACTCATCATTGTGCATGAAGAACTTTTTAACTTTAAATTGTGGTGTTTGCTTAAACCTGGAACCCGTTTCCATAGCGACGGGACGCCGGGCGGCCAGATGGTGACGGAGCGGTTCCAGGTGGACTGGGCCACGGTTCTGGTCAGCAGCTTCAGCACCATCGTGATCCGCTTCGACGGCCACGGGAGCGGCTTCCAGGGAACGAACCTGCTGCACAAGGTCCGCAGGAGGCTGGGAAAACTGGAGGAGCGGGACCAGCTGGAGGCGCTCAGGTAAAAACACACGGAAAACACACGGAAAACACACGGAAAACACACGGAAAACACACAGAAAACACACGGAAAACACACAGAAAACACAACCCGCTCACATGGAATGTTTCACCGGTTCCGTCTTCTGATTCCAGGTTCATTTCCAAGGAGCCGTACGTGGATAAGAGCAGGATGGGCGTCTACGGGAAGGTACGAGCAGACGATGCAGGATTCAGAATGACCCTTTTTAGAGCCACGTGAATAACGTCAGAATTGTGGGATTGTTGTGTGTGTGTTTTAGGCCTACGGAGGATATTTGGCCACGATGCTCCTGAGTTCTGAGGAATTCACTCAACTTAAATGTGGAGCGGCCGTTTCTCCCATCACAGACTTTGAGCTTTATGGTTCGACTTTGTTTGTTTTACTCTGACGCTGGTGTAATGTGTAAAAATGTCCTAAAAAAAGTCCTATAAACTCAAACTTCACTTTTCCTCTTTTTCTCCAAACGGTAGCGTCTGCGTTTTCAGAACGATACCTGGGCCCGAGGACGGATTCCAGAGTCTATACGGTACCGTTGGAGTCCAGAAATAATGTCAGACCATTCCTGAGGAATTTAGTCAATTCTGTTTATTCTCTGAATGAAAATTAAATGAATAGAAAATGTTTAATTTTTTCAGTCCTGAGAAAAAATGTAGAATAAAAATGAATTACAAACACGTTAAAATGTTTTTTAATCAGTTCTCAGATTAGACATGATTACAGATGTTTTATTCACCTCTTTACCTTTTTTCTTTTATACCCATCCCTAATAATAAGTAATTACTAGCAGCCATATTGAAAATAACAGTAGTAGATTCTACTTCCTGTCGGACATGTTTGTAGTTTTTTAAGGGATTCTTCCTGGAAAAAAAACTACATTTAAAACGCTATAAATCAATATTCTATACAGAACTTTTAGACAATGTTTTTTTTCTTTTAGTTCCTTATTTAAAAACCTTTATATAAGCACATATGCATGTTTTTTTACACATATTTCTTATATATATATATGATATATATCTTTTATTGTTTTATGTTAACTGACTTTAACAGCTGTATAAAGGGGACATGTGATTTTAATAAAATACACCTGTCTTTGTTTTTTCAACCACGTTCCTTCATCTAGAGTTTTCTCAGGGTTGGAAATAACGAATGTGAGAAAACGCTGAGGCTGAAACTTTCTGTTTTTTGCAGATGGCGAACTTGGGCCAGCGAGCAGGTCGGCTGCTGGAGAAACAGTATCTGATCATCCACCCAACGGCTGACGGTAAAACCATCATACGACGCCTCGGAGCTCGTTTCTCCGCTGTGAAAGTGAAATGTTTTACCTCTTCGTTGTTCTGCTGATGTTCCACAGAAAAGGTTCATTTCCAGCACACGGCCAAGTTCATCAACCATTTAATCAGCGAGAAGGCAAACTACACGCTGCAGGTGAGCTGCTGTTCTACTGACTCATGGAAGTTTTACGTTCTAGTGAAAAGGCCAATTTTAAAATATAAGAAGTAGAAACTACAGATAATGGCAGAAAAAAAGGAATAGATACCAATATTTTCTACTTAAGTAAAGTAATGAAGTATTTGTACTCAAAGAGGAGTAACAGGGCTATTTTTAAAATGTAAGCAGTAGAAAGACTACAGAAAAATAATGTAGTAATAATGTAGTAAAGTAGGGTAAGTAGTAAAGTAGTAAAGTAAAAAGATACCCATCTCTACTTAAAGTATTTGTACTTTCTAATACTAGTAATAAAATTATAAGTCAAGCAACAGAAAATGAAGCAGAAACAGGATCAATGAGTAAAGTTTTTAGAAGTATACACAAACTTTCTACTTAAGTAATGAACATTGTTGTAAATCTTTTCATGTGAGCGGTAGAAACTACAGGTAGTTGTTTAAAATGTAAAATACATATTTCAAATGTAGATTAGAAAATCCCTGATGTTGGATAACAAAGTATTTCTACTTCATTATTTGACACGTTAAATGTGTTTTTAAGATTTTTATTAGGTTAAATAAAAATTACACACAAACACACATATATATTTATTAAATTATATTTTACACTTTTTATATTAAAAATAAAATATATCTTAAACCAAAATAAATTAAAGTTTATAAAACTTTACTTACACAAAATTGAGACAAAGATGGTCACATGTCAAACGACTGGTCATGTGACCCCCATAAACTGTACGTCCTTCAAAATAAAAGCCTCGTTTTCACTCCTAACTGTAAAAATATAGATTTTAAATCACTGCTTTTTTTAGATAAATTAAGATAAAATTGATTGTTGCCGTATGGAAACACTGAGGCTGATTTCTTAATAATTTTACTAAAGATGATTGTGGTGATTTAAGCCTTTAGTTATTTATTACTGAATTGTAGAAATTCTTTTTTTTTTAAGGGCAGCTCGATGTAATATGGCACATGTTAAACATTAATTGTGTTGAATTGGTTGAAACTTGAAAGTAAGTTTAAGTTTATTTAGCCCACATCAATGATATAATAGAGGATTAATAAAATCTGCCATGAAGTTATAAACTGAGCAACTGAAGATGTGTTAAATCCAACAGGTGTTTTGGAACTAACCAGTGAAGCTTCCCTCTCCAGATTTACCCGGACGAAGGCCACTTCCTGCACGGGGACGGGTCGCAGCAGCACCTCAGCCAATCCCTGGTCAACTTCTTCGAGGAGTGTTTCCGGGTCCCGGAGACGCCGTCCATGGACCAACGGGACGAGGAGGACGACAGCTAGAGCCCCGCCCCCTGGCGACCACGGCGACCACAGCACAATATGCAACGAGATCCACTTAATCAACAAGCTCCACCGTTCCTGTTTCCTGATGAAGAGCAGACGCTGCAGAAGCTGCAGACGCTGCAGACGCTGCAGAAGCTGCAGAACAACGAGGCCTCGCCGACGTCTGTGGGTCGTCACCTTAAACACAAACAGACTCAGATGTAAACCGCTGTGTGTCTCTGCTATTGGAAGAAAAGGACCAGAAGTTTCTGCCTCTGGTCGACAAATGAAGAAACAACACGACATCTTCTCCTTTTCAAAACAAAACAGAAAACTCCACATTATCCAAGCACTTCTCAGCACAAAACCTTGGTGAAGAGTTGTCACATGCTTGTGTTAAGGCTTCACTTCTCTGGAGGTTTCCAGCGAGCGCCCTGATGATCCTGAGGATCCTGATGATCCTGAGGATCCCGATGATCCTGATGATCCTGATGATCCTGATGATCCTGATGATCCTTGTGTTCATGGTGACTTTCTCTGTCGTGTCTTACAGTGACGTCTCTGAGTCCACAACCGGCTTCTTTTTATTTTGAGTTTTTTTTTCCCCAAAAAAACAGGGCACAGTGTTTTGACTCAAACAACAAAGTGGAATCATGTTTTCTCTGAACCCGTTTCAGTCACTGTGAGTGTGCCTTAATGTCGGTGAAACGTTCCACGTGACACCAAAAAACAGAAAATCCTGGACGAGCCTCGTCCCCAAAACTCAAAGCCAGATCTCAATTTACTTTTCCACTAAAGGAAAAAGGCGTTTAACAAGGTACAAGGCGCATTTCCTCTCATAAAACCCGGAAAGAACTGAACACACACAATATGTACGTCTGCCCTGAAGCTGGAATCAGTCTGACTAAACTGTAATGAACGTCTAGTTTGAGAATACACGTCTTTATTTACTCAGAGTTGTTGGTTATTTAGTGAATTCCTTGGTGTGTTTCTCCCTCCCAGTCACTTCTGTTCGTACCGTCAGTGGTTTCCAGTCAGCTGATGTACAAAGTGTATAAATCTTATATTGTTTAGGTCTTTATGTTGTATGTGCAACCTGTATATAAAGCATTTTCAATCCTTATCGACTTCATTCATGAGGTTTCAGCCACTGTGTTTATTCCTCTTGTGTCGTTCAGGTCAGAATCAACATTTTATGTGTTTCTTTCCAGCAGATACAAAACTTAAATTCTGCTGCTAATTATATTAATGATGTCAAATCAAGTTAGTTTTACATGAATAGACCCTGAGAGTAGACGCTTTAACTGGGAAAAAACTGAAGAAAATTCAGGAAGAGAAACAGGATCAGGATGAGTTGATGATGAACAGAACAGGAAGTGTTGGATATGACGTTAAATAAAATAATAGAAACCTACTGAGTGATGGAGGATGAGGAGACGGGATCCATCTCAGCCTCCAGGTGATCTACTACTACTACTACTACTACTACTACTACTACTACTACTACTAGTACTACTACTAGTAGTAGTACTACTCCAACAACAGCAGATCCTTCAGTGGTTCCACTGCACCATGTTCTGAGATTGAGAAAACACAGAAAACACATTTAAAAGTATCAGTGGGTTGATGAGTGTCACACATGGAAGAAAGGAAGAGAGGTCCCTGCAGTACTACTGTACTAGTACTATAGTAGTACTACAGTCTGAACCTATACTACTACTGTACTAGTACTATAGTAGTACTACAGTCTGAACCTATACTACTACTGTACTAGTACTGCAGTAGTACTACAGTAGTACTGCAGTGGTACTGCAGTAGTACTACAGTAGTACTGCAGTAGTACTACAGTAGTACTACAGTCTGCATCTAAAGCAGCACAGAATAGACCAGAACTAGAAGCTGCTTCATAAAGTAAAGTTTAACCTGTTCTTTTATGTATCTGATAAACAGGAGTTAATAAATGAATAAATGAGAGTTTTCAGTGGTTCTGCTCTAAAACGTAATGCAGTACATGAGTAAGTTTTTATTTTTATTATCTGGGCACCAACTCATGGTGGAAAACCTGATGGACAAAGCAGATAAAAATAGAGAAACATAGCAACTCCACATTATTCTTAGTGGCCTCAGACTGGTGTTAATAATGATTTTGATCTTATTTAGACTTGTTTTAGCTAATAACTTTACATTTTATGATTGTAGCCTCTGCTGCTAACGTACAGCTAACTGGGACCTGGTGTCGCTAGCTTCGCGTATAGGACCAAAAAGCTGCAGATTAACACGTTAAATAACAACCTGGTTGGTACCGAGGGTTCAGGTTTACGACGTCTGTTCCCGCTTTGATCACTCACGCGGTGTTTCATGCTGCTGGGAACCTGCGAGGGGCTAAAGGCTAAATTAGCGGCTACGCTAACGGCTAAGCTAGCGGAGCTAGCTAGCTCGGCCCGCGCTAGCACAACATTAGCATAGGAAAGGCTACCTCACTAAGCTTCGCCTCTAAGTCTAAACAAAATTACATTTTATGTATGTACTGGTATCAGTGATAAAGGCAGAGAAGATAAACATTCGACCTCCTGGGCAACAGGAAGCAGAAGAAGAAGAGAAGCTATTGCTAGCTAGGTTAGCCGATCTAAACACCCCCGAGGGGTGGGGCGATCAGAGGAGGGGGAGGAGCCACCAGGTGAGTCACAGAAAAATAGTTTAACAGGTAAAACAGAAAATGGTTAGAATCATTTGATGTGTTAAAGCATTAAATATATATAATAAACTAAATTAATCAGGTTTGACTCAAGCAGTTTTTATGTTAATTAGTTCAGACAGAAATTCTAGTGTGATACGTTCAACAAATTGTGTTGAAGTTGTTCAAGAACAGTCGTGTTTGGCTAAAAAAAATCAAAAATTAGGCTGAAAAGGCTGAAGATAATCAATCAATTGATCAGACATGATCCCATTAGGAAAAGTCAAGATAAATACTTACTAACCTTTTGAATTTAGTATCCTTACACGTAGAGAGTTTAAATATTAAAAATGTAATGAATTCCCTTTAATGTTAAAATTATAATCCTCCTGATCAGGTTCATCATTGAGTTTCATTCATAAATCTCATGTTAAACCTGAGCTCCAACACTAAATACAGTATTTTTATCTGTTCCTGTCACAGCATCAATATATATCATCAATATCCACATCATCAATACAATAATAAAATAGTTTAATATAATATCAGTAGTAGCTGCAACTAACCACTATTTAGAGATTTATTTAGATTGGAGCTGTTTGTGGGATTATTTAATTGGCTTCTTTATAATCTCCTTTTTAAACATCTTACAGAAAATATTCTTCATGTTCTTAATGATCCTCAGTGATTTACAGCATTTTATGGATCAATAATTGGCACATTAATTATTGAACTTTGCATTAAGCTTATTTTCTTTCTGATTTGGGTCAGTTTGGTTTATGTGATACGTTTTAAATAAAGTATTTTTTATCTGTAATATTTCTCTATTTTCTGTGTAACATCAGCATACATAGATTCTGACTCTTCTGTAGTCTCCTCACATGTTGTAGATTTATTCTGATCCAGGTTCATTTATTATCATTTAGAGCATGAAAACTGAGAAACTGAGTGTGAGAGATTTTAATCAATTTCATGCAAGATCTGCTGAAAAAAACCCCAAACAAACATTCACATTTGCCATTGACAAAATTTATTTCCAGTGTTTCAGGAGTCTGTTCGACCAGAGGAACACAGCATCGGTACATATGGTCCAGGATCCTCCTGCAGGAGAAAAGTACCAAACTGCCCACAACATCCACACAGGCCCCGTGAGCATCATCATCCTCACCACCACCACCACCACCATCATCATCATCATCATCATCTTCTTCTCACAATACTGAACTTATTCCTGCAATCTGATGGAAATGAGAAGTAAAGCAGCTAAAACATGGCATTTATATGTACATTTAGGTTACTTATTTTACAAGGAATATTTAAAATTCAAGTTCTGTTAAAATCAAAAATGAAAAAACAGAAGGAAACAAAAAAAGGATAAGTATAAAACATGTTAAGACCAGAGTGGAATGCCTAAGGAATGGAAGCTCGGCATTGAGTTATACAGAACCTGTAGAACGACTGAGAGTCGACGATAAAAATGTCATTCACAGTAACATCTTCGTGTGTCTCAACAAAGACAATATATGGCACCCTTAACATTTCATTGTGAGGCACTTCCTATTGTGAAGAAACATGATTTTCTGATTTGATTTAACCCATTTTCTTCATCCGAACATTTTTTTTTTTTTATCTCTCCCTCTTCGAACGCGCTGCCGATCACAAACAGAAACATCACGACACAGCTTCAACATTTGCATCAGAGGGACGTTGTTCACTGCTCTTTAAAAACCACGTAACTGGGATGAAAAAGAAGATTTGTTTTTCTTTTTAAACATTTGCATAAAGTCCAGTGTCTCTCTTCGCCACCTTTTGTACCTTTGGAGAAGCCTCTTCAGTAGCAGGCCGTTCCACACACAGGCTGTACCAAACACACGATTCAAGTACACAGAAAAATAGGGATATTTACACTTTAGAGTGAAACACAAGCATCTAAAGCTTTTAGTCACGTCTGTACATTCTTCATTTTGGTTACTGAGACTCACTGACTTTCTTTACACAAAAATAGTTCCTCTGCAATACTAAAACTCTTTTTCTACTGCCTACGCTTCCTATAAGTCAGTTTGTCCTTTAAAGCCACTTAGCGAAGCCTCTTTTAAAACAGCCTGAACTTCCTGACTCGTCCTGTGGGTCCCGTCACGCTCCAGCTTTACTGTTGGATTCTGGGAGAAAATCCTGCGTCCTGAGTCTTTTAGCCAGAGTCTTTGTCATTAAAAAATAAAAGAAAGGAAATAAGGAAACTTATGACTGACATTTTGTTCCATGCCTGAAAACATGAGCAAGATCAACGGTCCCTGTGTGCAGTTACTTTTTTTCTGGTTTACAGACACGCCCACACGTTTACGACATGCTCATTCGCTGACACTGGTCACATGACAGACGTCACAGGTACTGGTAGAAGCGTGAATGAACCACCTGGGAGCTGGTGAGTTTATGGGGGTGGGCGGCGGCCGACAGGCTCAGGCTTTTTCCAGGCGTGGCGTCGCCGTTGGGCGATGCCTGCTGCTCGGAGGAGGAGGCGGCGCCGCGCGGCGCCCCCTGCTGCTCGCCGGGGTCCAGGCTGACCTCGGGGTTGCTGGTGCGGTGGCGCTCGCGGGCGATCCAGTCCCCGATGGAGAAGTCCTGGGAGCTGCACTTGGGCTTCAGCCGGTCCACGGCCGACAGCTCGGAGCGGGAGCCGGCGCTGACCCGCCGCCAGTCGCCCAGCACCGACAGCTCGGCGAAGTCGCGCTGGCCCCCCATGGTGTGGCGGCGCCGGATGTTCTTCTTCTTGCCGCGGCCGTCGGGCGAGCGGCTGCGCTGGCTGCCCACGCCGAACATGTCGTCCACGGACACGCGCAGACGCACCTTCAGCCGGTCCGTGATCTTCAGCTTCCACGCCGGCTCCGCCTTGTCCAGCTCGCCGCGGGAGGAGGAGCTGAGGCTGCCGGTGGACCGCCCCCTCGCCGCCCCCCCTGCCCGCGACAGCCGGCAGCCGGGCTCTTTGGCGCCGTCCAGCGACGACTCGCTGTCGGTTTTCTGCTGCGCCGCCTTCTTCCTGGACAGCGTGTCGCACTCGATGAGGCGGTAGGAGGGGAGGGGCCTGGCCGGCTCCGGGGGGTCGGCGCCGCTCCCCGCGGCGAACACGGACAGGTCGCTCTCGCTGTCCGTCTCCATGGCCCGCCCCTCGCTCACCAGCTCGCTGCGCTCGTCGTCGGCGTCGTCGCCGCCGCGGCTGCCCGCCACGCTCTGCACCTCGGGGCTGAGCGCGCTGAGCTCGGCGCCGGTCAGGAACGTCATGGAGGACGTGGTGGAGTAGTCGGAGGTGATGGAGCAGACGTCGGCGCCCGGCCCGCCGGGCCCCGCCCCTCCGGCCACCGCCCGGCCTCGCCGCGTCCTGGGCGCCGACGCCTGGGAGCTGGTGCTGTTCATGGTGCCGAGGTCGGACACGGTGTCGTCGTAGGCGGAAGGCGGGTCGGACAGCGAGGACTGGTGCGTCATCGGCAGCCGGTAGCTGAGGCTGGGCGAGTGGGGGGGGGAGGCGTAGGGGGAGGCGGCCTGCAGGGGGGAGGGGAGGCGCGGCGGCAGCGAGGGAGATGGCGGCGACGCCAGGCTGCTGCAAACTGAATCTTTACCGCCGCTCCTCACCAGTTTCTCCTCTGAGCTGATTCTGTGCTTCTCGCCGGTTTCATCCGACTCCTCCTCCTCGGTGCGGTTGCCAGGCGACCACGGCTCCGCCCCCTGGTCCTCCTCTGGCTCCTTCTTGGGGAACACAGTGTCCAGGTCGTCGTCTGAACTGCTGGGATGAACTTTGTCCTTTGGCTTCTTACGTTTGCGGCTGACGAAGAAGGACGAGCGCAGCATCTCTTTACTGCACTGATCCTTCCCTGACCCCCACAAGCCCTGCTGGAGACACACAGGAGCAGCGTTACACACTAAACTACTGACAAACTACTGACACTAAACTACTGACACAAAACTAGTGATAAACTACTGACACAAAACTACTGACAAACTACTGACAGGCAAACTGCTGACAGATAAACTACTGACACATAATCTCCTGAAGGACAAACTACTGACAGACAACTGACATGTAAACTACTGACACAACAAATAAAATACTGACAAACTACAGACACAAACTACTGACATAACATCAGAGTTTGACGGAAAAAACTGCAGCAGAGGTTCAAACAGGAAAAACTACAGACAGACAAACTACAGCAGTGTTAAATGGGACAATGTCAAACCCACGTGGTGTACTCCTAAAAACTTGGTACCAGAGAGTTTAACTTCTTAAAACATGACATCAACTAGTTTGATATTGTAGGTGATTAAATATTTAAATAAAATTCTCTTTTTTTAAGTTACACCATTTGACATTTTATGTATGAGGGAGAGAGAAAGGAAAAATATGTTAAAATAAATTATACAAATGGACTTTCTAATGACAGAAACCAACACGAACACATTTGAAGAGACGTGATGAACGCTTCTTAAATCTGGAGTTTTGTCTGATTTATAGACAGAAGAACTTGAGCAGCGTTAATGATTAGTTACCAACTATCGATCAGAACAGTTGATCAGTTGATCACTTTGAGTCTTTTTTTTTTTTTTTTTTTTTTTTTTTAAGAAAATGTTCAGATTCTCTGGTTCAGCTTCTGTTCTCTGATTACTTCCTGGTTTCTTTATTCTTCTACAACAGTAAACTGATGATCTTTGGTTGTGGACTGTTGGTCTGGACAAAAAGAAAAAAAGACATTTTGCAGCGTATGGATAGAATCATAGTGAAAATACCCCTTAAGGACCAAGGACTTGGAGAAGCACTGCAGTAAAGATCATAAAGACAGTAAAACAGAGAAGTGAGGACTGGTATCAGGAAGGAAACGAAACGTTACCTTTGATTTGGAGGAGTCACTACATGCTGAATCTGTATGAAGGAGAGAGGAGAATCATTAGTCGTGTCCACCACCTCTGCTGAAAACACTCAACAACATGAAGGGAGAGAAAAGGCAGATCTGCTCAGAGTGAAACTGGACAGACACGATGGGAAGGATGAGCAGCAGCTGATGGAAGCGACAGGTCAAAGCTGGAGAAGAGACGGGAGGACGAGGAGGAGCTGCAGCCTGGAGGCGAGGAGCAGGAGGTGGAGACCGCTCAAAAACAGACAACACAATGAAGCGTCATGCTCAGGTGACGATGGGACGACGGCACGACCACAGACACGTCACAGCATCACCGACCAGCCCACGGCATTCTGGGTAAAAACCAAACACACCACGAGGACAGCGAGGGATGAGCCGCTCTGACTGGGGCCGACTGAGCTGAACGGGTCAGTGAGTGTTGGAGAACATGTGGAGGACACGTGGAGGACACTAGAGGACACGTGGAGGACATGTGGAGGACACGTGGAGGACACTAGAGGACACGTGGAGGACATGTGGAGGACACTAGAGGACACGTGGAGGACACTAGAGGACATGTGGAGGACACTAGAGGACACGTGGAGGACACTAGAGGACACTAGAGGACACGTGGAGGACAGTGGAGGACACTAGAGGACACGTGGAGGACATGTGGAGGACACTAGAGGACACGTGGAGGACACTAGAGGACACTAGAGGACATGTGGAGGACACTAGAGGACACGTGGAGGACACTAGAGGACACTAGAGGACACGTGGAGGACACTAGAGGACACTAGAGGACATGTGGAGGACACTAGAGGACACGTGGAGGACACTAGAGGACACTAGAGGACACGTGGAGGACAGTGGAGGACACTAGAGGACACTAGAGGACATGTGGAGGACACTAGAGGACACGTGGAGGACACTAGAGGACACTAGAGGACACTAGAGGACACGTGGAGGACACGTAGAGGACACTAGAGGACACGTGGAGTCTAACTCATGTTGACGCTCATCCCCAACAGCAGAAACACGAGTATTTCTGAATACGTCACAGCTCAAAAGAAGAAAACAGGCAGACTGCAGCTAACAGGGAGAATTAGAATAATTGATCCTGTTTCCACCAAAAGATTCTAGGAACAAAAGTCTGATGTTTAAATTAGACTGAACCTGTAGGAACAAACAGAAACTACAGATCAAGGCCTATTTAAGCTGCTGAGTCTTTGTGTTTTATGGTCAATTCATATATTATCAATTAATCAATTAGTTGACACTTTCTGAGGAGCTCAAGTTTTTTGTGGTAAGTGTTATATTTTTATTCATATTATTTTTAAGGCAACTAGAGCTGCAACAACCAATCAATTGATCGATTTATTTTCAACGATCCCCTCTGGGAGGGTCTCCATGCTCCCAGTGTTTTTTAATATTAATTCAAACATATGTACAATTGTAGATTTAAATGCCTGTAGAAGCCTGAAAAGCCAATTAACCATGCCTGGAGCTACAATCATTAATTGATGAATTATCCCAATAACTGCCAACTACTACTGGTAATCAATGAGTCTTTTTTAATGAAAAAATGTCTAAATCTCTGATTATTCTCTGGTTTCTTCTGTAATAGTAAACTGATGATCTTTCACATTTTAGGTTCAATCTCCAGCTTTGGGAAACACTGATCAACATTATGAACAATGATCTATTAACTATGAACTGTTATGAACTATGAACAACTTCCCTGCCGCTGTTAAATAAAAGTGAGGTAAAGTTGGTGGAAACAGACCAGTAATAATCTAATTTTCTGACGCTGTAGCAGGCGACGTGTGGTGATGATCAATGAGGGTGTTTCACATGGTGTGATGAGGACGTACGTTCGTCTCTGATGCTTTTAATGTGGAGTGAAGACACAGGTTTACATCACAGACAACCAACAGACACGAGAGGAGGCACCTGAAGCAAAGAAAGTAAAGAAATACCCGTCCACTGCCGTTAAAATGCCCCAGAAACAGAAATAAAAAGGCGTAGCTGGGCGGAGTGTGTGTGTGTGTGTGTGTGTGTGTGTGTGTGCTGGGAACATCCAGCTCAGTCCACCAGACGACATCATGACAGATGAGGAGCCTGAGGTTTGACCCTACCATGCTACTTGTCCTTTGCGATCAGCTTAAGAGACAACAAGAGACAGCAGAAGGGCTTTTTCAGAGAAACGGCTCAGCGGCATCGCTCTGTATCCCCTCATGTTCAGGGGTATTGGTTTTTAAAAATATGAGACGTGCAAACACCACCACAGGAAAAAATGACAAACATCGACTTCTCTTTCTTTCTTTTTTATCTTTTTTCCTCCTTTTTCGCCCCCAAATTTAAAAGAGCTGCGGGTTTCTGCAGACTAGGCAGCTACACTGGGCACAACACTCGTCCTTCTTCCTACAGTCCCAGCTGTCCATCACTGACAGGACAGAGTCCATCAGCGACATCATCGAGTGATGGACGCCGCCCACTTGGCCTGTGTCAACATTGGTAATGACGTGTGAGTGCTGGACAGGGATAAGGAGAAAAACAACACACTACACACACAAGGGCAGAGGTCAGAAGGGTTACAACTTCCATCGGTTCCTTTCTCTTTATTTTTAGTGTCATGTTTTCGTTTGTTAGGTTTTCTTTTTTTGGAGGGGAAAGAACATGCCGGGAATCACGCGAGAGACGTCAAAGAGGAGGAGGGGAAGAAAAGAACTGAAAGAAAAGGAGTCGTCGTCTCAACACAGGTAAAAAGCACAAAGAAATAATGGCTGGAGCGAGAGGAAGTAAAGGTACCGTATTTTCAGGACTATAAGGCCACATTAAAGTCTTCTATTTTCTTCAAAATGTTGGTGCTCCCTATGTCTGTATGTAGGGGAAGTGTGGGCATGGATTGTAGATAAAATAACGGGGATGTGCGTTATGCAGAACATCGTTGTTTTAACAACCTGAAAATGGTAAAGAGACACGCTGATAAAGCACAGTTTAAACTGAAGGAAATCAGCTACACAGCTGAGTTTAAGACATAAGACAGGTGGTACGAGTTGGAGGAAAGACTGGATCAGTGGATCACAGAGCAGAGACTGGATCAGTGGATCACAGAGCAGAGACTGGATCAGTGGATCACAGAGCAGAGACTGGATCAGTGGATCACAGAGCAGAGACTGGATCAGAGGATCACAGAGCAGAGACTGGATCAGTGGATCACAGAGCAGAGACTAGATCAGTGGATCACAGAGCAGAGACTGGATCAGTGGATCACAGAGCAAAGACTGGATCAGTGGATCACAGAGCAAAGACTGGATCAGTGGATCACAGAGCAGAGACTGGATCAGTGGTTCACCGAGCAAAGACTGGATCAGTGGATCACAGAGCAGAGACTGGATCAGTGGATCACAGAGCAGAGACTGGATCAGTGGATCACAGAGCAGAGACTGGATCAGTGGATCACAGAGCAAAGACTGGATCAGTGGATCACAGAGCAGAGACTGGATCAGTGGATCTCAGAGCAAAGACTGGATCAGTGGATCACAGAGCAAAGGCTGGATCAGTGGATCACAGAGCAAAGACTGGATCAGTGGATCACAGAGCAGAGACTGAATCAGTGGATCACAGAGCAGAGACTGGATCAGTGGATCACAGAGCAGAGACTGGATCAGTGGATCACAGAGCAGGGACTGGATCAGTGGATCACAGAGCAGAGACTGGATCAGTGGATCACAGAGCAGAGACTGGATCAGTGGATCACAGAGCAGAGACTGGATCAGTGGATCACAGAGCAGGGACTGGATCAGTGGATCACAGAGCAGAGAACGAGTGGGAGAAGCGTTCCATTCGACTAAAAGCAGTAGAGCTAGCAGAAGCAATGAAAATTTAACATTTTCAAGGAGGTCCGTCTTGGGGCTGTGTGTGTGTAAACATCTGTGTGTGTAAACATCTGTGTGTGTGTGTGTGAACTCAGACTGAGCCTTTTAGTTCGGTGCCTTATGGTCCTGAAAATACGGTCATAATAATAAGGCAAAGAAATTAATGAAAAAAATAAAACTTGGACAATTTAATTTCTTTGGGCAAATAAACATCAACAGCAAAGTAAAAGACTTTAAATAATAAAATAATAAGATTTATAAAAATGCTTGACATCTGCGAGGTAATTTCAACAATTTTCCAATGGTCAATCGACAAAATGTTTTCATTGAAAAATTACTGAAGAAGCTTTTTAAACAGAAACTTAAATCAGTCGAGTAATTTTAGCTCAGAGCTGTAAACTGATGGAGGCATGGTGTTCTTTGTCTTAGCATTATCAGCTGTTTACACATTTTATACATTAAATCTACTGGACTCACAGTGATAAATACCAAAGTGCTGCCATGCTGATGTTTTCACGTTGTGAGTTTACCTGAGACTTCGCCCGGTGCTGCCGCCGTCCGCCCGATGTTGGACAGCAGGTGGTCGATGTTGGGGACCGGCTGCGACTGCACCGTGTTCTCCTGCTCCGCCGTGGTCTGAGGAACCAGGAAAATAACACGGATATTAAATAAGAAAAATTCTAGAAAAAGCACAACTCTAACTTTGTTTTTTCAACATTTAATATTTTTTTCGTAGCATGAATTTTTTTTCTTAGAATTCTGAAATTAATGTCAGGATTCTGACTTATTCAAAATTCAGATTTATTTCTTTTAAATGAAAAACATATATTCATATATATTATATATATATATATATTTTTTTTATTTCTGGCATGAAAAAATGTTCTCTCAATTCTGAGAAAATTAAATAAATGTTTTCTGGCTATAAGTACAAGCGTTTTACATCTTAATGTTTTTCCTCCATTTTTTTCATATTTTTTCCTGGCACCAAAAACTTTTTTTTATTTTCCTTATAATTCTAAGATTAAGATTTTCTAAAAATATTTTATACCTAATTATTTATTCAGCTCAGAGACTAAAAACAGAAACAAATCTCATTTCCTATAATGCATTAAACCAGTTCAATGGGAAACAGAAACAGGAAACAGGAAGTGCAGCCACGCACCACCGGGTCGTCGTCGCTGTCGTCGGTGAAGAACCAGTCGTACTGTTGGATCAGGTTCTCCACGATCTTGCACTGGTCCGGCATGTGGTTCACCATGTTGGTCATGTTGTCCTCGGACGTCCTCACCAGCGTCGGCCCGAACACGATCGCCAGGTTACGAGGTTCCATCTGGAAAAGAAGGAGCTGGTGAGTCTGGATGGAGAAGATGGTCAACGTCATCCTGGTTAATCTCACATCTCTCACCTTGTTCATTTCACAGTTGTCAGAAACTTTCTTGAGGTGACCACAGAGGAATTTCAGGGTTTCATAGTGATGATCCGGCAACTCATAGATCTGCAGAAATGGACAAAATGCAGGAGGTTTACGCCAGAAATCGTTTCTAGATTTGGTCCAACACATAAATAAAAGCTGGTGGAATCATGGCAGGAAGTTTAGGCTTCAACACATGTTCTGGTCTCATATTGTTTATTATAATATCTCTTCTATTTTGCACCAAAATTTAACGAAGTTATGATGAAAAAATTAAAAATGGTGAATAATGGTTGTAATGATGTTGCTGATACCAAAATAAAAATATAATTAAAAATGAGAAACAACAACTTTCCAGTGATCAATCAAGCAATAAAAATAATTTTAATAAAGGTCCAGTTAATACTATCACACACTAACTTTAATTATTCTCACTCACCAGCCTCTTGAGTTCCTTTAGTCGCTCGACAGAATCTTCTGTTCTGTTGGCTTCAATGAAGTCGTTGTACTTTTCTGTTGAGGAACAAAACGACTTTAACACAGAGAAGAACCACAGCAGCACTTTAAATGTGGGGTCATGTGACCACCCGGTGGGGCCATGTGACCACCCGGTGGGGCCATGTGACCACCCGAGGTCATGTGACAGTGTGACAGGTGTGAGAGGCTGAAGCTGGATTTTGTCAATAAAGGTGAGTTTGACGCCATTTAACAATGTTAATTGTTTTATAACATGTCCTACACCACATGTAAAACAACTGAAGAGAATTTGGTGGTGACATTCATCACATCAGGCTTTTATCCTCACTTAATTTACATGTTCACTTGATTTTTTAAATAAATATAGCTGCTGTTGTTCAAATTGTTTATTATAGTTATAACTGTGACATAAACATGTTACTAAGCAAACAGTTGATTCATTTGTAATGAGGAATAATTTTAACTTGATGTGAATCAGAGATTTGTTTATTAAAAGTTGTATGAATGTGGTTTATTTCGTTTTATATCCCACATCATTTCCTTGAAGTAGGAGTGGGTCCAGGTTTTTATGAGTTACCTTAGAATCATGTCGGGCAGACACGTGTGGACTTTAGGTCCATTTCTTTCTCACCGTTTGTAAACAGAGGTTCTGGAAGTTTTCGGAAGAAGGATTTCAGTAAACTGCTGATGACGTTCAGGTCCCTCCATTTCTGCAGAGCAAAGCGAGAGTTAAGAATCCAGTTAAAAGCGTCGCCGGGCGGCAGAAACAGAAGCAGGTGGATCCACTCACGTCCTCCTGCACGTCGATGTCCGTCATGCCTTTGCTGTTCAGCTCCTCCTGCATGCTGGAGATGGCGGCGTTATTGCCGGGGACGCGGTAGATCCCTGTGTACTCCAGACCTCGCTCCTCCACCACGCTGCAGCACACCTCCACGATCAGAGGGACGAACTGAGGAGAGGAACACAAGAAGACTCAACACGGCTCCGCTGAACACGGCTCCACTGAACGCGGCTCCACTGAACACGGCTCCACTGAACACGGCTCCACTGAACACTTCATTAGTAGAATCAGGTGTTACTGGTTGGTTGGGACATAAACCTGGACCCACACGGTCCTCCTGGACCAGGCTGGTGACCCCTGGTCTCTATCTTTATTTGAACCTCACCCTGTTGACGGCGGCGGGCGGACAGTCGTCCAGACGCACGCCGAACGTCACGCCGGCCGGAGTCTTCTTCTCGAAGGGTTTCCTCATGATCCCGGCGATTCCGATCTTCCAAGCACCTCGATCCCTCGGAGGACTGGAGTCGTCTGACGTCACAAACACACGGAAAAAACACAGATTAAAAATAAAAAGAGTGTAGACGTACAATCAGACGAGTATCGAGTAGAATTATCTTGATTTGACTTATTCCATTGACAGATTTTATTTATTTCAAGTTTAAGAAAAGACGATAAAATGTCAAACAATTTAATCTTGTTTTAAGAATAAAAGATTAAAAAAAAGCTTGAAATAAGCAAACTTACCTGTCAATGGAATGAGATTTACCAAGATAATTCTGCTTAATATTGGACCAAAATGAGATAGTTTGACTTGTTTAGGTTCAGTTTTTGCGTTTATGTGTTTACATGTTAATGACTACAACTGTTAACTAGTCGACTATTTCCATAATTGATTACTCACTTTTTAGAAAGAAAATCTCCAGTTTATTAACCAAAATAATCTATAGATTAAATAACTATGAATAGTTGCTATTTGCAGCTTTAGTTCTTATCCTACAGAAGATTTAGCATGTCTATAATATTTAATGAACCAAACTACCGATCAATAAATATTGTGATAATAGAAGAAGTGATCAGAATAGTGGCCCTGCTGTTTCCTACACTTCCCATCATCTGTCTCTGACCTCATGATGTTTAAACACTAAATGAATGAAGAGCCCTCACCCTTGGGGGTCCTCCTGTCTTCTCCTGTTTTAGGCGACTGGGGGCTGTGGTTCTTTCCGTCTGTTTTTCCTCCCAGAAACGCTTGTTTGATGCTGAGGGACTGACGGGAGGTTTTGGGGGACGGTTCAGACCTGCTGCTGGGAGCGCTGCCCCGAAAACACGAAAAGACACGAAGAGACACGAAAAGACACGAGTCAAACAAGTCAAAGTGGAGGTTGAACATGAAAACAGAAGAACGGGGATCTCTAGCACAAAACAATGGTCCTGGACCTGGTCCCAGGACCCAGACCTGGTCCCAGGACCCAGGCCAGGTCTGTGGACCCAGACCAGGTCTGTGGACCCAGACCAGGTCTCCCGTCCTCAGCTGTCAGCAGCAGAGGCTGTGGTCGTCCTGCAGGGGGCGGCGGGGGGTCTCCTACCTCATCATGTTGTATTCTTTGATCTTCCTGCTGATCAGGTCCTGACTGGTCACTGCCGCGTTCTGAAAAACACGATAAGGTGAGAAATGTGATTATTCTGAAGTTAACTCAGATGTTATTCTGTGGTATGATCCAACTGGTGAAATAACAAATAATCAGTTTCTGCTGTTGGAGGGTCTGATGCTGTCCTGGTGAAACCTGGAAGCTGTGATGGATCCTGCTCCTCATCCTCCACTTACACCAACATTCATCACATTTCTGTTTGTTTGTTGTAATGTCCAATTTTTCCCTGTAATGTTTCCATGTTTCTCTTCCTGAGGTTCTTCTGTTTTTTAGAGTTTTACCTTGTAGATGTGAGGGTCTAAGGACAGGGGATGTTGTTGCTGTTGTACAAACTGTAAAGAACATTGGGGCAAATCTGTGATTTGTGATTCTGGGCTGAACAAATAAACTGAATTGAATTAAAGTGAATTGGTTGTTCTGAGTCAGTTTGTTTAAAACAAATGAAAATATAAAACTTTAGTAAATCAACCTGACAACAGTTTGAACCATTAATTATTAAGTTAGTGCTGAAGCTAAAATCTAAATGTAAAGAAAAACATCAGGAATATTTACAGGATTAATAAACCTTCAATCCACAAAACTGTAATTCCAACTATTTGTCTCAGTTTACTGTTGAAAACATTTACTCATTGAACAATAATCAGTATTTTAACAGCACATGAATTCACCTCCTGCCTTTAAAACTTCACTGATCACAACTGTAAATGTTTTATTTCTAACCAGTCCTCAGGTGGTTGTAAGTGATCATTACTGGACCGTTCTCGGCCCCTGAACCTCATGTTGGACACAAAATAATGTGTAAACACAAATAATAATGCTAGTGACATGGCATGAAACCCTGAGGGTTGACTTAGAATCTTCTAGTGTCTTTGCCTCACACACAATAAATGAATTATTGACAATTTATGAACTTAACAAGCTCCTGCTGAACATGCAAATTAAATGAAATATTCCCCTCACGCCCATAGACTTGATTTATTTATGTATTTATTCTGTTCTGCTTCCTGTGAGACGTTATTCCAGCTTTTGTTGGGCTTTAACAGCTAAAAGGTTCCACCTTAATCCTCAGTTTTATTCTAGGAAACGTGATAGAATCAGTGCTGCCTTTTTCTTTAAGACTCCACTCAGGTAGTAAAAAGAAAACCTGGTTTAAAACATGTTTCATTGATCATTTTCAACAATTATTGATGATTTTCTTTTAAATATTTGGAGCATTTTATGCTCAGTAACCTACTTTAATACATACGTCTAGAGGTGCTGATATAAGTAGAATAGACAGGATACAGAATAAAATAATAAATTAAATAAATTAATATTTCATATCAGTGGATTAAGATGATTATTGATCATTTTTAATGATCTATTTTTAATAGAATTCAGAAGAGTAAAGGCTGAATGTGACCACCTTATATTAAGTTGATAGCACCACGACTCCTTTAAACATCAGGTGCAGGTTTCGATTTTGATAAATAACCAATGGTTCAAAAAAAAAAAAAAAACTTGAGTTTAATTTGTAAAAGTAAATAAATAAATAAATACATCATCATTTTTCTGCATCACTGTGGTGTTCCAATCAAGTTAAAGATCAGCCTCTCATAATAATATTGATTAATTGTCAATCACGGCTCCAAGTCAGTGAAAAAAATAAAAAGTACGACATGAAATTCTTAATTCCTGCAGTAAAATATACAGAAAAAAAACTGTAACTTCAGAACTGTGATGTGACTTTAGAAAATGTAAGTTACACTGGTTTAATAATAGAAATGTTGTAAAGTACCAGAATCTTCCAGTTTTCTGAGTATGGATTATTGGATGAGTGAAGTAATGAAAGGTGCTGTTATTAGTTCACTCAGGTGTGAGTGGACCCACCTCCTGGTCCAGGTTGCTGTTCTCCTGGATGACTCGGATCCAGGTGAGCATGTCGTCCCTCCCCTCGGCCTGGAACAGGTACTCGCAGTCGGAGGTGGTGAGGCGCAGCACGTTCTTGCGCCGGGTGTCGCTGTAGGAGATGTCGATGAGGCAGGCCTTGATGCTGATCCGCAGGGGGTCCTCGTCGGCCAGCGCGTCCTTCCTGTCCCTGAAGAAGGCCAAGGTGTGACCCTGCAGCACGGCGTACATCTGCTTCCACGACCGCATGCCCCCCCCCACGCGCTGCACACAACACAGGTGGAGGTCTGAGTCTTACATTCAACATTACATACATTCAGACTGAGAAACGTGATAAACAGCTGACTACGCACTAGAACATGTGGAAGCTACAGCTGATTTTAGGAATTAAAAAGGCAGGAATTCAATACAAATGTGGGAATTTGTGAGATTGTGCAGGAAACAGGTTGAGAAAGCCAGAGACCTTTTAAAGTTTTAAGAATCATTCATAATAATTCTCCTATTAACACCAGTATAATGAATATACTGAATGCAGCATCAGGCCTTTATTTGGAACCGGTGGTTATTAATAAAATTGTTTAAAATGGCTGTTAGTTAAATGAATGTCTATTATGTGGTGTTTCACTGTTTGTGAAGCTGTGCATCTCCACATGTTTGGACTGGAGAAGTTATTTATTCTCATTGATTTAATCCACAGCGTTTGTCCTTCTGAAACCTGACAGGAATTCACTCGCTCTGTAAACATTTCCCTTGTTCTTCCTGCAGATTTCATTTCACTGACGTTTACTTTTACAGTTGCAACCTGCAGGATATATGAAATTGTGCATATTTTGCGTGATGTTTTGTGATTATTGCGGTTTCTAAAATCCTGTGATCCGTGCATAGTGCTTGATCATGCTGTTTTTACATGTTTCTGAATAATGGATCCTGAGCTAAAAAGCTTAAAGGGAACCTTGTTCTTATCCGTGTTGAGCTGCCTGAAGTTCAGGAAGCCCTCTTTGGATGAATCAGCGAATATGTCTGAAGACGAGTCTCTGCGAGATCCAGAATCTGCAGAAGATTTATGACCATCCAGAGCCTGCAGGAGTAAATACACGACAGCACGTTCATCCCTTCATCAGATACGTGGCAGCAGAACAACACAGAAAGAAAAGGAGACGACAGGCGACAAGATTCCAAACGTTTCCCTCAGAAACACTAGTGTCTCATTTGCTCTAATTTAATCATGTGACCTAAACTACTTCTGGTGGTTTGACCTGATTTTTACATCTAATTATTTATCAGAAAAGGATGTCTGTTAACTAGTTGAATTCTGTTAATAAACATCCAGTAGAAACAACTTCCATTTAATAATAATAATAATAATAATAATAATTTAGTGAGCTGTAACTTATTCTAAACTCTATTGATTTTAAGGTGTATGTATTTTTTCCATCTATAATCAGTTGTTCAGAGCATCTGTTCTGGGTGGAGGAAGATCTGACTGAGGACGTTAGAATAACCACAACTAGCAGAAATAAAGGTTTGAAGATGATGATCATGAGTCTAATTAAGTGTGAATGAGAAGAATCTGAGCTCAACTTTCTTTTTTTGCTGCTGATGTGGAGACTCGAACATTTAACTGACGCTGTCCTGTCTAAATGAATAATTACTCAAAATGTATAAAAACACCAATACACTAGTATTGTTGTATATGAAAGATTCTCCAGTATGTGCGGTGATGTAACACCACATTATCAAGAACCCCAGTTTACATGTAGTAAAAGTGTTTTCCTCTGACTGGAGTTTCTCATCCATAATGCAACAGCAGCCACTTCCTGATTCTAAAAACAGAACCGGGCCTGATTTCTCCTCTTTACGGGCTGGTTGGGTCTGTGAATATGAACCTCTGGACCGGGCAGCGCCAACATCACCGTTTGTTTCTCACCTTTCTCAGGCCTCTGAGACTGGGCATATGTTTGCTGGAAGAACGTCTGGAAGGAAACAGGGAGATCAGGTCAGATTGATCCATGAATCTACGCAGTGAAATAAGAGACAACAAGGTGTTCACCCTCTGTTCTCCTCCTGGTAGTTATCCAGACCCTCGTCGTAGGACTTGGAGCGTTCGGTTTTACTGCCGCTGTCCGACTCCAGCAGAGCGCTCCTCAGGGATTCTGGAGGAGGAGATGAAGATGATAAAGATGAAGATGATAAAGATGAAGATGATGGTGGAGGTGATGGTTTATACGTGAACTGAAAGTCTGGTTCACTAAAAGGTCCAATCACTGACGAAACCAAAAACAAAGAATAAAAATGGTCCAGGTCCTGCGTCTTCACAGATAAATGAAATCAGTGAGAATCTTTTAGGGAAAAAATATTTAGAGGTTATATCAGTAAACATTAAATACTAAACATTGATCAGGGAGTAAATAAATAAGATGAATGAATATAGAATAATTTAAACATCATGTTGTTGAAATTTGACTTTTTTAAGTTAGTTAACAGTGATGATAGTGATAAACACTGATATTTCTAATGTCTTTATTTGCATTAAAGAAGACTATAGGTGTCATTCACACGTAAATATTTTACTGGTTCAACCCACTTAAGATTGAATTGGAATAAAACAAGTTTAAGATCTCAGATCTGATGAAAATGAGCTAATTTGACGTGTTTAACCTTTACCTTGGTCATGTGACAGCTGTCGGCGAATAGGAGGGCAGGGCGACCCCGGCGTGGAGACGCCTGTGGCCACGGATATGACGGCGGAGGGAGGAATAGGAGCCGCTTCCCTGTCCACGCTGGGGCTGACGGGCTCATCTGGGGGGGGGGGGGGGGGGGGGGGCAGGGGGGGTTAGATAGAGAGAGGTGGTAGAGAAACAGCAGGTTCTATTATCCAACGCTCTACAACCTCACGTTCTACAACCTCACGCTCTACAACCTCACGCTCTACAACCCCACGCTCTACAACCTCACGTTCTACAACCTCACCCTCTACAACCTCACGCTCTACAACCTCACGTTCTACAACCTCACGCTCTACAACCTCACGCTCTACAACCTCACGTTCTACAACCTCACCCTCTACAACCTCACGCTCTACAACCTCACGTTCTACAACCTCACGCTCTACAACCTCACGCTCTACAACCTCACGCTCTACAACCTCACGTTCTACAACCTCACCCTCTACAACCTCACGTTCTACAACCTCACGTTCTACAACCTCACGTTCTACAACCTCACCCTCTACAACCTCACGTTCTACAACCTCACGTTCTACAACCTCACGCTCTACAACCTCACGCTCTACAACCCCACGTTCTACAACCCCACGCTCTACAACCTCACGCTCTACAACCTCACGTGTTACAACCTCACCCTCTACAACCTCACGTTCTACAACCTCACCCTCTACAACCTCACGTTCTACAACCTCACGTTCTACAACCTCACGTTCTACAACCTCACGTTCTACAACCTCACGCTCTACAACCTCACGCTCTACAACCTCACGTTCTACAACCTCACGCTCTACAACCTCACGCTCTACAACCTCACGTTCTACAACCTCACGTTCTACAACCTCACGCTCTACAACCTCACGTTCTACAACCTCACGTTCTACAACCTCATGCTCTACAACCTCACGTTCTACAACCTCATGCTCTACAACCTCACGTTCTACAGGGACTTCCCAGAATGAGCAGTATAAAGGGAAAATAGGAAAAGGAAGTTGTAACCCTGTGGGGGGTCAGATCCTACAATACATACATGAAAGCTCCATTAAAGGCCAAAAACAAGTAAAACTCTACGTCAATTCTACTCCTCAAACACAGACAGATGTATAGAATGTTCCCATGGAGGTTCTGTATCATGAAGGTTCTGTATCATAGAGGTTCTGCCTTCTAATCCATTTCCTCTCCATGAGACTGGACGTTCAGACAGAATCTGAACCAGCGTTGATTATTCTGGGAATAAATGACGAGCTCATAAAGTTTAATGCAGCACAACAACTGTAGAGATTAGAGCATTTCATTGTTATGGAAGGTTATTATGCATCAAAATGGTTTAAATCTGTTTAAGTTAGACATGGAGTTCCACAGGGTTCTGTGCTCGGACCAATACTTTTCACCTTTTAGGTAAAATATAGGAAAACACCATTAATTTCTATTACACAGATGATACACAACTGTATCTGCAAATTGAGCCAAATGAATCCAACCAGCTGATTCATCTGTGAAAGAATCAGAATGAGCACAGGTTTACTTTAATAATAAGACGTATGGTTTAAATGAGGATTTCCAGTCAGGGTTTAGAATGCATGGTAGCACAGAGAAGCAGTTGTGAAGGTTTAAACAACATTATCACATCAAGATAAAGGATTTATCTCCATTCTCCTTCTGTTGGAGCCTCTTCGTGCTGCGTTTGATAGCATCGATTAGGTTTAGGTCCTCTCACTCATATTTATTTATTCACGTTAACATTTCTTTTATCCTTACAAAAGGTAGACATGGAGTTCCACAGGGTTCTGTGCTTGGATCAATCATTCACTATTTACATGCCTCCTTTAGGCTAAATTATTAGAAGTCTGTATAATTTTCCATTTTTTGATTCTGGGATACAAACAA
>JAYKQN010000034.1:3465000-3475000 GCA_036785175.1 Eupleurogrammus muticus
CTCTTCGCCATCGGTTTGGGGGTAGAGCAGGAGGCGGAGCGGTGCCCCCCCAGGGCCTGGTCCCTGGCGGCCTCGGCGGCCTGCAGGGTCTCGGCCCTCATGCGAACCAGGCCCTGCTGGGGGTGGAACGCTCTTTGGTCGGCCAGCGAATGTTCCGTCGTGCTCTTGGCAAAATGCGCGGCCCGGTCGGCGAGCATCGGCGAGGACCGGGTCTGGAGGGAGTCCAGCCCCTTGGTGTAGAGCGGGGGGTTGGGCCCCCTGGCGCCGTACCCCACAGACGGCCGGTACACCATGCCGTGCCTGGGGGCGGATTGCCTGCTGGGCCTGGAGTCCTGGTCCAACCCGTAACCCCCCCGCCGCTCCACAGGTCGGGACAGCTCCGCCTCCACGTAGTCCGAGGACCGTGCCCGGGCCCTGTGCATGAGGCCGTCCTGCGACACGCTGCGGGGGGGCCAGTTCCTGGCCTGGCCCGCCCTGTCCGGGCCGCCCAGCCGGTCCTGGGAGGCGCTGCGCGGGGCGACCTGGAAGTGGGGGGGCGGGCCTTGGTAGGACCGCTCATGGGAGGTGCTCCGCCTCCGGACCCCCTTCGGAGGACCCCAGTTCCCCCGGGGGGCGAGGGGGTGCGGCGGGCCGAAGGAGTTCTGGCCGGCGGCCCGCAGGTTGTCCAGCCGCTCCTGGATGGTCCGGCTGCCGTGGGAGTGGATCCCCTTGTTGTCGATGTACTCGCGGTACGTTTGGTACGTTCGCCAGTCGATGTTCTGGTGGTTGGGTGGGAAGTGAGGGGGGGGGCCTCCGTACGGGACCAGCCCCGGTCCGCCGGGGTACACGTCGGCCTTCCTGGGGTGGGGGTACTGCGCCAGTGAGCCGGGCCTGGTCCTGAGGAAGGGGGGGTCCACGTAGTCGATCCGGTGGGCGGGGCCCATCCGGCCCACGGCGTCGGGGGGGACGACCACCGTCCTCACGCCGTCGCTGCGCACGCACACCGCCATCTGGCTCTTGGGGTACGGCTGAGGGGGGGGCGGGGAGGGGGGCACGGTGATCTCCTTGCGGTACCCGTGGTCCGGGGGTGGCGCCGGGCCCCTGACCACCTGCCCCACCGAGTCCGTGGCCTGGGCCATGCCCGGGGGCTTAAGGTCTACTCGGGGGTAGCATGGGGCGGGGGGGTCAGGAATGTGACAGGCGTTACCACTGTAGCTGCTGTGGCCGCGGAGGTAGGCATCCTGGGAGTAGGCCTGGGGGGGGCAACAAACCAGTGTTACAACAGACAATTATTAAATATAATAATAGTAATAATACACAACAGGAGGAGTGTGTGAGTGTGTGTGAGTGTGTGAGTGAGAGTGTGTGTGAGTGTGTGTGTGAGTGTGTGTGTGTGTGAGAGTGTGTGTGAGTGTGTGTGTGAGTGTGTGTGTGTGTGTGTGTGTGTGTGTGTGTGTGTGTGTGTGTGTGTGTGTGTGTGTGTGTGTGTGTGTGTGTGTGTGGGCGTTGTCGGTCTGTTCCTTTTTCAGACTCAACGTGGTGATGTTCAATGTTCCAGGACTAAATATCAGGCAAGAAGATGATGATGGATGATGTGAAAAAATGATGTGAAGTCTAAATTAATATAAAGTAAAACAGTGCAGCAGGTTTTTATTTCTGCAACGATTAGTCGATCAGTCGCCAACTATCACATTAATTATTTTGATAATTGGTTTGAGTCATTCTTAACGAGAAAATTCTCTTCTTCTACAATAGTATAATCGTCAGCTTTAGAAAACAGTGATGGACATTTTACACAATTTTATGAACCAAACTGTTAATGATTAAAATGATTTTCTTTATTCTTCTTTAATTGTAAACTGATGATCTTTGTTTTTTATGAACCACACAACTAATCAATTAACCGTTGCCCAGAAAAACAAAAAACAACAACCATCAAATAGTCGATAGTACAAACAATATCAATATCAAGGGGGATAAAATGGTGTAGGAATGAAATGAACACCAACCACAACCACAGACACAGACAGTAAAGCAACCTGATGCTGATTGGAACCAACACTGTACCGTGACATTTTCAGATCGAATAACAATCAATAAACAGGTTGGAGGAGCAGCAGGGCTCCGATAGTGGACAAACAGGATTACATACAAATAAAAGGAGCTGAGTATCAACAGCTGAGCAGCGGCTCCTCGGCCCTCGGTGTTGGGGCTAAATTTAGCCTGAACGATTATCCTCCAAGGTTCTGTTTAACAGCGTAGTGGTATGTGGAGATTCTTGGCCAAACAACCTTTATCTGATTGACTCCTGCTGCACAGGCAATAAACAGAGAAGTGTGAGGCAGCAGGACTTTGATCCGGTCACCTGGTGTCAAACTGCCTTCTTACATAACGCCGTCTCTTTTCATGTGTGATCATTAGCAAACAGGAGGGTTCAGAGGTCACTGGCCTTTATCAGGCTAATGACATCTGGCGTGGAAGGCTGGCGACGGGGTGAGGCTTCGCCGGCTGGACGCCAGCTCCTGATCTAACAGGTACTGCAGGCGCCAGGCGATCGGCCATTTCTACGCGTCCACACGTCTGAATCACCAGCTTCTCAAAATGAACAGCCATAACGTAGAGAAAAATAAAAGATGACGGCGATGACATGCATGACACGAACGAGACAACAACGCATCTGCCGCTTTCCTTACCAGATCAGCGGTTCCCGGAGAAAAAGGCTGCCGTTACAGCACGGGAAAACAAGAGCGTTAAGAAACCAAGAGACAGAGGTTGGCGGGAGGGGAGGAAGGAGAGAGGAGAGAGGCTGCCGGCTGAGGAACGAAATGGAAACGCACACATTGTGGGAGAGGAGAGGAAAAGGAGAGAAGAAGAACAACAGGAGATTCAAAGAGGGAGAAGAGAACGTGGAACAGCCAGAGCGTTTCTGTCGTCGACATGCTAAAAATACACCGAGCTGCAGCGACAGGCGGAGGTGAAGCCAGTTGCCAAGTTACGACCCGCCTCAGCCCGTCTGTCCAGGGCGAGGTGGCGGGAGAACCAGCCGTCCTTGCATGCTGCCGATTAACAGCAGAAATAAACGAAAAGGTCTCCACTGGTTCTCAGGGAATATTAACGCTATTAACTGAGCTCTGGAGAGGAAGAAAGAAAAGAGAAAAAAGGCGCCTCCGGTGTGTCGCTCTGCTGCTGCTCACATGACAGAAGCAGCAGCTGCTGATTATACATTCAGCTGTGATGGTGATGCTAGAGCCCCCCTCCCACTACAGCCCCCCACCACAGCAGCTCCCTCCCTCCATCAACCTGCTCCCAGCGCTGTCAGCTGATTCCATCCACGGCTCCCGCTCATCCCTCCTCCTCCGTGTTTCCTCCTGTTTCCTGATAACGTTCCCACCCTTTTTCCTGCTTCCCTTTGCTAAGCAACGGCTGCTGGTCTCCAGGCAGCCGGCGTGTGCTGCCTCCTACAGTTTAATGTCATCACACACACACACACACACACACACACTACAGTTTAATGTCGTCCTGCTGCTTCACGTGGACAGAGCTGCCCACACCAACCGGTTATTTCTGGACGTGGCCGCTGGCTGTTTAACATGGAACACACACACACACACACACACACACACACACACACACACACACACACACACACACACACACACACACACACACACACACACACACACACACACACACACAATACACAATACACAATACACAATACACAATACACAACACACAACACACACACACACACACACACACACACACACACACACACACACACACTAACAGTTAACTGATTATCCAGAAGGAGCTGGTTTATTATTGATGGACTGAATACGAGGGTTAAATGGTTATACTCAATGTTTTATCAAATGTTAAACTGGCTCCATAATATTATTTTATATCTAAATCATGAAAACTGCTGACACCACCTTTTAATGATGATGTTCTAATTCTAAAAAACTAGAGCTGCAACAAACGACTGTTCTGACTGGATTAACCTATCGATTAATGAATGGATTAGTTGCTTGGTTCATTAAATGGTGTAAAAATATGAATCAGGTGACTTCACAAAGCTGAAGACCAACAGATCATCAGTTTACTATTATAGAAGAATAAAAAAACACAATAAGAGAACAGAAGCTGGAACAGGAGAATTTTCCTTCCTAAAAATGGCTCAAATTGATTAAAACAGCTGTTGATTGACTGATGGATGGATCGCTGCAGCTCTACTCTACGTATTGATCCTTCAGAGCCCGGCTGAAGGTAACAGGAACAGTCCTGGTCTCACGTTCCTGACTCAGCATTTACATCCTGGACCAGACGACTGAATGAGCATCTGCCAACATCTGCCAACATCTGCCAACATCTGCCTGCAGGACGCATTTAAATTATAATATAATAATATTCACACAGGTTAATGATGAGCTCTGACGTGGAGACGAGGAAGACACAGATAAATCTGAGGGCAAATTGGATTAGAGCTGGATTTAAAGAGAAAAAACAGTTTTAATATTCATTTTCAGAGCGAGAGATTAACTTTTATTACTAAAAGGTTAATGTTATAATTAATCAAAGGATATTCTGACCATTTAAAAAAAGCTCTTGTTCCTCCCATATATTTAATTGACTAAAAGTCATGATAGAGATGACCTAATAATAGATTTTATTTGTAGTGCACTATTCATTCTGTAGGCCCCAGAATTATTTATTTTATATGATTTCCTATTATTTGCGTATTATTTTCCTTTTGCACATAATTTATTTATTTTAAAATTTTACTTTTAATTTTATATATTGAAGTGAAAATGAGCGGCATGAGTGAATAAATAGTGAGGCTCCATCAAGGGGGGCGTTTGACCTGGGGGAACATGTGTTTTTATTTTATTATGTTTTTTACTGTCCTAGAATAAAGTGCAGTTGCACCTCCACTCCATCAGGGGGCAGCAGAGTGTTCACAGGAAGCATACAGCACAGAGCATGAGTATGAAGTGTAGACACCAAGTGACACCATGAAAACATATTTAACAGGGATGAGAAGACAGGCGGAGAGAGACGGAGATAAAGAGACAAACGAAAGTCTCCCAAAGCTAAGACGAGGAAATATGACGAAGCGTCTGTAGCGCTTGGTTCACTGTGAAAGAGAAAATAGTTGAGAAGCAGTGATCTATGTTAATCTATATTAATATAACTGCTGCAGCCAGATTATTGAGGCGTAAACTGTGTTGGACAGTTCCTGTGTTTAATGTAGGTTTATTCCACAGAGACACATGAACATCCACTCCTCCAGGTAAAACTTCACAGCCAGATGAATGCGTGGTGTATATTTATACACGTGTTATACGTGTTTTTGAGATAATGCTTGCTCATGTAAAGTGTTCAGGCTGAGGACAGGGAGCTGCTGTGGCCTGGTTACCAGCACAGATATAGAGCTGTGGACTCAGGAGGACGAACGTCTCATGACTGAATCACCTAAACTAGAGCAGCTCTGACACCACATCACCACGATCAGAGGAAAAAGAGAGCATTGGCTATTTTAGAAAACCCAACAAAGTGTTTCTAAACTACTTTTTATGGTTTTAAAAGTGTGTTAAGAAGGACAAGTTCTATGAAGTGAACTTATAAACCTACCAGCTGCAGTATGTCCTCATCTTTAGGCATCACACAGATTTCAAGGAAGTCGCCACTGTGGAGGAAAAAAAGGAGAAATAGTGAAGAAAAGTGTCCAAAATTCAACTTTAAGAACTTATATTAAACTTTTTTGGTTTATTTATCAATTAAAATGTGTATAAACACAAATATGTCACATCACAATATGATTTAAAGGTAAATAATATTGTTTTTAATTATAAGGGTCAGTGGAAAATTATGTTTGGTAGGATGAGAAAGTCAGAAACTTCATAAAATACAGTTTTAAAAGCATTCGTAAGGTTTAAAAATGTGCATTTTATGTTCATGTTTGTTTCTCATTCAAAAGTCCTTTTACAATTTTTTTTTAAACAAAAATCATGGTTTTGTGTAATTGTTTGACACTAAATGTTAAATGGCATACCTAAAAAATAAGGATAAATTTTAAGTATTTAATCCACCTATAACATAAGACTAGTTCATATAATGTGTTTTGGGTTACACCACAGTTTAGTCGTCCTATCAAATACAGACATATAAATGAATGAATAAAAATTAAAAGCTTGAGTTACAGGATTCAAGGTAAATTATAATCTTAACATTTGCAGTTTCAATTTAACATTAAAAAAATCCTAAATAAGACAAAAAGTGCTTAAAAACAATGTTAGATGCTTGTGTCCAGATTTTGGTTCAATGAACATAACAATAATAGAAGGTTGATAATATTCATAAATTTTGGATTTGTTTCCTGATATAATCATGTTGATGAATATTAACGCTCACCTGTCTTGGATCAGAGATATGACTTCACAGTAGGCTTTACCAATGATGCTGGCTCCATTCACCTTCACTATACGATCACCTGATACGCAATGAACAAAGAAAAAACTCTACTAATGAACGCAGCAAGGGAAGAAGTATAAGAAAGAAGCTGCTGCTTGTTAGAGAGGACGTTTTCCTGTGGCAGGACAGTGAAGACAAAGCAAACAGCCTGAAATCTGTCACCTGATGCTAGCTCACGCTGTGCTGAACGTTATCCACATCATTAAACCGTCTACAAGTACAGGAGGCAAACGTTGGTGGAAGCAGCAGGAATTGTGTCAGGACTCCGCTGGAATAAAAGCTGCAGACTCAGCCAGTTTTTCCTCTGAGCGTGCAGCACTCCACATTAACATTAATGCCTCAGACTGTGGAGCTGTCTGTACTGGACCGACCACCTCCTGCTGTTAGACAGCGGCCTACAGCATGAGTTAATGAGGTTAATGACTGATTGATTGACTGATTGACTGATTGATTCTCACCTGTACACAGCCCAGCTCCATGTGCAGGGCCTCCTTCCTTCACCTGCTTCACAAAGATGGTGTCCATCGGCTCTAGCCGATTCCTCGGCCTCCCTGATGAGGACAGAGAAAACTAATTAAATAAGGATGAAGCTCATTCCTCATCAGCCTCATCCTTAATTAAACTGATTAAACTGGCCCTAAATGACCTTTACTGACCCACCTGGTGGGGTCATGTGACCACCTGGTGTGGTCACTAACAGGTAGGTGTCCCCCATTTAACAGTGATTTAAAAACATGTCCTATATCATATTTAACCTGTTCTAAACAGTAGATTATTCTGATAATGGATTAATCTATTGATTATTGGATCGATTAGTTGTTCAACCTAAAATGTCTTTTTTTGTCCACAACCCAAAGATCATCAGTTTACTATTATAGAAGAATAAAGAAACCAGGAAATAATCAGAGAACAGAAGCTGAACCAGAGAATCTGGACATTTTAGAATTAAAAATGACTCAAATTGATTATCAAAATGGTTGGTGGTTATTATGATAATTGGAAATCAATCAATAACCTAATAATTGTTGTAGCGCTACTTGAAATAATGAGAAAACCTGATGTCGCATATACACCATAAGAAAAATGGTAATAAGCTGCACAATTAATCTCGATGATTTATCTATATTTTCTGTTCAAGTAATTTGTTGGTAATCCTAACCAACGTTATAACTGTGGTATATGTTGAGGAAATGAAAATAAAAATAAAATATCTGCTACTAAGCAAAAAACAAAAAAAACAAGCCGATTCATTTTAAAATAAGTAATAAATTCACCATAAACATCCAATGTGACAGATGTGACATCACAGATCTCTGATTCTGGGAGTGAGTGTAAAAAATTAAAATAAAATAAGGTTTCATAATGAGTTGATTGTGGTCTGTTCTATAGTAGAAATGGATCCAGCTTCTTATGGGTTAACGGAGGAGAAAAGAAAAGGAACTAACGCATGATTGAGCAATAATGACCTTTGACCCGTGACGACCAGCTGTTCTTGTTTTGTCTTTTAGTTAATAGAAAAAAAAACGAGTAAAAGGTGAACACAGGTGGTTTAGTATCCTCCTCTTGAATCAATAATCCTTGAAACATTTGTTCCTCCATGTTTCCTGCTTTTTTCTGTCCTCCTCCCTTCCATGAGGAGATTACTCATGCAGAAACACATCCCTAGTGCGTTATGTAATTCTGGAACAGGAGCAGCACCGAGCGGCGCCCTCCGCTGGTTTCAGGTGGAACTGCCCCTCAGGTTTATTCCACAATGGAGCCGTTCATGATTCACATGAGCCAGAACTAACTTTTAAAATGCACATGCACGGCTTCTTTGTCTCTGCAGAACATGAAATGACATTTAAGCCCTTGTAGTAAATAAATTCTATTAAACTTATTTTAACAGGGCTCCAAACGCCCTTCAGGGCAATAAAAACGTCCTCATTTTCACAGTCAGCGCCCCCACCCAACCACAGGAGTCACACATAAGGCTGCCACCTCCCTGGTGATGTTGGCATCACACACATTATGGAAAACACACTTTCTTTGCCCTCTGAACCCGAGGTGTCAAACACGTGGCCTGAGGGCCAGAAAACGCCCCGCTAAGGGTCAAACTCGGCCCCCGGGTGACTCTGCAGAGTGTGAGGAGAAGTGGACGCACAGTTTGAGTTTATAAGAAAAAATGGACCAGAACCATGAGGCCTCACTGGGAATAAACTAGCTAAATAAATTTCATGGAGGGTGTTCATCAATTAAAAAGAGAAATTTGGAGTTATGAACTAACACAAGAGATTATAAAAATCCATAGAAAACTAAGATGTGAAACTTATCAGTCATGTGTTTTCAGAGTCAAGTCGGTTCTACTTGTTCAGCCCAAAATCTCAGATTCGCTCTATTGGTTTTTACAGTTTGAGAAACTCCCTAAAAGCATCTTTAATAGAGGAAAAAATAGAAGAAGAGTGTTACCTTTAACTTTACCAATTTCACTTTTTAACCATGGCCGTCTACAGTTCAATCATATCATATAAGCCTGTCTAGTTTTCTGTGACTCCTGTTATTTTAATGTTGATTGATTAGTCGCCAAATATCTGTCACAATATTCTTCAACTATGTTGATTATTGATTAATCAATGTGAGTCATTACTAATAATAATCAAATAGATTAATTAACTATAAAATGACTGTTAGTTCAGTAAACAGCAGCTGTAAACATTTGGCAGATACACAATAATAAAACAGTCAAAAGATTATCAGGAATAATTATCTAAAACTTTAACCTGACGACTAATTTTCAGAATGTTAGTGTTCTTTTAGAGAACAGAAAAACTTCTAATGTCAGACACATACTGTTTATTAACCATGTGAACAGACAGATGTACAGTAGACTTGGTAAAGAACTCCTTAAAGATCATTAGAGCTAATGAATTCATCATGAATATATTTCAGGAAGCTGAAGTGTGGGTAAAAACCAACCTGAACCTAAACCGTATCAGGCTAAATGACAGCGATGAGTCAGGTTAGAAGCAGCTTTCCCATGTGAGCATGACTGAATAGATCAACTCCAGCTGAGGAGAAGCAGCTTTGTCTGCAGCTGCAGAACAACAACACGATGAAAGACTTGATGCTGAAACCTCACAATCACAACACAATTCATGAATTAACTTCCTCAGAGAAACACGTCATCATTAGAATGAGTTCAAAGGTCAGGATCTATTACATGTAAAGACGTTTGTGTCCATCATGTTAAATATAAATCTGATCATATCAGAAAGTTGAACCTTTCTGACACATTCTGGCTTTTTTGGCAGGTTTTTCCCAAACTGTTGAACTTCCTCCGTGATTACGATTCTCTGTGTGACAAACGCTTCCTAATTCTTGTTTTCACATCCTGCTGTGATTCATATCGATGCCATCTAGACGCTGTAAGTGCTGCTTTCCATTCCACACCAAACCAATGGTTACGGCTGATATAATAACGTCCCACATCATGTGATCAGGCATTTTCTGACAGTCCTTTTATATATGGACATTATCTTCTCTCATAAGCCAAGTTAAAATGAATTTT
>JAYKQN010000034.1:3480000-3517500 GCA_036785175.1 Eupleurogrammus muticus
GTATATATCTATGTGTGTATATCTATCTATGTGTATATATCTATGTGTGTATATATCTATGTGTGTGTATATCTATGTGTATATATCTATGTGTATATATCTATGTGTGTATATCTATGTGTATATATCTATGTGTGTATATATCTATGTGTGTGTATATCTATGTGTGTGTATATCTATGTGTGTATATATCTATGTGTGTATATCTATGTGTGTATATATCTATGTGTGTGTATATCTATGTGTATATATCTATGTGTGTATATATCTGTGTGTGTATATATATGTGTGTGTATATATCTATGTGTGTATATATCTATGTGTGTATATATCTATGTGTATATATCTATGTGTGTATATATCTATGTGTGTATATATCTATGTGTATATATCTATGTGTGTATATATCTATGTGTGTATATATCTATGTGTGTATATATGTGTGTGTATATATCTATGTGTATATATCTATGTGTGTGTATCTATGTGTATATATCTATGTGTGTATATATCTATGTGTGTGTATATGTGTGTGTATATGTGTGTGTATATATCTATGTGTGTGTATCTATGTGTGTGTATCTATGTGTGTGTATATCTATGTGTGTGTATATCTATGTGTGTGTATATCTATGTGTGTGTATATCTATGTGTATATATCTATGTGTATATATCTATGTGTATATATCTATGTGTGTATATCTATCTATGTGTATATCTATCTATGTGTGTATATATCTATGTGTGTATATATCTATGTGTATATATCTATGTGTATATATATCTGTGTGTATATCTATCTATGTGTATATATCTATCTATGTGTATATATCTATCTATGTGTATATATCTATCTATGTGTATATATCTATGTGTGTATATATCTATGTGTATATATCTGTGTGTATATCTGTGTGTATATATCTATGTGTGTATATCTATGTGTATATATCTATGTGTATATATATCTATGTGTATATATCTATGTGTATATATATCTATGTGTATATATATCTATGTGTGTATATCTATGTGTGTATATATCTATGTGTGTGTATATCTATGTGTGTATATCTATGTGTGTATATCTATGTGTGTATATATCTATGTGTGTATATATCTATGTGTATATATATCTGTGTGTATACATCTATGTGTGTATATATCTATGTGTGTATACATCTATGTATATATATCTATGTGTATATATCTATGTGTGTATATCTATGTGTGTATATATCTATGTGTGTGTATATCTATGTGTGTGTATATCTATGTGTGTATATATCTATGCGTGTATATATCTATGTGTGTATATATCTGTGTGTGTGTATATATCTGTGTGTATATCTATGTGTGTATATCTATGTGTATATATCTATGTGTGTATATATCTATGTGTGTATATATCTATGTGTGTATATATCTATGTGTGTATATCTATGTGTGTATATCTATGTGTATATATCTATGTGTATATATCTGTGTGTGTATATATCTGTGTGTGTGTGTATATATGTGTGTATATATCTATGTGTATATATATCTATGTGTGTATATTAACCCTCCCCTATAGTTAGGTTCCTTATGTGTGTATTAAATACAGTGATGACACACAGAACTCAGACTTTTATTACAGTGCCTTATAGTCCTGAAAATACTGTAATAAAAAACTGGTTTTGCCCCCCGACGTTGCCCTGACGTTGGTGCTGTGTCTACAGATAATAGAGGCTGTTGTTCTGGAGGAGGAAATGAGTGTGTTCTATAGTGAACTCCTGCTGCCTCCAGGCCAGAAACAACAACATTATGCAAGTGGAGATTCTTCATATCTGACAGACTCAGACTGAGGCGGCAAAGCTCCATGAGAAGAGTTCTTGTCTTTGCAGTGTTTTATGATTTTTGGCTGAACACTAAATCACAAGCAGCTTTAATGGAAACTGTCTCTGCTGCACAGTTCTGTGATATTTTAAATCTAGGACGTGACAGACTTTTCCTGCATTTCCCTGCTGCTGCAATAATTAGAAAAGTGTCAGAGAAATGAGTTAAAACAGACACCAGGATGCTGTTGTGGGCAGAAACATCACAGGTCATTTGTTGTTCAGAGGAGAAAACTGCTGTTGGTGGTTTTTAACTCAATCTCTGCCTCATTGGATGTTAGTTTGTCTCCATGATTGACAACTATTATCATTTATTAAGGACTGATTCAGACAGTATGAGCTGATCGAGCAAAGAAAACCAGAAAATAACCAGAGAGCAGAAGCTGGAACCAGAGAATTTGGACATTTTCTCCTTAAAAATGACTCCAATCCATTATCAATATAGTTGGTCATTAAAGTGATAGACAGCAAGTAATCGATTAATCATTGCAGTTTAAATATGTATATGAGACAATAAAATAACAGGTGTTTGCTTGACCCCCCCTTTGTCTTTAGTCGAAATAATAAAAGGTCTGAGTTCAAAACCATTATGTAGACTGGCTTGGATTATTTAGAATGATTGGATGTGGCCAATAATCAATCAATCATTGCCTCCATATTTGATAAAATGAACAGTGGGGTTCAGGTTAGATATAGTCTTGTGCTGTGTGTATAATATAGTGACGTCTGATCAGTGTGTGATTTTCCTGTTTCTTTACAGTCACGCAGCACACATTTCACAGCGTGAACGTTAGTTGTGATGAATGAATTATTGATGCTTTCACCTGTCAGGTCACAGATCCCATTACTAATGTTTGTCTCTTCTCATGACTTAAAAACACACCAATAATCCTATAAAAGCGATAATGTTGATATATACTGATGCTGTGGTTTCAGCTTATATATTTATATACACACACACACACATAAAAACACAGACCAGACCAGCTCCAAACACATTTAACCTTGTGGGTTTTCCCTGTGTTTGACCAGTACAAAGATCACTTGTTGGTCCATAATTTGCTTCCTCTGCATGTGTCAGTTGAACTACAGCGGTGCTTTCCTATGCAATAACCCTCCTCTGAGTCTGATAGAATTACTGATGTTAGATTCCAACCACAGCGACGTCCTTATAGTCAAACAAGGCTCAGGCTCTAAGTGTTAAAGGCAGTAAAAAATAAAGAAAGAAGAGGCTCTCGTCACCTCACAGCGATCACACCGTGGCGGTAACAGGGTTAAACACAATCAGAAATAAATCGTATCTGGGAAATCTAAATTTAACGTAACGCAGACGGTTCCTGGCAAACGCACACGGCTGTAAATTTAATTCACAGACTTTGGATTGTTGACAAAGTTTTGCTTGACAGGAATCATTCATACGCTAATGTTTATCATATCAGGTCAAATGAACGATAATCAATGTGAATCATTCACAGCAAAATAAAAGTACAAGTGAGGAATCTGATTCAAGGTGGAACGTGTTAAAGGAATGAAGAAGGAAAAACGCAGATGTGTTATATAAAATACTTTTATCCCCCAGAGAGAAGTAAAACTGCCAAAAACTTACTGTCAACAATAATGGAGGTTTTTGATTATATGTATTTCTGTATTATTTTAATGCTTCAATCCACACATTAGGAAAAGAAGAAAAACAACATTTTCTTTGATTTTAATATATATATATATATATATATATATATATATTAAAATGTCTCCATATTCTAAAGGGAAATAGGCTCAAACAGCAGTAAACCAGTGAAGTTGTTTTTTTTCTGGAGGGAGAAAAGCAGCAGAACAAAGAACAACAAGTGGAGCCATGAGAAGGAGTTTCAGACAGGTGCTGCTGGTCAAACCTTCAGGTCAGAGACAGAGGACTCCTTCTCACGGTGTGAGGAGGCGGAAAGAGGCAGGAAGAGGTAAAAAAAAAAAAAGCAAAAAGTGGCGGAAAGAGGAGGAAGAGTCATTAAACGTCAGCGCTGACTCAGCAGAGCGGCAGCGTGAAGGGAACAGCTGAGTTTCTGCTTACCTCTGCGGCCGTGATGATCGTCCTCCTGCACAGACACAGAAATGAAACAGAAAAACACGTCACTTTCTGAGGGAATTAACCAGACGTTTCTCTGACTCCACGTTTTCTTACAGAAAAACAATGATCGCATGAATTAATTAATTCACAGAAGCTTCTGATGAGTTTAATCAGGACTCTGTGATTCCACTAATGGAGGAATTAAAACCACTGTGGACATTCCAATAGTTTGGCTGAAGTGTTGTTGTCAAAAGGGGGGGCATACAATAATGAAGGCTAGCATCCGCTTAACCCTCTATTGCACAGTGTGCATGATAAAAACATGGGAAAGTAAGTAAACTAATTTAATTTTGGGAAAAAATATAATGGAATTAGGTTAAAAACAGAAAATAATAAACCCGATGGCTCTAATTGAATCGATATAATCAGAGACGTACGGGGAAGCAGTGCGAGGTGGACTCCGGTGGGTAAACGATGAAATGTCGTAGCGTGAAGCCGAATCCTTGAGACGTGCGACGCAGACGCACGGTTTTAGGTCTGGGCCACGAGAAGGGCTCCTCCTCTGGGGGGTACTGGGCTGGGGGGGACTCCACAGAACCCCTCCAGTCTGGAGACTCATTCTGCAGGAGGAGAAACAGGGGAAGAGGTTTTAATAAAAGGAGTCAGGAGGCACCTTCTAGACTTTTACATTCAGGATAAAAACACTGAATTCCTCCTAAATGTGGCTATGATCTTAATTCAACAGAAACTTAGAAAGTACAAATGTTGTTTAAGGAAAGTGTTTGAATCCAAAGATAAAAAAAGCACTAATTTGTTCATAATGGTGCAGACACGTAATTTAAAGGTAAACGTATTTTATTTCATATTAAAAAGTCCCTCTTTCTTTTCCACCTTTAGTTCTTGTTACTTCATCTTAGTTTAGTCAAACTATAGACATTTTAAAATTAATTTACTTACTTTACTGTTATTTTTTAACTCTGAAATATATCAGTCAAATTGGTCAATAAATTAGATTCTGATTGTAGAAATTAAATTTTGTCCAGACCAACAGTTTACTATTATAGAAGAATAAAGAACCAGAAAATTAGCTCCAGCTAAATAAAAATAGAAAGAATGTGTTGATTTTTTCAAATTCTAAAAGTAGAGCTGCAGCAATGATCAATAAATAGATGATTTTTGATAATTGATTAATCAATGCAAGTCAGCTTCATAAAACACTTTATTTTGTATATCATTCTATAGTTTAGTCTTCTATAATAGTAGAAACTAGAAAATAATCAGATTTGAGAAGCTGGAACCAGAGAATTTGTTGGAGAATTAAGTTTTTCCTTCATAAAAATGACTCACATTGATTAATCAATTATCAAACCAGCTGGTGATTAGTGTGATAGTTGGTAACTAATCGATCAGGTTTCCTGACTGTCACAGTAAATGTGGTAGGTTTCCACAGCTGATATTATCCATGCTTTCTGTTCCTCTTTTTACTCTTGGGTATATTTTTTGTATTTTTTGGAGTATTTCTGAAAATGAAACCAAAATAAAGTTGTGCAGTTTTTTATGGTCACAATGACACTGAAAGAACCAAACGTCTTTAAAAACAACTCAAAAAGAGAAGTAAATGACATGTAGGGAAAAAGAAAAAGTAAAAGTCTACAGACGTTTCAACAACTTCCCAACAAGTGGTGTCTCTATATAGGACAGATGAATGACGGCTGAGCAGGGTTCAGGGGATAAAACTCATAACATCACAAGCTGTCCAGTGTTCACAGCTGGGGAGTAGAGGCCTGGGACCCCCCCACTGTTTACTGGCTATTTATAGCCTCACACCTTTGTGCTATCAGGTGTTCAGCAACCCCCCCTCTACGGATCCTCCAGGATCATATAACCCTTCACTGTTCCACCGTCAGGCTCCTCTGTTCAACACTCCTCTGGTTTCCACACGAAAAACGCTCCCTCCCCCTCCCTGGAGCAGACTTTCCCCCAGCAATGTGAGGAATTTGATGAGCTAGCGCTCAGGCTATCTCTGCCTGGCAGATATGTTCAGTAAAAGGAGATCGGAACCAGTTACCTGAACACTAAACACTGAACTGAGACTAACGAGTTACCTGAACACTAAACACTGAACTAAGACTAACGAGTTACCTGAACATTAAACACTGAACTGAGACTAACGAGTTACCTGAACACTAAACACTGAACTGAGACTAACGAGTTACCTGAACATCAAACCCTGAACTGAGACTAACGAGTTACCTGAACATCAAAACACTGAACTGAGACTAACGAGTTACCTGAACATTAAACACTGAACTGAGACTAACGAGTTACCTGAACATTAAACACTGAACTGAGACTAACGAGTTACCTGAACATTAAACACTGAACTGAGACTAACGAGTTACCTGAACATTAAACACTGAACTGAGACTAACGAGTTACCTGAACATCAAAACACTGAACTGAGACTAACGAGTTACCTGAACATTAAACACTGAACTGAGACTAACGAGTTACCTGAACACCAAACACTGAACTGAGACTAAGAGTTACCTGAACACTAAACACTGAACTTAGACTAACGAGTTACCTGAACATTAAAACACTGAACTAAGACTAACGAGTTACCTGAACACTAAACACTGAACTGAGACTAACGAGTTACCTGAACATCAAAACACTGAACTGGAGCTAACGAGTTACCTGAACATTAAACACTGAACTGAGACTAACGAGTTACCTGAACACCAAACACTGAACTGAGACTAACGAGTTACCTGAACATTAAACGCTGAACTGAGACTAACGAGTTACCTGAACATCCAACACTGAACTGAGACTAACGAGTTACCTGAACACTAAACACTGAACTGAGACTAACGAGTTACCTGAACATCAAAACACTGAACTGAGACTAACGAGTTACCTGAACATTAAACACTGAACTGAGACTAACGAGTTACCTGAACACCAAACACTGAACTAAGACTAACGAGTTACCTGAACATCAAACACTGAACTAAGACTAACGAGTTACCTGAACATTAAAACACTGAACTAAGACTAACAAGTTACCTGAACATTAAAACACTGAACTAAGACTAACGAGTTACCTGAACACTAAACACTGAACTGAGACTAACGAGTTACCTGAACACTAAACACTGAACTGAGACTAACGAGTTACCTGAACATCAAACACTGAACTGAGACTAACGAGTTACCTGAACATCAAACACTGAACTGAGACTAACGAGTTACCTGAACATCAAACACTGAACTGAGACTAACGAGTTACCTGAACACTAAACACTGAACTGAGACTAACGAGTTACCTGAACATCAAACACTGAACTGAGACTAACGAGTTACCTGAACATTAAAACACTGAACTGAGACTAACGAGTTACCTGAACATTAAAAAAAGGCACTAAACTTGTGATTTACGTACATTTTAGAGTTTAGAGTTTAGACTTCAACTACTTCTGATCAACTGCGAAACTAAACAAGCAAATTAATCAAATCTCATCTGTATCAGAGCATTAATGATTAGACCTTTATTAATTGATTAGTTGACAACTAATATGAGTCATTTTTCATAATGAAATGTCCAGATTCTCTGGTTCAGCTTCTGTTCTCTGATTATTTCCTGGTTTCTTTATTCTTCTATAACAGTAAACTGATGATCTTTGGGTTGTGGACAAAAAAAGACATTTTAGCTTCAATCTTCAGCTTGACAAACACTGATCAACATTTTATGAACCAAACAACTTGGTAAAATAGTCAATAGATTATTCCACTATAAAAATAGTATTTTTGATTAGATTTGATGTGAATAGCTTTTTCCACTTGACACAGCTGGAGTAGTAAATGGGCTAAACCACTTTTTAACCAACACACAGGATTTGTTCACAGCACTTTAAAACCACCAACATCCCGTCTCGCAGCTCTGAGGATGTCATGGGATGAAAAAATTCTGCCTGTTGGTCGTTTCTCATTCGTAACTTTCCTGACTCAAAGAGAATGGTTTCATGAACTCCACAATTAGCGTAAGTCGCTAATCGACCCACCACAACAGCAGTGCTGTAGCTGACTGAACCTTCCACAGCAACAGAAACAGGTCTGGATGCACCGTGCCTGTAGGCCAGCACCAAGTCACAGCACGTTTCAGCCGCTCTGCACAGTTTTACCGTTTTTCAACCACCGAGCGGCTGCTTTTAAAACTATAAACACTTCTGAACAAGGCGGTAACATAAACCACTTGAAACAAAGCGTATTTGAAGTAGAAACCTGAGCTGTTGGTGCACATAGGAGGACTTCATACGTGTGTGAACACACACAGACACACACACACACACGCACACACACACACACAGCTGGCTGCCGAGCAGCTGACACCCGTGGATCTGATGAAACCAGCAGAACAGGTTGTGCTGTGGTTTGTTCCGTGATAGCAGCTCTCCAGCCTCTGTACGAGCAGCGTTTGTTGTCACAATACAGAAATTATGACTTACCATAACCGTCTGCCCTGTACTGAAATAACACGTTAGCAGAAACACCTACAACTCTACCAAAAGTTATAGAATACGATGTTAGAGGAGATAAGAGCCATGATTTTTAGCAGCTTGGATGTTGTGGTTGAGTTAAATGTGCGTGTAGAGATATCTGTTAAATGTAGGTTAGGGATCAAATTAAAGCAAAGCAAAACCACTGACAAAGGCTTTAATTCATCCCAGTTACAAACGGTGAAGAGTTTGCTTGTCATGAAATAGAGCTGCAACTAACAATTATTCTGATTATTGAAGCAACTACTTGGTTGAATCTTCAAAAGCTGCAGATCGAAGCTTAAAAAAAACAAAACACTCAACTTCCCAAACTCCAATTTAAACATTAAACCTGATTGGTTTTGGTGTTTTGAGCTGGATCAGGTTGAGTTGAACATGGATGTTTTCTATTGTATTTTATAAACTGTCGCTCCTTTAATTCCTGAAACCAGTTGACATGTGCATAAGGGGAGACGCGCTGGTGGTGATATGACAACAGATCGACTGGATGCCTCAAATGCCTGAATCTCTCTGCTCGTGTCTCCAGGGAAAAAAAAGACGATCCCAGATTCCTGGATCAGATTCAGCGGCCAGAGCACGAGCCAGTTCCATCACTGATCTGTAGACATGGACAGATGGGTGTGTGTGTGTGTGTGTGTGTGTGTGTGTGTGTGTGTGTGTTGGGGGGGGGCCTCGTGACAGACACATGCCGAGCAGTGTTATCATAGCCACTTGCATAGTTAATACTGTTGTGACATTCCAAGTCAATACATTCCAGACGGATCCACGTTTCCTCTGACTGAGGCAGAAATATGGCGATTATTAAAAAGAAATGAGGGGATAGATCAGCCTCGAGAGATCAACTCGACCAAAGAAAACAAAAAGAAAATTCAGATAGAGAGTGACCACATTACAACATCATACACACCCTCTCTCACCCAGTTCTGAATCACCCACAACCACAGTGATATTTGCGCTGGGTGAGGCCGTTCTCAGGGATTTATCCTCTGCTGGAAAATGTCAAACAGCGTCCAACTACCTGGTCCTGCTGGAATATTTTCATTATTGTGACCAAATCCGTGAAAAACACCACAACCGGGGATAAATTGATCCGCCTGACGAGTGCTGCCTGGGCAGCAGATGCCTGAAATACTGATCTATTGTTATAGAAAAGAAGCTGTGGCACTGGTTGACCTGTCCTGTCGTCACCATGAACATGACACTGATGTTTATTTAGAGAAGTGCTTCTCAAATAGTTTCTGTCCCCCCCCTATGAGGGAAGAAAACATCCCCCCCCACAACTATAAATAGAATCATTTGTCTATAAATTGTTAAAAGTACCCCTCATACCGGTCTTTCACAGTGAACCAAGCGCTACAGACGCTTCGTCATATTTCCTCGTCTTAGCTTTGGGAGACTTTCGTTTGTCTCTTTATCTCCGTCTCTCTCCGCCTGTCTTCTCATCCCTGTTAAATATGTTTTCATGGTGTCACTTGGTGTCTACACTTCATACTCATACTCTGTGCTGTATGCTCCCTGTGAACACTCTGCTGCCCCCTAATGGAGTGGAGGTGCTACTGCACTTCATTCTATTCTAAAATAAAAATACAAAAGCATGTTCCTCAAGGTCAAACACGCCCCCGCCCCACTATTTGAGAACTACTGATTTAGAGTCACATACAGCGTCCTGCAAATACTCACTGTATGGGAACACACTGAGAAATACACTATTCACTCATGGTTGCGTTCAGTTTGCTAAAGCAAAACACAAGGAAACTGATCTTTTTCTAAAAATTTAGATATCTATAGAATGAGATCTTCTAGTAAATCAATGAACTTGTGTCTGTCAATAAGCAGCCTGGAATAACTAATTAAAAAAGGGCTGAAATGAATGACGATTGAAATCTATCGATTTTTGAAACAACTGTTTGGTTCATAAAATGTTAACAGTCCACAACCCCAAGATCATCAGTTTACTGTTATAGAAGAATAAAGAAACCAGGAAATAATCAGAGAACAGAAGCTGGAACCAGAGAATCTGGACTGTTGGTCTGAACAATAAAAGAAATTTTAGGTTGAATCACTGATCAACATTTTACATAATTTATGAAGCAAACCACTAATGGATTGAATAATCAATAGTTTATTCCACTATCAGAATAGTCTATTAGCAGCTCTGGTTGATTTATTTCTGTGGAACCAGCCCAAACACTCGGTCATTTAGATTGACTTTATCGGTATAAAATGGCCATAAAATCATTGTAAAGCTCTTTGAAAGTCTTCTTTCCCAACAAATGGTCAATTGTTTGCATGAGTGAGTAACTTCTAAATCCAGAGTTGTCGTTTCCAGCTTGTAACGTGACTTAGTGTGACTTAGTGTTTTCAGTTTCAGTGGTTTCTGACCACCAGATTAGCGGGCAGCGCCACCCACCAACATCAGACATGTCGGGGAAATAACTTTACACGCACAGCTGTTTACACGAAAATACACACAGCACGACGGCTGGAGGCTACGCACACACGCTCAGAAAGAAACTGGAATTTCCACCTCGTTCATCCAACAGCAGATATTATGAAACCGAGGCTGCGTGTTAAAAAAACCTCTGCTGACCTCGCCAAATCACACACGGCAAACACGGCCCGAGAACATCACACAGCGCCCAGGCTTTTTTATTTTAAAATGTGAGGAAACCTAGTTCTCTGTGGGCTGCTAAATTCTACACCACATCCCAGTCCAAACCAAGCACTTAACTGTGAAAAGCCTGAGATAATGATACGGGGGGGCCGGGGGGGCCTGGGCGTTGCTGCTGCAGAACAGGACGAGGTTGGGTGTCATTAAACACCAGAGGACACAACACTGGTCATTCAGGAGGTTAAGCTACTGTAATTTATCATTTAAATATCACTACGCCTTCAATGTGATCGGCTGAAGAAAGAGAAAACAGAGCAAGTTTAATAAAAGCGTCATACTTTAACTTTATGGTTTGTTTTCATACATTTTGTTAGAGGACCTGCATGAATGCAGTGATGGACACTACGGCTATTAAAAAAAAATAGTGTAGATTAGTGTTTCCAAAGCTGAAGATTCAACCTAAAATGTCCTTTTTTGTCTGTGGATTTAGAAGTTACTCACTCATGCAAACAATGGACCATTTGTTGGGAAAGAAGACTTTCAAAGAGCTTTACAATGATTTTATGGCCATTTTATACCGATAAAGTCAAATTAAATGATCTAAATGACTGAGTGTCTGGGCTGGTTCCACAGAAATAAATCAACCAGAGCTGCTAATAGACTATTCTGGTAGTCTATTAGCAGCTCTGGATTAATCTATTGCTTATTTAATTCATTAGTCGTTTGGTTCATTAATGGTGTAAAATGTTGATCAGTGTTTCTAAAGCTGCAGATTGAACCTAAAATGTGTTTTTTGTCCACAACCCAAAGATCATCAGTTTACTATTAAAGAAGAATAAAGAAACCAGGAAATAATCAGATAATTTGAGCATTTACTATTTTATTAGCTGGACTACAAACAGTTTTAAGATATGATTTGTATGATGTGTAATATCAACATGGTTCAATGCTACAGGGATTTTTAAGTCTTTGGGTGGTGTTTAATGGACAGAAGTATGCTTCCTTCTAAACTGAGATGTTAGAGGCAAATACAGAAAATTCCCAAGAATATTGTGGAAAAAAACATCTGAGAAACAAACATGTACATAAACATGTGGCTGACAGACACATCTGGAGTAAAAGGCTGGTCATCATTTAAAGCTTAAACACATTCTTTAAATGAAAAAAGGACTAAATTAGTGATTTAGTGTCAAGTCAAAAAACCTGGTCTCATCCATACAATGAAATCACTGATTGATTACAGAAACAATTAATTGATTGTTTATTCGGTTTATTAAATGGTGTTGAATGTTTCTCAGAGTCCACAACCCAAAGATCATCAGTTTACTATTATAGAATAAAGAAACCAGAATATAATCAGAGAACAGAAGCTGGAACCAGAGAATCTGGACATTTCCTAATTAATGTAATAGTTGGTAACTAATCAATTAATCGACTAACTGTTGCAGCTCTAATGTTTAGTATTTTCTTTTGTTGAATGGGAACATTTTCCTCTTGAAAATGACTCAATTCGATTATTAGGTTGGTTGTTGTTAAATAAAATAGCTGGTAAACTGATTAATAATTAAAACCATTTGCTGCAGCAATAATTCAGATGATAAATCTTTGGCCACAGCCTCTTGTGTTTTACTATTACATGCAGATCAGAGAACCAAGCATTAGAGCTCCAACGATTGGTTGATTAATCAATTAGTCGAAATCTATTAAATTAATCGCCAAACAACTTGAGTTGTTTTGAGGAAAAGTCAAAACAAAACAAGCAATAACAAAGTATATTAGACTATGAGAAATGTTAAAATTTGTTGTTCCTTTGCAGTGCCAGACGTCGTCACGAGTCATTTAAACTTTAAGAATCGGTTTAATGAGCAGCGCTCCTGACGAGAGGAAAACAGTCTGCCAGCCGCCCAGAACACGTCTTTCTGTTTCATACATGTCCAGTGACTCAGCATTGAACTAATAGGTTGGCCGTGGACGGAACACACAAACGGCTGCAGACGACCATGAGGAGACAGGAAGTAGCTGCTTCCATCCAACTGATGCTCAGTTCTCCTTCTGATCGCCATCAGTCAGCCGCTGCCAGGGTTCTGTTAGAGACGGCCGGCCTAAACGAGATAAACACTGAGCTTTAATGAGGCCGGGAGGGCGGGGGCCTGTTTGTCGATACCCCCCCCCCCGCGGAGCTAAATATGGATCACGCTTCATCATCCGTAACCCTAATCAATTACACTCCACTCTGTCGTCCTTCCACCGGGATATAACGGGCCGGCGAATCGTGAAAACGTCGACTCGTGAAACGATGACACGGTTTGATGCAGACGAGGCCTCAGCTGATGCAGAAAACACCAACATGGACGTTTCTGACAGAAACAGAACATATGTTGTTTAGCAAACTCAGTATCTGACCAGAGGGATTCAAGCAGGAGAAGGAAGACGAGAAGAAACTGTCTGAAAGCTGAAAGAGTCGATGAAGCCTTATAATTAAAACCACCAGCTAAAGCCACACTTTAAGCCACGATCAATTAATACACTATTTCCCCATCAGGTTATCAGGTCTATCAGGGATAATGATCTTAGTGATTTGAGCTGCATGAATGCTGCAGGAGTACGAGAACGAGTGTGTTGTCACTGGACCACTGGATGTAGAAATGACTATAAACCTAATAGTCTACAAATGGAATACTACAAAATACTATTACAGAAATGAGCACTACTCTAATCTACTCTTTGTAAACTCTGGTTCACTACAAAATAAAGTCAATAATGTACAGGACAGATTCAGTTCCAGAAGGTGAACAGTGTTTTCTACAGTGAACAAGTCCAAATACGATTTGAGGGAAGTTGGTTCAATTCACTGTGAAAAAACAACAAAAAGTGCTGGGGTCAAAATATGGAACAATGCAAATACATAGAGAGAAAAAATGCCTTTTATTTTGAAACATTGGTGACGTATGCAATGAAAATAAAGTTGAATCTTATCTAATCTATCACACTGAACTATTTTGAGCATCAATTAATAGAATCCAGTCATTTTTAATTCTAAAATGTCCAAATTCTCTGGTTCCAGCTTCTGTTCTCTGATTATTTCCTGGTTTCTTTATTCTTCTATAATAGTAAACTGATGATCTTTGGGTTGTGGACAAAAAAAGACATTTTAGGTTCACTCTTCAGCTTTGGAGTAAAAAAAAATTAAATCATTTAATTTATAGAGCGGAATATAACAGATGAGCTGACAGACAGAACCTTTACTATGATGTAAATACTAAATGTGCTTTCTGTAATATATCTAGATGTGTGTTCCATTCATTTTAACAAAGTTAACTGGTGATGGCTTCTAAATAGGCTTCAATATGTCTGGGACTGTGACCCATTTGCTTCTTATAATGCCAGCTGCTCGGTTACATCACTTCTCTCTGGATGAAAACAAAAGGCACAAATCTGTTTTAAGTGAGACCACCGCGATTTGTTTACTGCAAAGTGATGTTTAAAAAAAAAAAAGATTAAAAACCGTTATCCTAGATAAGAAAAAATCTTAAATCTCCAAATCCACAGTGTCATCGTTTCCCAGAAAATCCCGGGAGCAGAAACTCCGGGGGGTTTTTCCGGCTCAAAATTAGCACTTGAATTGGTTTGTGTGGCAGCCGTAGGGGACCGGCTAAAAGAAAAGAAGGATTTCCACCAGCTGCATTGAACCGAGGCTTTTCCTTCACACTATATATTACCAGGAGGTTCTGAGGATCGCTGTGCATCCTCAGCATCAGAATTAAATTCATTTCATTTAACTCAATAAGAAGTTAAGGCTGTAAGTACTTTTTTTTGGACATGGATGCAAAATAGGACGTTTCTGCAGAATGAGCTCTAGTGTGTGTTATTTTTACAGAGTTTACAGCTATGCTGAATTTGAATATTGTGCATGTTTTCTTTCCATATGAAAACATGTTCTTATTTTTGCTGTATGCTCTAAAGAATATAACGTTCAAGGCTCTGAAAAAAAATGCACGACTGATCAGATTAAAAAAGAAATCTAATAACACTGGAGAATGTTAACTGCTCATTTCTTCAATATCTCGTTGATGAGCGAGGGCTCGTTTGCTCGTCTGTGATCTGCCCAATAGTCGAAGATCAAATTTAGCGCATCCAGCCTGTTAGAAGCAACAACATGGAGTATTTACGGGCGAACGCGGGACCAGGGAGACTTTAACGAAGGGAGGAATATTAGATCAAAGCTTGGCTGTGGGAAATGAAAGAAAACTACAGCTTCTATAAATAGGTGGCCTTCCCTTTCAAAGAGTAGAGGTCCCTACCTACTTTACTGCCAAGGTCTTCATTCAGACGACAAGCTTCAGAGGAGCAGATGGTGTCCTGTGTGGCATCAAGACGCTGGTTCTCAAATACTGAGGCTCCATCAAGGGGGGCGCGTTTGACATCAGGGAACATGCTTTTTTATTTTGATTTTTTTACTGTCCTAGAATAAAGTGCAGTTGCACCTCCACTCCATTAGGGGGCAGCAGAGTGTTCACAGGGAGCATACAGCACAGAGTATGAGTATGAAGTGTAGACACCAAGTGACACCATGAAAACATATTTAACAGGGATGAGAAGACAGGCGGAGAGAGACGGAGATAAAGAGACAAACGAAAGTCTCCCAAAGCTAAGACGAGGAAATATGACGAAGCGTCTGTAGCGCTTGGTTCACTGTGAAAGACCGGTGTGTTACTGAGTCTGAAATGTTGGAGACAAAGACATTAAAGACATTACACCACAATCACTGATAAGACCATTTATGTAGTTTTATTTTTCAGTATCATATGGTTTGACATGGTCAGTCAGAAAATGTTTAATTAAGGATTTAATTCTATTTTTTAATTTCAGATGCACTTTAAATCTTTTCTGTTAGTTAATAAAGCTATTCTTTGTTGTAAGTTGGTCCATATTTCTTTCTTTTTTATTCTCTTATACGTTAATAAGGACACAGTGTTATGCAGAGGTACTTACAACAATTTATAGACAAATGATTCTATTTGGTTAAAGCAAACCTGAAATGCTTTAATAAACTGCTTCACTTTCACAAGAGATCAGTCTGAGTCAAAGTTAAGATGCTATTAAACGCTATTCTGCAACCAACACCCTTTTTCCTGCTCTCTCCTCTACATCCACAATCAGGAGGGAAAAGTAAAACGTGGAAGTTCCCTCAGAAAAAAAAGTGAGTGTGATATGATTTCATAACAACTGGCTGTAATGACCGATTCCAAACCAAAATGGTGAAGCTGCAAAGAACAAAACAGTCCGACAGGAGTTGTTAACAGGCACGAACAGCTGAGCCAAAGTGTCGAGACAATTAACCCCCCCTTAGACCCCAGAACCAACGAACCGGCAGCCCCCACAAAAACAACTTGGGATTATTTAGGACGGTTTTCCATGTGTCGTATTTACCTCACAGAAGGAAGATCTTGCTTGTTGTCTGTCGTCATCTTCACATGAAGGAACCCAGCCTGACGCCATCATTCAGTTTCACTTAAAATCCTCTCGTCTGTGAACGCCCACATCGGGAAAAAAAAAAAACAGTATCTCCAGTAGAATACGTCCAGTTTACACCTCCATTCTTTGCCTGGTTTCCTAATCCATCTGTGAGAAGGAGGGAGAGGGACAAAGATGTGTTATTAGTGTGAACGTTGAATCAAAAGGCAGATTTGTGAATCAACGGCTCGGATAGAACTTCTCAAAGCGTCCGTGAAACGACATGAGTCAACACCTCCGTCGTTTAACACACATAATAGTGAACCATCCGCGCCTAATTCTAGACAATCAACATTATGCAACAGCTCTCGGTCTAATGCAATTTACCAGCTAATGTTTTTGTGTCTTGACCTTATAAAGCTTTAACATCAGGATGAAAACAGAACGATATTGGAGCAATGATCACAAACCTGCACGTTGAAACGCGACTATGAGTCAGTTCATAAAGTCAGAGTTGGTAGGAAAAAAGTGACGTTTACAACAAATAATCTAAATATTTTGACAATTATTTTTAAGAAGAAAAAGATCCAATCTGAATATTTTCTGGTTTCTTTCATCTTCTATAATAGTAAACAGACAATCTGTAGCTGTTAATTTGGACAAAAAAGGACATGATTAACATTTAATGAATCTAAACTAACAGATTTATTGTGATAATAAAGCCAACATTAATCATCTGTTAAAATACATGTTAGTTGCAGCTTTATTATAGTTAATGATGTGGATGTGACAACAAACCACATCCCACCACATCTATTAGTGGTTCCTGCTCAACTTTCCCTTTTCTCTGCTTCGTTTTCACTTCCTACAAAATAAAATCTGAAATCTGCTGGAAACTGACTGAAACGCCTCCACAGTGACACCAGGAGTTTGGAAGATCAATTCCAGATCAATGTTCAGTTTAAACAAGTGTTGTGTGGAAACAACATGTGTGGACTATGTGTGTTTTTCACACTAAAAGCATTTATTTGTAGTTTTACTTCAATACTTGTACATTTCATATCACAAAATGACCATAGAGACTCAAATAAATAAATAAATACCAGCTACTTTAAGACTTGTACTGTGGTAATAAACTAGTAGCTGACATTATTAAGTTATTTCCAGTGTTTTTGGTGGTTCTCAGGTGTTTTATTCACCTCTTGTGGCCACACACACAACAACGTGGATCAACGCCGCGAAATGAATGAGCAGCAACAAGTGAAATAAAAGTCCGTCAACTGCAAATTAACGTACAAAACCCGTAAAAAACCACGTTACACGTTCTCAAACCGCGTAAACTTGTATTTTAGCGGCTTGAAACCAGCGGGTTAAAGGTGAATTGTGTGTTTTTGTTCTTTTTTTGTTCGGACGGAGCGGGTCGAGCTGTTGTTCTCCGGCTCTGAAGTCGCTTCTCCTTTGTCAACACCAATAAAAAATATTATAATACACACTAATAAAAAACAACGACACGACAAACACACGCGTTAAACCGGTTTTTAACGGTTTTAACGGTTAATTCACGCGGCGTTTAACGCCCAATAAACAGGTAACGTTAAAGAAGGAAAAGTAGCAGCAACAGGCTGCTAGCCGTTAGCATCCGTGCTAACTGAGTTTAAACTAAGTTACCTGTGCGGTTCAGTTTTCACGGTTGGCGGCGGGTGTCCGCAGCAGGACGCGGGGCGGAGGAGTCATTGCGTGGGAGTTGCGGGACGGTCAGGCGTTGTCATAATTGAATACGTGTTGAGTGCCAAGCGTCTTCCCGGTGGTTATTCCGAGCCCCTCTGAACCCTCAGACTCAGGCAGGCGCGTGGTGCGGAGCTGCGGGAGGAATTCTGTTTTTTTCCCGACTCTCTGGGAGTCCACCACCTTCGGTCAACAGGACACTCTGAGCCAATCAGGAGCCGCGTTGTATTCGATTGGACCAATCGCGCGCGAGCTTACAAAAAAACCCTCACGGCTGCTGCTCTGTTTAAAAAAAAAAATAACCGAAGATTTCAAGCGACGTATTAAGGACAAAGTCGTTAAACACGGTTCACTTCCTGCTTCTGTCCCACGAGCCCTGCTCTTTATTATTATTATTTATTATTGGAACAACACGTCTGGACGCGGAGTCACATGTTCCTGGTTCAAAGTGAGGTCGAGCTGGGCTGGCATGTGGAATGTGCAGTACACACACACACACACACACACACACACACACACACACACACACACACACACACACACACAAACAGGCTCAGAATGCCTCTTTTTACTTCATTCTTCTCTCCAGGACATGAGGAGCCACCTGTTGTGAGTTTGGCAGCTTCTGTTCAGGAGACTTCCACAACCTTCTGTTATTAGTCATTTTACAGCTTCATAAAAACATTCTGTTAAACAGTAAATTCACATGTTCAATTAAATAGCAGACAGTATCATTAGCATATGCAATTAGAACAAGGGAAATGTCAATTAGTGTTTTTTTTGTCCACAACCCAAAGATCATCAGTTTACTATTATAGAATAAAGAAACCAGGAAATAATCTTTTAATTGATGCTAAAAATAGTTCAGTGTGATAGAGGAGATGAGATTCAACTTTATCATCATTGCACGTCACGAGTACAAAGCATAACACGCAGGTGACAGTTGATCAATTAACAAACTAATCTTTGACTCCTCATAATGTTCAAAAATAGCTTTTTTAACAATTTCTTTCAAAATAAAAGGCATTTTTTCTCTCTATGTATTTGCATTGTTCCATATTTTGACCCCAGCACTTTCTGTTGTTTTTTTCACAGTGAATTGAACCAACTTTCCTCAAATCGTATTTGGACTTGTTCACTGTAAAAAACACTGTTCACCTTCTGGAACTGAATCTGTCCTGTACATTATTGGCTTGAACCAAACTATTCAATTTAATGGCTGAGAGTTTACAAAGAGTAGATTAGTGTAGTGCTCATTTCTGTAATAGTATTTTGTAGTATTCCATTTGTAGACTATTAGGTTTATAGTCATTTCTACATCCAGTGGTTTTCTATTGATATAAACCTGTTTTAATTAGACCTTTCTCAGACAAAACTTCCATAAATAAGGTTTCCCAAAATGTTAGATGTATTTACAGATACACTAACTTACACATTACCTTTAAGTGCACGTTTCTTACGTACTTCTACTCCACTACGGAGGGAAAACTGTACTTTTTACCTCTTTTCAGCAGATTGAGACTTTCTAAAACATACATGACACACACTAGAAAAGCTGAAGTGCTCTCAGCAGAATCCTGTTTCCACATTCACAGTAATAATCGCTGATAGAATACGCCACCCTGCTACTTCTACTTCATGTGAACTCCTCTTCCTCACACAGAGGACGGTTGTTCTCCTACATTTTAACTTCACAGCTAAACCCAGTTTAAAAGGTCAGACTCACTGTGGAGTTTAATCCCCAGCAGACTGGGTTTCTGGAGGAAAAGCGCTCCTGTGTTGTCGCGTTGTTCTCTGCTTAAAGACGGAGTCGTATGTCAGGTGGAGGAACACAAAGCCCCGCACAAAGACGCTTTTGTTCCTTTTACTTGTACGTTTGCAGGTAACCTATTTCTTTGCTCCATTACCGGTAACCTGATGTTCACCACGCTTCGCCGTGTTCAGGACGCAGCACCGAGTCAAAAAACACAAACATCTAGAGACATCCACCGGTTTAGAGTTTTACAAACGTTAACAGTGACATAAACACTGGAACAAGAAATGTTAAAAATACTTTATTGTAAAAAGTAAAACTGCAAACAGAGGTAGTTATTCTATGTGTGTAGCGCTACATTAGGACATGTATGTAGAGATGAAGGAAGGTTGAATATAGCTGAACATTTTCTGAATGTAAAGACTTTCTAATCACAGTCACACACTTCAAATCCCTTAAGTTGCATCCATTCGTTTAAAGGATGAACTGCAGAGCTGCAACTAACGACATCTGACAGTCAATCAACATATTGATCACTGAAACCATTAATTACTTTATGGGTTCATCAAATGGTAAAATGTCAGTTCTCAAAGTTGAAGTTCAACCCACAGATGTTGATGTTGTTTGTGCTATCGACTATTTTCATGGTTTTTATTGTTTTTCTGGGCAACAGTTAATTGGTTAGTTATGTGGTTTATAAAACGGTGTAAAAAGATCATCAGTTTACTGTTAGAGAAGAATAAAGAAACCAGGAAATAATCAGAGAACAGAAGCTGAACCAGAGAATCTGGACTGTTTCTCCTTAACTCCATTAATTGATTATTAGAATAGTTGCTGATTATTGTAACAGCAGCTGCATCATCCAAGTTACTCAGTTCTGTAAACATCAAGAATTAATGTTAAAACACAGTAAAACAGAATAAAACCTGTCAGTAAGTGTCAGTCTACGGTTAAAGGCGCTTCATGTGAGGAATGTTGGCGATCAGATGTCAACAGCAGCGTCTCCTTCGTCGTTAAATCTTATATTTCCTCTTCCCGTGTTCGCTCATCACGCAGATATGCTGCAAAAAACAACAACATGCATCACAATCATTTCATGGATTTTACTATGTGATGGTCATCAGGTATTTAAAAATGTTCATTTTGTCTTCATGTTGGTTTCTTGTCATTTAAAAGTCAGTTTTTACAGAAATCATGTTTTTGTTACGTGAAATGTCAAATTTAAATATATTAAATCCACTTAGAATATAAAACTTGTTATTAACGTGTTTTTTATTTGTTAAACCTTTTACCAGGTTTTTAGGATTACATGACTTTTTTGTCATTTTCTCTTAAATATGTAGTGAAATTACTGAATTACTGAACTGACTCTACATTCATGATCCATTTTACTACCAAAACAGTAGAATGATTCCATCCTTACTGATTTTAGTAGAAATCTCTTGATAAACTAAAGTAAATTCTACTCAGAATAATTACGTTTAGAAAACTGTGTCTAGAGTTGGATAAAGAAACTTGACGCATCCACTGGACATGAGGTCAGTGACCTGAACAGACGTGAGTCTGTCAGATGTCTGTTCTGCTCACGTTCAGGTCCCTGAAGTACTCGTTGTAGTCCAACGCGTAGCCGACCACGAAGCGATCAGGGATCTCAAAGCCGACGTCTGGAACCAAACAGAAGGAGGTTAGGTGTTGTCCTCCAGTCACACGGACAGACGGCAGACTACGTACAGTCAGGAAGACTCGTGGCGTTGTGAGGAACTCGCTTCACCAGCAGACTGCAGGAAATAAAAGACACAGCATGAAACCTGCTGCCGCAAAAAACCTCAGTCTGACCTGTAGGTGGAAAGCAGTGAACCGACCAGGTAGAATCACCAGGTGAAGTTACCTGGTCGGTTCACCTGGTGAAGTTACCTGGTGAAGTTACCTGGTCGGTTCACCGGGTGATTGTGAGTTTACGACAGGACTCACCCTGCTACTTTGATGAGTTTGGGGCTGAACGCTTCCACGTGTTTCAGCAGCGTTTTCATCGTCTTCCCAGTTCCAACTATGGCCTGTTAGAGTAAGAAAGGTCATTTCAGCCTTTAAACATGATGTTTTATGGGTTTTAGATTTAGACTGTGACACCAGAGAAAAAGACAGGATTAAGAAGTTTATTTATTTATATATATATATATAAACTTAACTTTTATCTCAATTTGAACGTTTTTAAAAAAATTCTTATAGTTATGACTTTTATCTAATAACTAGCTTTTTGAAATCTCAATTATATTTTATCTTCATTTTAACTTTTTTTCTTTCATAATTTAACTTAAACCTTATATATATATATATGTTATACCATTACCATTTAAATATATATATAATATCCCTGAGACATTTAAAAAAAAAAAAAAAAAACACAACATGAAATTAGTAAAATTGTTCTGGGGAAAAGTTGGAATAAATAAAAACTGATCATAGTATTGATTTCTAAGCTGGAATGTGTTTGTGTGTTTGTGACGTCAAAGTTTCTTGTTTGAATCATTAAAAATAAAAAAAGGAATAAATCTCAGTGGAAAAGTAAAAAGGAGAAGTTGTTCGCACGCGTTTCGTTAATCAACCGTTTCTGCTGAAAGGTTTGAAACTTTCACATTAAACCACGTCAGGAAAATAATCACATTAATGCACAAAACTAACTTTAAGAAAGAAGCTTTGTTTTCCCCTTTGCAGATTGTTTTGTGTAATTTTACATTTTTTTATTTATTCAACAGTGTTTGATTATTGGAACAATGAGAAACGTCTTTTACAGGATCCTGACGCGTTGTTTGAAGGTTCTGAACAGACTGTTTCTGAGTTTTACAGCAGGTTTGCACCAAAGAGGAAGCATTTAAATCCTTTTTCTACAAACACAGTAGTCTGAAATAATGAGGAGACTCCTCTGGAATAGGACAATCATAAAAAATAATAGAGACGCCATTACTGGTGATGACGATGCAGCTCCGACATGTTTAATGACGCGTTTCCTTCTGTGAAAAATCAGCGAACACGCGATCGACGTTCCTCCACTAACGAGGAGAAATGAAAGGTTCTCTGAATGTAGGCCAGCTAGTTAAACGCTGCTCGTGTTCAACTATGTCCCAAGTAAAGAAAAGTAAAGAGAAGAAAGTTGAAAAGGCAGCGTTTGACCTGGAAAAGGCTCATTAGAAGAGGAACAGGACTCACCTCCACGATCAGGACGTTCTGACGGCAGAATGAGGAGAAGCAGACACAGTCAGTCACACACACAACGAACAAACATCTGCAGCACTGAACCAGTCACATGTAAAGTTCACTGTCGTAGTGAAATGAACGACAACAAACAAGAACGTCAGCATTTCTACGTCTTATTTTTATAAACATGGTAAACAGGACAAACCAAGGAATCAGTAAAACACGGTGCTGTAGTTTACCATACGTCACGTTTTTACCTGATGTAGAATGTGTTCAGAAAACAATGGAATTTTATCAGGTTCAAACAAAGTTAGTTCAGTATTGAGTCAAATTATTTTATTCCACTGGCTGATAATTCACTTTATTCACGTTTGTTCTTACTGATTTGGGTAATTTGGTCTAGTTTTCTATAAAAAAACAAATAATAAAATCAAGAAAAACTTTCTGCCAGTGGAACAAAATAATTAATCTCTTGTTTAATTTCACTGGTGAATAATTTAGTCAATTTAATCTTTTTCAAAGAAAAGTTAGTCTTGTTTTCTTCAAAACGAGATCACATTTAAATGTTGGACTAATTATACATATAAGATCTGTATTAAACACAATACAGAACGTGCTATTAAACCGTTAACATTATTGAACAGGTTGAAACTTGCTTTTAGTGACAAAAATCCAGCTGTTTGACATCAGTCAGACACCTGTCACTCTGTCACATGACCCCGCCAGGTGGGTCACATGACCCCGCCAGGTGGGTCACATGACCCCGCCAGGTGGGTCACATGACCCCGCCAGGTGGGTCAGTAAACGTCACTTTGTTTAATTAGGTTTAATTAAGGGTGAAGCTGATGAGGAATGTTCTTGTTCTTGTGGCTAAAAGCTGCAGCAGAAAGAAGAAGCTGATCTGTGATCATCACAACGCGAGTTACTGAGACTAAACTTAGCTGCACATCACAGCGACTCAAACACACACCTCATGTCCTATTCATGATGCTGCCACCACGCCTGGCTGGTGTGTGTGTGTGTGTGTGTGACAGTGTTCAGATCAGCTGATTTGGAGTTTACTTTAAATACTCTGTTGCTGACTTATGAATGGTGTAGTAAGTTCACACACACGATGGAGGAGATTAAAGGAAAGGCTGCCCCCTGGAGGCCGTCATCCATCAGTGATCCGTGTGTGTGTGTGTGTGTGTGTGTGTGTGTCACTGGACCTAATCAATAAGCCGTTTTCTGAGGTGATAGAATATTACCTTCCCCTTCAGGAAAGATAAATCCTCAGCTCCCACGATGTGCAGATCCTCCGTCGACTGGTCGTTCTGTGGAAGGAAAACACAGACACTGGAATAAAACTATATGAGATGATATGAAAGGACAGAAAGCCACACATTTACCTGCTGTAGCTGCACATAAAAAATACATAAGAAGAAGAAATATGGTGAAACTATCTGCAAATAAAGGACCCTTCTGTTAATTAACAATTGATTATTGAAATTATTAATCAATTACTTTGGTTCATAAATGTTGATCAGTGTTTCTAAAGCTGCAGATTGAAGCTAAAATGTCTTTTTTTGTCCACAACCCAAAGATCATCAGTTTACTATTATAGAAGAATAAAGAAACCAGGAAATAATCAGAGAACAGAAGCTGAACCAGAGAATCTGGACATTTAGAATTAAATATTTATTAACATAATAGTTGGAAAGTAATCAATTGATAAATGCAGCTAATTCTGATCCTACAAACTGTTTTTTAAAATCTTATTTCGAGTTTGTAGAGTAAACATTGATCGACTAATCCATCCATCCATCCATCCATCCATTGTCTATCCCGCTTATTCCCTTTCGGGGTCGCAGGGGTCTGCTGGAGCCTATCCCAGCGCGTTAAGGCGAGAGGCAGGGATACACCCCAGATGGTCGCCAGCCAATCGTGGGGCACACACACCATTCACACACCATTCACACACACACTCACACCTATGGGCAATTTAGAGTTTACCAATTAACCTGAGCATGTTTTTTGTATTGTGGGAGGAAACCGGAGTACCCGGTGAAAACCCACGCAGACACGGGGAGAACATGCAAACTCCACACAGAAAGGCCCCAGACCCAGGCCCAAGGCGGTCTTGAACCTGCGACCTTCTTGCTGTGAGGCAACAGTGCTACCCACCGCACCACCGTGTCGCCCTGATCGACTAATCAATTATCAAAATAGGTGGCGATCAATCGAATAATCGCTGCATAGCAGCTCTAATCAATATTTAATTTAAAGATAAATAAAATATTTACTATAATAGAGAAGTTGCTGCAGACCTGAACTCAGAATGAATTAAATTGCGATGCGATTAATGTAATAATTGGCAACTAATTGATTAATTGACTAATCGTTGCAGCTCTGATCACAAGTCTATGTTATTGATATACTTATTCATAGCAACTCTGATCAATACTTTAGTTTTTGACTCTTAAACTGATTAATCGATCAACAAAATCCTTACTGATCAATGTGATATTAACTGGATATAATCGATTAATCGACTCATCGTTTATGGACCTGAGGTTCAGGTCAAAGGTCAGAAAGTCACATGGTTCCTTCGGTATTTTCAGCGTCTGCTGTCGTGGTGGTTTTAAAGAAACAGCCTGATCCAGAGCGACCTCTGACCCCCTCACCAGGTAGCTCTTGAGGCGGATGAAGTGGACCCTCATGGGGATGGAGCGGTCCGAGTTGCGGCTCAGGGCCTTGATCCGGTCCACCAGGTCGGCACAGAACTGGTAGCCGCCCTTCAGCACGCACAGAACCACGATGTCGTGGTCGCCCAGGTCGGCCATGATGTTCCGGGCCAGGCGCTCCGTCCTGGAACAGACGAGTAAAGACGTGTCGGCGCCGTCCGTTGGTGACGCGCTACACCAGTATCTGTCAGGGAGGTTCTGACTGATAATAATGTACATTTTAATAGAAAGTGTCAGAATAACGATAATGTTGATAGTCAACAAATATATAAACAAGTTTTCTGGTTTGAAATCTCACTTCACAGCATCTGCTTTAAAACTGCTTCACTATAAAAGTCAATAATACCAATAACATCCCTGTTAAAGCTGCAAAAATGATAATTTATTAATGGATTTCAGTCATTTTTTACTATAAAATGTCCAATTTCAAGCTTCTGTTCTGATTATTTCCTGGTTTCTTTATTCTTCTATAACAGTAAACTGATGATCTTTGGGTTGTGGACAAAAAAAGACATTTTAGCTTCAATTTAAACAGTGATTCACATTTAACAGCATTAATGAACCAAACTACTGACTGATTAATAACTTCAATAATCAATAGATTAATTCACTGACATAAAATAAAGTGAAGACAGCTGCACCGTGTTTTTATCTGCAGCTACGTCCAGTTAATCGGATCAATAATCGATAGATTGATCAGCTGATCAGACAGTAGCTGATCACGTGACTACATGAGGAGTTTACAAATGATCCATCGATTATGCTTCTGGGGTTTTATTCGATTAATCAACCTGTGTCTGGTGTTTGGTGTGTGTTCAGTACAGGGAGGCGTGTAACGCCACGTGCGGGCGCTGCGGTACCGGTCCATGATGACTCCGTGCGGGACGATCACGCAGTCCAGATCCCCGGAGTAGTGAGCGGGGAAGGAGAACAGGTCCAGGCTGTATCCGGGCCACGCGTCGCTGATCTGCAGGAACAACCGCACGTCACGCAGCGGAACCACGAGCTCCGCAGCAAAGCTGCAGCAGCGAAGCGTGCGCGTGCGCGTGCTTGAACGGAGCAAACTCCCTGTTACTTTACTTTATTAAACACATGTGATTTAATTACCACGATGCCGCCGCTTCCTCCCTGCGATTGGACGGACACGTCGTCCATGTTGTTCTGTTCACAGAGAAAGACGTCGTTGTTTCACCAGCTGGAGCCAGACAGGAGGAGAGGAGAGGAGGAGGAAAGAGGAGGAGGAAAGAGGAGGAGGAGAAAAGAGGAGAAGAAAAGAGGAGGAGGAGAGAGGAACAGGAGGAGCCGCTGCAGGAACGTTCACTGACTTTCTGAACATTCGAGCTGCGATACACAGAAGAACCACTGGAGGCGCTGCAGCACCACACATACTACACCATGTACTCACACTACACAGTACCACAGGAGAATAAAATACTACAGTATACCACAGGAGAATAAAATACTACAATACACCACAGGAGAATAAAATACTACAGTATACCACAGGAGAATAAAATACTACAATACACCACAGGAGAATAAAATACTACAGTATACCACAGGAGAATAAAATACTACAATACACCACAGGAGAATAAAATACTACAATACACTACCACCACAGTATATCGTCACCTTTCTCTACACACACATCCTGCACCTTAAGTATGTGTGTGTGTACGTGTGTGTATGTGCGTATATATATGTAAATATGTATGTAGGTATGTACGTGCATGTATGTATGTATATACGCTTTGCTTATTCATACTTTTTTCTTGCTATTTATTAGTATTTTTTCTCCATTCTATGTCCATAATGCATACTGTGTATGCTGATCAACAAGTTCTATGAATTTTGTACATTGTGTTGTGTATTTTAATTTTTTATAGCTTTTCTTTTCTTTACTCTGTACGCTGCAGTAAGAGACAAAGTTCCCCGTTGTGGGATCAATAAAGTTATCTTATCTTATACTACAATATACTATACAATACTGTACACTATACCACAGTATACTACAATATACCACAATAAACAATACACTACAATATACTAAAATAATGAACTACTACAGTACTAATACTACAATACACCACCATATACTACAATAGTGTACAAGATACTACAAAACATTACAGTACAACACACTACAATATAAAGAATACTGTACAATATACTGCAACACTACACACTGCAATATAACATTATACATTACAATATAACAATAATAGACCACTATACAATATAATAGAACACAATACACTACAATACTGTATATTACAATACACTACACTGTAATACTGTATATAATACAATACAATATAAAATACTACTAAAATACACTACAATACTATAGTGGCTGCTTATAATCAATAATCAACATTTAATCCATGTTGGAGAGAAGCTGCTCAGGTGTGTGTTAATAATAATTCATGAAGTATAATATTATATTATATATTAAAGTACTTTTAAAGTACTACGTTAAACTCCTGCATTTCAATCAAATAATTGATGAATTACTTTATTGATGTCACAGCTGGGAAATAGTGTCGCCACAGCAACAGGAGATAAAAAAAACACCACAAACACAATAAATATCTATTAAAATATACACAATATGCATAAAAAAAAGATTTAAAAATCTATATGAATATGAGAAAAACGTAAAGTTCCCTCAGTTAACGGAGAGTTTATAAATGTAAATGAACAGATACGACGATCAGAAACGCTGTAGAGTCCAACAGCTGGTAAATAAAAAAGACATTAAATGAAGTATTTAAGATAAAGTGCATTAGTGAGAATAAATGGGAAACAGCTGCATGAGGTTAAACAGAAGAAGTGATGTGAAACGTAGAAAATACAACTGACGATAATTATATTATAATTATAATTATTTAAGCTTTATATTTACTATTTAAAACGACAAAACTACTTCATGTTGTGTTTAAATCCATAAAGATGCAAAGTTAACAAACATCTCTCTGTGATAAACAGGTGCATCCAATAAATAGAATATGGGAATATGCTGTAAGTTTGAGGTTTCTTCATTTAAAAAAATAAGAAATAATTACTGTATGTACATATATATATACATACAGTATGTATATGGGGGGGGGGCACCGCCGAGGACCAGGACCAGGCTGACAACATGACGTGACAACATGACGTGACAACATGACGAGACAACAGCAGCATCAACTACAGAACTGCAGATGTGCTGCAGCTGCAGCTGCAGCCACCAAATGTTTTTTTTTGTTTGTTGGATGAAGTCCTGTCAGATCTGGTTTGAGCGCCCACCCCCCCCAGCCTGGCTCAGCAGTCAGGGCCTGTGACTGCTCCTTATCGCCTCCACCCGCGTTTGGGCCAATTATGAATATTCAGACTTGGTGAAGTGATCGTGTCGGACGGCGACTGTCCATCAGGATAAAGTCAGGCTGGGGGGGCGAGGGGGGCGAGGGGGGGGCACAGCGACAAGGACGCGACCGTCGGATCCTTCACTTTCACATCCTGATGATGTGGATTTAAACTTGAGTCTCAAATACAGTGAATTCCACTTTGTTTGTTTGTGTATCAGAGTCTGATTCTGCATCATTATTGTCAAAAACAGCAGCTTCATGACCAGAGAAAGTGTTTCTGTGTTTCAGAACACCAGTTCAGTATCAAATATTATATACATATGAAAATATTAGTCACATTAATATTATATATATCATTTTATAAATAAAACTATACATATATAGGTACAGGTGTATTTCAAATACTTAGAATATTGTGAAAAGTTTTTGGTTTTCATCATCTGTTCATTATGTAAATGTATATCTAAAATTATACATGTACATAATATACATATATACTTATACCAATATATAAACTATACTACACACACACGTATGTGTTTATCTATATCTATATCTATATATATGTATATATATCTATATATATATATATACATAGAGAGAGAGAGAGAGATTGTGTTTTCATTATCTATGGAAAAACTATACATGTACATAATATACATATAAACTATACTACACACACACACACACACACACACACACACACACACACACACACACATATTCAAGTAATTAAAATATCTGGAAAAGTTGTGTTCTCATTATCCATGGAAAAACTACACACATACATAATATACACAAACTATACTAGACACACACACACACATATATTTTCATAAAAGTTTCTCCCTGTTTTCAGCATAAAAACCTGATCTATGGTTTGTGTGTTTCCTAAACCTGTTTAACAGGAAGCATCACATCATCTCAACAACCACTGACCTTCGTCCACATCCAGAAACGACGCTGATGTTAACGCCGTCTTTGCTCCTCATAAACTCCACAATAAAAAAACGCTGATGTGCGACGGTGCTGAATTACATATCATTTTTTAATGTGTTGAAAACCCTTTTTTCCAACAAAGCAAGTCAAGCACAATGGTGCACATAAACACATGTTTGAAAGTTCATGAGCTAATTCACGAGAGTAGGAAAGCAAAAAAAAAAAGTAATAGCCTACATTAAGCATAACAATAAAATAAAACAACAAAATACAAAAAACAAATAGGCCACACAACGTAAAAGTGTCTATAAACAAGGTTCAGACGGTTCAGAAACATCATCGACATAATGCCTCGTCCCTTCTTTAGTGCTGTAATGTTAACATTTACAAAGTTCATACATCTGTCCACACTGAAAGAATCAGCCTGATAGCACTGGACACAAGCAGAAAGTTCAATGTCTATATCTGATGTGGTGTCAGTTCTAGGGTTACTAAAGCAGGACCAGCGGAATAGTATGTCCACTGCATGTTCAAACCATTATATGTAAATACACTCCCAGAAAAAAGACATCAATAAAATGTGGAAATAACATCGTTTGTACAATAAAAAAAGAATCGTCAGAAGAACTGAGCAGCAGGTGCAGGTGGTCAGGACGCTATGGATCGTTGATCATTGATTATTGATCATAGATCATAGATCATAGAGCATGGATCATTGATCATTGATCATTGATCAATGATCATGGATCATGGATCATGGATCATTGATCAATGATCATTGATCATTGATCATTGATCATAGATCATAGATCATAGATCATTGATCATGGATCATAGGTCATAGATCATTGATCATAGATCATAGATCATTGATCATGGATCATAGGTCATGGATCATTGATCATGGATCATGGATCATTGATCGGTGGCTCCCAGCGTCTCGAGGGCCGCGTGAGTAAAACTCTATTAACGCTAATGACTTCCCTGTTTAAGTGGATTGTGGTTCGTGGATTGAAAAGCAAACTCAGTTACAGACGTCGTTGACAAACTTTCATTTCTGCAGAAAGCGATGTCTGTTCCGTCTTTGACTCGGCGTTGAAGTCGCGTGATTGTAGCACCAGATCCAGACAAACCACCAACGACGAGGTTCAAACACCTTGACGGGTTCGTTTTTGGTTTCATCAGCATTTTGGCATCAAACAAACCCGGTGGAGAACAGAGAAAAAAGGATTCATGTAAATTACATTTTTTTCCACCAACAGAAGAAAAGACAAATAAATCTTGAACTTTTGCTGTTTTTACGCCACCAATATGCTGCAAAACCAAAACCAACGGCGTGAAAAACAAATGGTTTCAGTTTGATTTATTAGTCGACGGGATGATAAACACAGGAATCGTGCATTTTATGATAGAAACTTGACATTCTAACAGTTAGTCTATACCTTAAGGTTCATTTTAGATGTGGAGGGAACTAAAAGCTTTTTTAAAATTTTGTAGTAAATTTTTACTTCAAACCATGTTTCACATGGGACTGAAAGTACCTGCAAAATATGTTAAAACCACAGACTTTTACTCCATCTGTGTACCAACTGGAAAGCAGTGAAATACTGAAAAATGACCTCAGAAAAGCTTCAGTAAAGATTTGTTTCCTGGATGTTGAGCGCGTTTCTTTGACAGCTTAATTTCACCTTAATGGACCTGGAATTCTGATTTAATCAGAAACCAAACATTGTTTTTGTTCTACGCTTAAAGGTTTGAACGTCAGACCTGAAGAACGTGATGGACCACTAGTCCTTAAGCGCACCGTTAGCTTAGCTTAGCTAAGCTAGCACGTTGTTACAGCGCCTGTCAGATGCTAAGCTAACGCTAACAGTGGTTTTTCGTTCCTCTGGGAAATCAGAGAGAACTGTGGGAAATCCTGCTGCTCGTCCCCCAGAGTTCCCAGCTCTTCATCTTCTCAAACAGACACGTTTTAAACCATTTCCTCCGATCGTAAGCGTGTAATATGGAAAACTGATTTCAGGAGCGACAGTTTTCCAAACCCAGGTTTAGTTTCATCAGACATTTTCCTCCCTGACCTTCGCTCCTTTAAGACTTTTTGCTGTGTTTTTGGAGCCGATTCCAGGACAATAGTTTAGTTTTTATTCTTGTATTAGTATTAGAATAGTTTTAATGGTCCCATGTACGTTTCTGTGATGCTTTTACATCTCGTGTAAAAGTTGATTTGAAGAAAATTGTGGATGAAACTAAAATTTTCTTATTCTTCGGATAATGAACTCTACTATGTTAGAAATGTTGTTTCTGCCCTAAAACGCAGTGTTTTAATGAGCTAATCTGCTGTTCTATGTCCATGGTCGGGCTGTTTGTTGGTTTGTAGAGGACAAATGTCACAGGGTCGATCACCTTCGAGGTAAAATCTCTGACGGACGAGAGGGGGATGAACGTTATCGAGCAAACATCGTAAACAACCGAGCGATATTTAGTCTGAAGCGGCGTACCGTAAAGAGGTGGAGACAACAGAATGGAAGCAGAAGTTGTGCCTCTTGCTTGCAAAGACAAAAAGTTTCATTTTTACAAAACAAATAATGGTCACTGACATTTTCTACTTTTCTTTTAGAGGCTGAGAGGTAGAATGACGTATTTTTGTTTAAAACCAATGGTCGGATTCATTCACTTTATAATATCGTAATAATAGGTAAGCCCAGCCCTCTGAGTACAATGTGAAATCTGTACAAACTTCTCCGTGGATTTGCAGTATTGTTTTGTACTTTTATTGTGAAACTTTTTGTTCGTATCCCAAATGTCCAAAGTTGAAACTGTTGTTTTCAGTCAGGACTCCACAGTCTGTGATCCCTTAGTTTAATACTGTGATGGAAGGTCCGTTCACGTGGACGAGGGGACAGACGTGTGTGATTCAGTTGGAAGTGTCTGAATGGACGCTGCCGGGTCCTTCTGTTGGCGATGTCACTGACGAAGGAGTCGGAGCGTCCTGCCAGCCGCCGTTCGTCTGTGGAGACAGGAAGTGTTAACATTGACCTAACATTCATCCTTCGGTTCTACACGCATTGTTGATCCTCTTCTGTTTCCTAAGGTTTCTTCCTTCTTCCCCCTTTAAACGTTTTTTTAGGGAGTTTTTCCTTGTACGGTGGGAGGAGCCAAACTGAAAAGCCCAATGGGGGAATCTGTGGTTTGTGATTTTGATCCAATGAGGAAGGACGAGGAAACCTTTGGTTTGATGGACAGCAGCAACAACCAATGAAAATGTCATGATGAGACCATGAAAACATGAGAGCCAATAGCAACAATAATGATGATATCAGACTATCAATAATCACTATTATTGATAGTATCAGCTATAGACTATCAATAATCACTATTGATGATAACATCAGCTATAGACTATCAATAATCACTATTGATGATAATATCAGCTATAGACTATCAATAATCACTATTGATGATAATATCAGCTATAGACTATCAATAATCACTATTATTGATAATATCAGCTATAGACTATCAATAATCACTATTATTGATAATATCAGCTATAGACTATCAATAATCAGTATTATTGATAATATCAGCTATAGACTATCAATAATCAGTATTATTGATAATATCAGCTATAGACTATCAATAATCACTATTGATGATAATATCAGGTATATCCATCCATCCATCCATTGTCTATCCCGCTTATTCCCTTTCGGGGTCGCAGGGGTCTGCTGGAGCCTATCCCAGCGCGTTAAGGCGAGAGGCAGGGATACACCCCAGATGGTCGCCAGCCAATCGTGGGGCACACACACCATTCACACACCATTCACTCTCACACTCACACCTATGGGCAATTTAGAGTTGCCAATTAACCTGAGCATGTTTTTTGTATTGTGGGAGGAAACCGGAGTACCCGGGGAAAACCCACGCAGACACGGGGAGAACATGCAAACTCCACACAGAAAGGCCCCAGACCCAGGCCCAAGGCGGGTCTTGAACCTGCGACCTTCTTGCTGTGAGGCAACAGTGCTAACCACCGCACCACCGTGTCGCCCCAATATCAGGTATAGACTATCAATAATCAGTATTATTGATAATATCAGCTATAGACTATCAATAATCACTATTGATGATAATATCAGCTATAGACTATCAATAATCACTATTATTGATAATATCAGCTATAGACTATCAATAATCACTATTGATGATAATATCAGCTATAGACTATCAATAATCACTATTGATGATAATATCAGCTATAGACTATCAATAATCACTATTATTGATAATATCAGCTATAGACTATCAATAATCACTATTGATGATAATATCAGCTATAGACTATCAATAATCACTATTGATGATAATATCAGCTATAGACTATCAATAATCACTATTGATGATAATATCAGCTATAGACTATCAATAATCACTATTATTGATAATATCAGCTATAGACTATCAATAATCACTATTATTGATAATATCAGCTATAGACTATCAATAATCACTATTATTGATAACATCAGCTATAGAATATCAATAATCACTATTATTGATAATATCAGCTATAGACTATCAATAATCACTATTATTGATAATATCAGCTATAGACTATCAATAATCACTATTATTGATAATATCAGCTATAGACTATCAATAATCACTATTGATGATAATATCAGCTATAGACTATCAATAATCACTATTGATGATAATATCAGCTATAGACTATCAATAATCACTATTATTGATAACATCAGCTATAGAATATCAATAATCACTATTGATGATAATATCAGCTATAGACTATCAATAATCACTATTATTGATAATATCAGCTATAGACTATCAATAATCACTATTGATGATAATATCAGCTATAGACTATCAATCACTATTATTGATAATATCAGCTATAGACTATCAATAATCACTATTGATGATAATATCATTTAGAAAATATCATTCATATTATTATTCTTGTGTGATTTAACATTTTGGGTAAAATCTTCTTTTCTTTTTTTTCTGACTTTATAAAGATTCTTTTCCTAAATATGAAACTTGTGAGTTTGTTGCAGATCTTCACATCTACAAATTAATCTTCAGATTCAAATTAAGCAGATGATGCATCTCATTGCAGTTCATTGCTTTATAAAGTTAAAAAACAGATTTTTAAGAAGTTTCAGTGGTTTATTGTGTCCTAAAAGCAAAACAAAAACGTAATTCAAATGCAAATGTAGAACGTGTGGATCTTTTCTGTTCGTCTGCTCGACCGTCAAACACTGAAAAAACAACTGACAAACGCTGTTTTTAAAGACTCTTCATTAAAAAATTCTTTTTCCTCTCTAATGTGAGATAAACAGAGAGGATGAAACACACAATACACAGAGCTTTCATATATCTCAAACATACCCCTGAGACGGTTGATAAAAGAATAAATTATCACAATAAAAAATGTCTCTTTAAACAGGAGCCTTCGCAAATCACGATGAAAGGTCGACTAAAGACCATTAAGGGCATTAATTGCAATTTGCAGGCTATTAGCGCGAGCTGGGAACGCGTTGGCAGCCTCTCATTTCCCAAACCTGTTATTTTAGCGTAAAGACTGTCTGTCATCTCAGTGAAAAGCAGAGAAAACACACGCAGAGGTGGAGGCGACGCAGCGAGGCTGAAGGCTGTAATTGCTGCTGAGGATAAAGGAGGCGAGTTCACGTCTGAGACGCAAAACATCATCTCAGAAATGAAGAAAGGAGTAGACGCAGGCAGAGAAACAGCATCTCAGGCTTTTTATTAACCGTTTTTATCAAATATCCAATATAGTTATTTTCATTATTCTTAGCCTCATTTTCACTTTTTATTTCTCGTTTTGCGTCTAGATTCAGATACTATATATTGATTTATTGATTATTATTACACACAAGCACTGCGTTTCTTATTAAGTGTATTTATTATGAAAGTTTCTCAAATTTCTAGTATTCAACGTGATTATTTTATTGTTGTTACAAACAAAAAATATCTTTTTAGCCTTGTTTTTATTTGTTTGGACCCACAGTACACTCTTATTTCTCATCCTGCTTCTAGTCTTATTTACTGTGCTTTATTACTTTATCATTGTGTGCATGTGTATATATGAGTATATATGTGCATGTGTGTGTACGTGTACATGAGCACACGTATACACATATGTGCATATAAATACATATAAATACTGTGTATGAGGGTCAGTAATAAATATGGTTTAAAAGCATATTTCAAAAATGTATGTTTTGTGTTCATGTTGGTTTCATGTCATTTAAAAGTCCATTTGAACCATTTTTATTTACAGCATTCCGCTGGTGTCAGAGAAATTTGACATTTTCTACTTAAAAATAACTCATATCAATGAATTGATTATCAAAATAGTTGGTTATTAATAGAATAATTTAAACTAATTGATGTTGAAGCTCTAATTGGGATTATTATTATCTTGTGATGCAAATCATAGAATTAAACTCTAGAGCTGCAATGATTGGCAATTAATCGATTAGTTTCCAACTATCACATTTAATCACTATTCTGATAATTGATTTGAGTCATTTTTAATTAAATAAATGTCTAAATTCTCTGGTTCCAGCTTCTGTTCTCTGATTATTTCCTGGTTTCTTTATTCTTCTATAATAGTAAACTGATGATCTTTGGGTTGTGGACAAAAAAAGACATTTTAGCTTCAATCTGCAGCTTTGACAAACACTGATCAATATTTAATGAACCAAACGACTGATTGATTAATCGATGGAATTATATATCTGTTTTTGCACATTTCACACAACAGATTCCTTTGTTTTGTGGAGTCTAACACACACCGGTGAGGGTATTGATCATATTGGTGGCATGCTGACGGTTGCGTGGCATCAGATAGTGATAATAGAAAGGCGTCGGATGGTGATAGTAGTTAGGCATCAGATAGTGATAGTAGATAGGCGTCAGATAGTGATAGTAGTTAGGCGTCAGATAGTGATAGTAGATAGCCGTCAGATAGTGATAGTAGATAGCCATCAGATAGTGATAGTAGATAGCCGTCAGATAGTGATAGTAGAAAGCCATCAGGTAGTGATAGTAGATAGCCGTCAGATAGTGATAGTAGTTAGGCGTCAGATAGTGATAGAAGTTAGGCGTCAGATAGTGATAGTAGATAGCCATCAGGTAGTGATAGTAGATAGCCGTCAGATAGTGATAGTAGAAAGCCATCAGGTAGTGATAGTAGATA